>JAGFBZ010002540.1:1105000-1114071 GCA_018398805.1 Hirundichthys speculiger | reverse complement strand
CCTCCACATCGAGAGGCGCCACTTGAGGTGGTCTGGACATCTGGTTTAGATGCCTTCAGAGGGGTGTACTACGAAGCAAGATTAGAGGGTTAGCGAGGTATGTTGAGTCTAAAGCCAGGATTTCCAGAACCACGAAGGTGGCTCTCTTTTAACCTGGCTAAATCACCATGGTAACTTACTCTGCAAACTTAACCTGGTTATGTGCAGAGTTTAGGCTCAAATCGGCTATAAA
This sequence comes from Hirundichthys speculiger, assembly GCA_018398805.1. Lineage (NCBI taxonomy): Eukaryota > Metazoa > Chordata > Actinopteri > Beloniformes > Exocoetidae > Hirundichthys > Hirundichthys speculiger. Next base: position 1,113,839 of record JAGFBZ010002540.1, on the reverse strand, counting down.
CAAGCGCCACCCTTTCACTTTCACCCAATCCTGTTGACTTTAGCGCCAGGATTGTGCAATGGAGGGAGAGTATTCAGAGACTGGACTGATCCGCTGGCTTCCCATGACCATATTCTCTATGAACGCTATAGATTTCCAGCTGAGGGAACACGTTACATTTGTAATCTACTAGAGCCATATATTGGCAGCGCCACCAAACGCAGCCGTGCGCTCACAGTAGTGCAAACGGTGTGCGTTTCTTTGTGTTTCTTTGCCGCGGGAACCTACATGTATTCAGTTGGTGATGCAGAAAATCTGAGCCAGAATACTGGAATAAAGGTTGTACTTGCTCTTACTGAACAGCTGAATATGTTTGTAGTATTCCCTGGCCATCTGCCCACGCTTCAAATAAAAGAAGCGTTTTACTAAATCAGGTAACATAAATTAATAGTCCATTATATTGATAATCAGTGTGACGTGGAATTTCATGTGAAATGTTTTAATATAATTCATTCATAAGATTCCCCAGGGTGATAGGGTACCTATTAAAGTGGCCGGTGAGTGTGTATAACAGATAATATTAAATCTTAAATTAATTTCACATAGATCTAGCAAAAACTAAAGTGATTTTCATTTATCATTCATAATGGGACCAGTCAGACCTACATAATGTTTAAATCTGCTGCATTAAGTTTAAAGTTTAAGCACTCTAAAAGAGGGAGGGAGATTATTAAGGTTGTGAAATAATATAGTGGTGAAATAAATATAATTTACGAATTTACACGATCTGCAATTTTTTGCCAGCACTCCTCTCTGGCTTTATTCACACCTACAGTGTTGCTTTTGGCTGTATAGATTTCTTTGAAATCCTCATAGCCCTGCATTATTAAAACCTGCTCCTCCTGACTGAAATATACGGACCGCCATCTATCCATTTGATCCGGAAGAGGCGTCAAATGACGCGTCAAACGCCTCCTTTTATGTGAACGCGCACAGAGCAGAAAGCAGAAAGCCGCGGTTAACAAAGATAGTTGATAACCACCGTCGTGGTACCGGTTATCTCTGATGGAGAGTTTCAGGTTTGTTAAGCCAGCTCACTCAAAGAAAGCCTGGCTGTGTTGAACTTGCTTCGTAGTACAGCCCTCAGGATGCCTTAATAAGAAGGTGTTTTGTGTAAGTCCAGTCCGGTGCAGATGTAAGACATGCTGGAGGGGGTACAACTCTCGGCTGGTTTTGGACCGCTTTCGTATTCCCAGAAAAGAGGTGGAAGAGGTGGCTTAAGCTTCTACCCCTGTAACATAAACCTTGATAAATTCTGATGACTTTGTGAGAACATCAAAGATAACTTTGATGCTCTTACTTCAACTTTGTGGTACAGTTATCAAGACACTGTTTGTAAATAAGTATTTTTACTACAGTAGTTTGTAATAAGACAAACTACATTATTTTAGATGGCATAAATGATTATTATTTTAATAGCTGAGAAAAGATGTGCCATCCAAACCTTTACTCTTTTTGTTCTATTTTGTCTGTAGATTATTTACTTAACCAGAAACGCACTCGGAGAACGCAGACCTCCACCAAGGACAACAGTTCCCCCATATAGCGATTTACAAATTGCAATAAAATTTGCGTTCTGGATCAGATCCGGATCAACCTTTGAAATTTGATAGAGGTTCCCATTGTCAATCCCTGAGTCAAACTTCATGAGTTTTGGGCAATAATTAACAGAGATATTGAGAAAACAAATTTTCGGCCCCATTGACCGCAATGTTATCGAAAATTTGCCAGTGATCCAGAATCCAGGATTTCTTCCGGATCACACCCAAAATGAAATCAGTTCTTCCTTTTCACATTTCTGACAACTCTTGAAAATTTCATTAAAATCCATCCATAACCTTTTGAGTTATCTTGTACACAGAGAGACAAGCAGACAGATAAATGCTAGCAAAAACATAACCTCCTTGGCGGAGGGTAAATATTACATGTAGGTTACTTTGTACAAGGAACAAAAATAAACCCTGTATGCCAGCACACAGGAGTCTTAACACTCCAAATGATCAGAATCAGGTGTTCCAATCACTTCCATGGCCACAGGTGTATAAAATTAAGCACTGAGGCATGCGGAGTGTTTCTACAAACATTTGTAAAAGAATGAGTCTCTCTCAGGAGCTCCAGCTTAGAACTGTGATATGATGACACCTGTGAAACTAATCCAGTGGTGAAGTTTCCTCCTAAATATTCCACAGTCAACTGTCAGCTGTATTATAAGGAAATGGAAGTGTTTGGGAACGACAACAACTCAGCCATGAAGTGGTAGGACAGGTAAACTGAGGGGGGCGGGGTCAGAGGATGATGAAGAACATAGTTAGAAGAGGTCACCAACTCTCTGCAGAGTCGATCACTACAGACCTCCAAACTTCACGTGTCCTTCAGATCAGCTCAACAACAGAGCAGAGAGCTTCATGAATGGGTTTCCATGGTGACGCAGCTGCATCCAAGCCAGACATCACCAAGAACAATGGAAAGAGTCAGATGCAGTGGAGTAAAGCAGCCACCACTGGACTGGAGGAACGTTCACACTTCTCCATCTGGTGATCTGATGGAAGAGTCTGGGTTTGGTGGTTTCCAGGAGAACGGTACTGGTCTGACTGCATTGATCCAAGTGTAAAGTTTGGTGGAGCGGGGGGGGGGGGGGTTATGGTGTGGGGTTGTTTTTCTGGCCCCTTAGTTCCAGTGAAAGGAACTCTGAAGACATTCTGGACAATTCCATGCTCCCAACTTTGTGGGACCAGTTTGGAGCTGGTCCCTTCCTCTCCCAACATGACTGGGAACCAGTGCACAAAGCAGGTCCATAAAGACATGGATGGAAGAGTCTGGTGTGGATGAACTTGACTGTCCTGACCTCAACCTGATAGAAGATCTTTGGGATGAAGTAGAGCAGAGACTGAGAACCAGACCTTCTGGTCCAACATCACCTAAACCTTGTGGACAGCCTTCCCAGAAGAGTTGAAGCTGTTCTAGCTGCAAAGGGTGGAGCTACGTCATATTGATTAGGAATGGGAGGAGCTAAAGCTCATATGTGAGTCAAGGCAGCTGAGCGAATACTTTTGGCGATATAGAGTATGTAATCGTCTTAATTCAATATTCAGCTCAGGAGGCCACCATCAGGAGAGGAAGGTATCACTCACTTTATCCGTTATGGAAACACATCTGAGACTCGTGCATTTGTTGAATTGCAGTAGTGGAAACTTGACTCGGACTTGCTCTCGCTGTGACCTTAGCCACAATCAGGGAAGGTACCCAAACACATCCTGAACCAGTTCCAGGTATTTTCCTCTGGAAGATGCTCCTCTGCAGCTCTGCTCACTCACACATTTAACACATTTCACATCCAAGACAGTTAAGGGCTCATCGGGGGATGGTAAAAGGAGAAAAATAAGGCTTTAAATTTAAATGCATGTACTTGCCTTCATGCATTTGTCTCATTTTCTTCCAGAGAATGAACATGAGGTACCAGTGGAGGGTAAACAACAGATGGTTAAGTTTGTGAGCACTCACCTCCTTCACTCAGGCGTCGGGGTTTCCTTTAAACGGGAGTATTGTTTACTTCAACTGGAGCCCGAACAGGCTTCCTTCCTACATATTCTCCCTCCGGTCTCACTTCTAGAAATCCTTCTCTGGCGCTGAAAACAACCTGATTCCCATTGTGCAAATAACTTCCATGGACGTATTCCTTTTCTGTTCTTTGGAATTCTTAGATTGACTCCGCTGCTCTTTACCCTCTTGTTTTTTTATCTGTTGTCTCAACATTAAAGAAAGGTGTCAAAGATCACAGGTATTTCCCTGAAGAGAGGTCTGAATTCATTTAACAGGGAAATATTCAGGTTTAAGCCTATAAAGACCATTTCCTCTTAAAGGTAGGGTAAGCGATTTCTGGATGATGTTGATACTTAAAACAAAACATCAACAAAATAAATACATACCACCAGGTTTTCAACCACAGTGGTCAGAGAGGCAGGGATGGGCTGTATTGTCAATCATCGTGGGGCGCTAACAAGTCAGAAAACCCCGCTACGACGCTGAGCAACCTGGATGAAGACAGGTTCAGACCAGCTGAAGCCAGGCCGAACTCAGACAGCGATGGGGTCTATTGGGGTTAATTCAATCTTTTATTTTTGTTTTATTAAGCACCACCTGAATAATTTAGTCAATGACCAGAAACTTTAGGGACGTTTTGCTGACTGATTGCTAAAACCTTACACAGGAAGACATTTCTAGCTACTGGATGATGTCTAAAATGACATGGATTTGTGAAATGCCCAGTGGCTTGTTTTATGTCCTGGGTAACAACTGTCCTATGTTTAAGTAGCAGTATAGCAAGAGGTTAATAAATATACTAATTCACATTACTATGCGTTTCATAACATGCATACCTCTAGCATTTACCCGTTTCTCTTTTTCTTTTCTTGTTTTTCTAAATTGAACACGTGATTTCTTTTTTAACCCTTCACCGTCCATCTCAAACTCAGCACAACAACTCGAGGAAAAACTTGCTTGATCTTGATTTTCAGTATCAATACTAGGGCTGTAGCGATACACTAATCACGCGATACGATACGATGCACGATATTCTGCTCACGATACGATATATATCGATATTCATCTTACAATACATTTACATCATTTTCTGAAAGATTTTAAGGGGACAAAGTGATTTTGGTGACATCTTGTGAGTGTTCCAATGACTTTGTTTGAATTAATTGAACTGAAAGCATCAATTACACATTATATGGCTGACAGGCAGCTTGCAAATGCTGAGAAAAATAGTTTCATTTATTTAAACAGTGCAAATTGTTGCTTGCAAGCTTTTAAAGGTGGGACACGGGGGCTTTGAAAGAAGCTTAGAATATCGATATCCACGGCTAAAAAATCTATACTCTCTGGGGAAATAAAATATCGATATATATATATCGCAGAATCGATAAAAGAATCAGCTCTAATCAATACAGACCGTGAAAGCAGGGCCAGTGACTTTTTGAGTTTTAAGCAGGAGAAAAGTTACCACAGGGATAACTGGCCTGTTAGCCAACCGTCGCTTGGCTTGTGGCGGCTTTTTGATCCTTCGTCGGCTCTTCATATCATTGTGAAGCAGAATTCACCGAGCGTTGGATTGTTCATCCACTGATTGGGAACGTGAGCTCAAAAACCGCCCCTGGAAATACCCATCAAGTTTTATTGGCCGTGAAGATTCCTCAGAGGTGTCGAACATCCAAATCAGCTGAGGATTCCAGAGATAACATTTTTCACTTTTGTTGTATCCCATCTTCATTTACTCTTTCCTTTTAATATCTGTTCTTAGAGTTATTCAGTTACCCCTTGCGGTTGCTGAGATGTACTCATTTTAAATTGTTTGTGACATTTTCAAGCAGCAATCTCAAAACAGGCCTTGTTAAGAAGGGATCAGACCTCTAAAAAAAAAACCCCATCTTCTGATGTGAGAATATGTAGCATTTCTTTATCTGATAGATGCAGATGTGATATGTCACTGAAGACGCAGACAGAAATAAAATGATGAAAGAAAAAAAACACAGACTGTCTGATCTGCGGACCACAGATGAGCTTGGCGGTCGGTGTCGATCTGACCTCTGTGGTTTGGAGACCAAATCATCTCCCCGCCGTCACGATTTTGCGACGCACCCTCCTTCGATTCAACGTCGTCTCTCTTAGCAGAGAAGACAAACAAACAGAAAACAGACTGGAGAGAGCAGATAGGAAGGCCAACTGCTCCGGCTCAGCCTGTGATCTTTATTTATCACGCTTGCCAAAAGAGATAAAAGATTGAAAATCAAGAAACAAGACAACTGAAACTCACTTTCAAGGACGATGTCAATTACTTTGATAATATTTAAAAGTTGACTGTAAATACATGTCAGGGCGCACGGAGAAAAGCCATTCCTGTGCTGCACATCTACAGGAATATGATGTAAAACACCGGCTGGGATCAGAAGTTGTCTGTTGGCACGTCTGAACACAAGTACAACACAACACAAGTGTTTTCTGTGTAGTCATGGCACATTAGTATCATAACAATGGCAGACCAAAAAAAAAAAAAACTCTTTCGAGGCAGGAAGGAAAGCACAACTCAATGCTATCGCTTAGCATATGGCTAACTTAATGCGATGCTACCTGGATCACAACCTGCAGTTGGGGTCAAAGTTGCATGTAACTGCAGGGTCGCAGCAAGAGCGGGTTGAACCGATCTGCAGTCAGCCTGTCTTGAAATTCAAATAAAGTCACTCAAAGTCAAATTTATGTAGTGGTTACAGGAAATCAGAAGTTAGCACAAAGCTGAAGCTCCATTGCTCTTGATTTGGCGGCCATTTTGACAGCAGAAGCCACAAATCAGACACTAACTTCAGGGAGGTTTGTGATTTAGCCTTTAGAGTTGTTACAGCTTACATGCAATTAATTATTTCATTTTCATCCCGGTTTCGTCCTGGCCATGTAATACTGGACCAGCTCTAAACCCTTGATAGGGTCCTGGAGGGAGCATGGGAGCGTGACCAACCAGACCACATGTGATTTTTTTTTGGACTTGTAGAAGCCATTTTGCCATGTGACCTGGAGTATCCTTTGAGACGTGCTCCAGGACGGTGAGCCCTTCAGTCCCTAAACAAACAGATTCATTTAAAAGGGAAATAAACAGGCTTTCCAGCAGTAGAAGATTTATCATTGTTGCAATAAAGAAATAATCTATCAAACACAAATTTCCTTACTTTTTATCCTCAGTTTAGGCAGTTTTGAAGTCAAATACATGTAGTGGTTACAGGAGACGTGGTAATTCTTCCTGTCTCCTTCCTCCTCAGCCCATCGGGGGGGAGTGGGGGGGGCATCGTCCTCAAACACATGGCCTTTCATTCAGCTTCTCGTCCATCCAGAGAGACTCAAACAGCTGCTTATCTGGGGTAAATAGACCGTATTTCAGTATTTCAGCCATCTTCCTACCTCTCGTGCACCTGTTTTGATCCCCCGTTGATAAAAAGGTCTCCCTCATGTGACTTAAATCCAATCTGACATCAATTATAGATTTTTTTTTTCTCTCCACGTCCAACCAGCCATCTACTATTTTTAGCCACAGGTGACACATCAAATTTGCTCACAGGCTCCTAACTTCAGCCAAACCCAGAGGAGATTATATTGATCTTCCCATCTGCAACGAGGCTGATTTTTCTTTTTTTTTTTTTTTAGCAATCAAACCACTTAATCCTCAATTAAGTTATGTCTTAATTACATCTGTGAAATGACCCCTCCCCTCAAACCACGTTGTGAAACACACCTGTGCGTTCAGACAGTTAAGATAATCACAATCAGGTGCAGAAACAAAGCACTTTTCCCGTCCGTTTCTCTGACGTTTCTACCGTTTGGCGACGCTTTTCCTCGGCTCTCCCGGTTTAATTTATGCCGTTATTGATTCGCACGGTTCCCGCCGATGCACGGCGCTGTACAAATTATTGGACTACGCAGGAATATTGACTGTTCAAACCTTTATTGTGCTATCATCACAGAGGCCTGCGAGCCAGTTTCTGCAAGTGGTGCATTTTTTATGCTCACAATCATAAAAGCAGACAAGCGCAATTATGCACACACACACACACACACACACACTCTTACACACACACACACACATCCAGGCAAACACCTGCATGCCACACCGTACACACACCCCACTTATTTCCTTCATTCCCTGTTCAAATGAAGCATGAAGTCAGGCTTTCTTGCTGAGGGTCGGGCCGCCTTTTCGTTGGCTTTGGCTCGTCTAATCCATCACATGTGAGGAAAACGCTGGGCCAGCCGTTTTCCTCTAAATCCTCAGCTGTCAGCCTCGTCTGTCTGCCCGTCCGTCCGTCCGTCCCAGTCCCCGGAAGCAACTGTTCCAGGTCCTGCTTTCTCGCTTTGTCGAGGCAGCCGTTCAGATTTTCCCACCGATGACTCAACTCAAACAGTTCACCCAGAGTCGCTCGCCTCCGGAGCGTCGCGGTTACCGAAGTAAAGGTTTTCCTCCAAAGTGGAGTCCTGGATCAAACCCACCACACGGTCCAACAGATGCTGGCGTTGCCGGTCCACGTGGGGATTAAATATCAAATATGGAGACGCAAATCGGCAACAGACGTTATGTAGCGCTGCACTGGGAAAACATGCGAGATTATTGCTGAGAATTGCAACAACAATATATGATAAGTATGTAATGCAGAGGCGGCCGGCCCATAGGGGGCGCTGGGGCGCCGCCCCACCAGCTGTGGAGGGGAAAAATATTTATTCTATTTTATTTTTATTTATTTTTTTGATCAGCATCAGATTAATTAATAGTGTGTTTGTGCCTGCATGCGATTTAAATAATTTAAACATCATTTCCACCAACTGACACTCATTAAACAGTGAATTTCCACCGACCTACAGTGCGTCATTCTCTCACGGGGCGCTCGGCAAAGCGCCCCTGACCTGCAGCTAAATAGCCAATCCGGTTATGGTTGCTAGGTAAAAATGATTGATAATTGGCCTATCAACGTCACCAAATTTAATGCCGATGGGGCGCTGGAAATGTCGTCGCCCCAACAGCTACGTAAAATGCGTGAAGGTTTATGAGCTAGAGCTACGTGAAGGGCCAGCGGTAGTTTTATTTCGTAGAGCGACTCCCAGACTCTGTCATACGTCGGGAGAAAAAAAATACGGCAACGAGGAAGAGAGATGGCGACAACTGGAGTTCAAGAGCAGCTTCCACCTAATTCGGTGGAATCATTATTAATGTTCCCTTTTGTGAGACGGACGACGGAGAAAAAACTTCTCGTTAAGGAGCTGG
>JAGFBZ010002540.1:600000-1100000 GCA_018398805.1 Hirundichthys speculiger | reverse complement strand
ACTGGAAATAATTAAAAGAACAGATGGCAGGAAACATAAAAATTGTGAGTTTTTCAAAGTTGTAGCGGCCAGGTTAAATGAAGGAGGTTTCACAGATAGAGACGCCACCCAGGTCAAAAATAAGTGGAATGTTGTTGCTAACCGAGTTGTTGCTAAGTTTGTTTTCTTCCGGTAGACGTAAAGACGTCCGCCCCCCCATCCAATCAGAACCCTTCCCAACCCCCAGACCTAAAGCGGAGTTGGATAAAGCCGAACAAACGTGTTTTCCATGTAAACCTGAATTCGGAATTACTATTTCTATGTAAACTGGAAGGAAAATAGTTTAATTCAGAATTATTATTTCCGAATTAAAAAACATCATGTAACCGTGGCCAATGACAGTAGAATAACACTTATCTGGTTTCTTTTATTACTTAATGTTTTTTTTAAATCATGTCATGAATATTTTACAGTCATTAAAAATATTTGAAATTTAAAACATATTTGTTTAATTCTAATGACCTGTCATGGGCCCACCTGCAGTACTGCGACGGACCACCAGGGGGCCTCGGCCCACACTTTGGAATCACTGCAATGAATAATCACCATGTTTACTGCGATGATGAATATACGTGCATGTTTTGATGATCTTTTCTCAGCACGTTGTACTTCAACACATCATCACAGCCTCAGTACGTGCACGCCCATTTTTTATGCATGACAAATATGCTTGGCTACTAAAAAAAATAAAACGCATCAGCTGTTTGTCTGAGGAGCAAGTGGCGTAAAAAGCTTAATGTGGAGGCCTGGTATTCATAGCCTGAAATTATTCTACGTTTTTATTTTAAAAAGGCTTCCTGTCACGTGTCTTTTTGTCCCATAGACCCAGAGGTGGTCGGATACCTGGACTCTGGTGTCCTCAAACCAGGGACCGTCCTTAAATAACTTCCTTCCTCACATGTGTTTCCTGCAGAGGAGTAAAGAGCCAGGGCTGTTTCACCTTTAATACTAATCTAACTGGATCAGCTTGGAGGTCAAGAGCTCAGTTCTTCTAAATAATGTGAATGAAAGAAAGGGTTAAATGACTCAAAAATGTTTATGGGGTAAGAGTGAAGCACGTTCTAATCCATCACATACTACATGTATGCGCTGGAATGCAGGAAATTAACTTTCAAGGGTTTCCTCCTTTTTTTAAGACCCAAACCAGAGCTCTGGTGCTACACTGCAAAAACTCAAAATCTTACCAAGTGTATTTTTCTCATTTCTAGTCAAAAATATCTCATCACACTTAATATAAGACAAAATCACCTAAAGAGTAACATTTCAGTGAGATATAGGAGCTTGTTTTTAGACTTTTTTAGACTGAATTAAGCGAATTTTCACTTGTTCCATTGGCAGATTTTTTTTGCTTATTACAAGCAAAAAATATCTTGTATTAAGTCTGTTTTAACTGCCAATGGAACAAGTGAAAATTTGCTTAATTCAGTCTAAGAAAGTCTAAAAACAAGCTCCTATATCTCACTGAAATGTTACTCTTTAGGTGATTTTGTCTTATATTAAGTGTGATGAGATATTTTTGACTAGAAATGAGAAAAATACACTTGGTAAGATTTTGAGTTTTTGCAGTGTATTTTAAGGCAGCCAAAGTAGACTGTAATTATCCTTTGATCTGATGGAGCAAAGGGAGAGAACACGTACAGCTAATGGCCCGCATGGCTTCCTTTGTAGATAAAGGCAGAGAATAAGTGGCTTGAAAACACAAGCTTTACTTCAGCGTCTGTATCCCCCAAAACACAAAACATGTAAAGGAATCCGGCGGCAAATGAGCACAGAGAAAGGACTGGAAGGAGTGAAGGTGCTGTTAAAGGTGTTAATGCTGATTTGGAGTCTTGAGAAGGTTCTTTCATTGGTCTTTTCATTCTGACTGCAGGAACCAGGAAGTAAATGGAGCTCCAGAGGGGAAACTTTTGCCTAAAATGGCACTGATGAGGAGGAATCACGTGCCAACATCCCCACCTCCAGGTTGAAGGCTTCATGGAACTATTGAAAGCTGCAGTTCCTCAGCTGACCACTAGGTGCTGGGCTCCTAAACTGGAAAAATCTCCACTAACTCCCATGTTTTTTTGGCTCTGGTGGCCTTTATTTACAGTGGAGAGAGGCTGGAAATGGAGCAGAGCGAAAGAGAGAACAGGGAAGACCAGGCCAGGAGTTGAACCTGCAGCCCCTGTACCGAGCTATCCAGAGGCCCCACAGTTTTATAGCAGATGTAGCTCGTCTGGTACAAATAACAGTTTTAGTCTCTATATAGATTTTTTTTTGGAACCGGTTCAAGTAAAATTGAATTAATAGCAGCCAGCCAATCAAACGGCATCGCCAGTGGCTCCTGCTGACTGCCGTGACCGGCCGAGGGCCGGCCTGGAGGGGTCTGAGGAGGAAGTTTTGTGCCGAGTGTTGGTCATTTCTGAAGCCGCCACCGAACGTTTTAAATGGGAGATGCTGATACGTCTCCGGCAGCTCAGACTAATGACTCCCGGCTGAAGGAGCCAATGCATCCATCTCTCTCGTTGTTGGGGGTCCGAGAGACCCAGCAGAGCTTCACGTGCAGAATGCTCCTTTTAAAGAGTTTTTTTATGCCAGAGATCTTCTGTTTCAGCTGCTCAAATCTTATCTAATAATGTAAATTTCCCTCCTCTCTGTGTGTTATTTGCAGTTTTTGCAACATCCGGCTCGTGTCCGTGATCAGCAGCGACTCCCTTTGACCCCGTTTGAGGCTTCGTTGTCGAGCCGCTCCGGAGCCATCGATCTGTTTACACCTCGCCGCCTTAATGAATTCACCGGGGAGGCTGGAGAGGCGGCGTGACGGATTAAAGGAGGCCATACTTGGCTCAGAACTCAAAAAAAAAAATGTGTGTAATCCTGGGAATATGCATCATGCAGCCGCGTGCACGCTTCGCCCTGACATGATACTCCTTCACGCGGCGGTTTTTCCGCTCGCCTGAACCCACCTTCAGCCTTGACGTCGGCCCGTCACGCAGCGGACGGAGACCTTCTGAGGAGTTTCAAGGTTATCTGCTCGGACAGATGGTGCAAAAATGAGCACGAGACGGTGCTGAAGGACACTTTCAGAGCTGTCAGGTTTCAGGAATGCAAACTCTCCCCAGCGGTTTGCTCCAACCAGGCAGACGGACATGTTTAGGCACTTCGGTTTCTTCCTGCACCGTTGTGGTTTTTTTCTTCTTGCAGAGTTGAGCCCCTTCCAGTACCAACACGGGTTTCTTCTCGATTGTTTCCGAGGCTGCAGTTCAAAAGCCTGCAGCAGCTGTTTCTATTAACTACAACCCTCGACGGTTCACCTCAAAGGACCACTTCATTCTCTCTTTTCTCCTCCAGACTCAAAGCACTCAGAGCTCATATCCTCCGTTGTCTTCCTTTACGAGTGTACGACCACCATCCTTTACATAATTTTAAAAGCACAAATAAAAAATCACCATGAAAGTTAATCATTTGACTTGTTGTTCAAAATGTCCCTTCTTCACCACGATCTGAAACAGAATTGATGAAAAATTGTTGCGCTTTTGTCCTTGATAAACGTTGATGACTCATCCTGCACTCGGGGGCGAGGCGAATAAAAATGCCTCCCCGTACGGTGAATTTCAGCAGAACGGTGCAGGGAAGCTTATCAGACTGAGTAAACTGGCCTTTCCGGGACGAGCCAGCCTCTCTGGATTCTGCTCTTATAAAAAAAAATATTTCATATATAAGAAGGATTAGCCAGCAGACATTTGACATGAAACCGAGGAGGAAGTTCCTTTTAAAAGGCAAAGTCACCGTCTGGCTCCTACAGAGTCCATTAAAATCTCTTTATTTCTTTTATGAGGTTGCATTTAATATATTTTTATTTGTGTTAATGTGTCAGTGTTAATATTATACTATAATAACGTCATGGTGAAATATTGCTGCTGGGGACCTGCAACAGTGACTCGAGGTGTTCAGAACGTTTGGAGGAGACATTTTTATTCCCTTTAACAAACCAAAACAAACGCTAGAAAAACGCAGGTTGTGGTTCAGTTATGTCTCCTTCCTCACAAGCAACTAAACGTGGGGAAAGTTAGAAAACACACCTACATTTACTCCAAGGTAAGTTCACTTTGTTTAGTTGATGATTGATTTAACCACCGTTTAGTAAAAGTAATAATATGATTTAGTGGCAGGGAGGGTGATGAGTTCTCTGTTAGCATTAGCTAACTGACCAGAGCTCGCTAGCCACCTATAAGCCTGCCTTGTTGTCTACAAATATATATGACCCTGGATATTTGTTTTGTTAGATATAAGGTGAGGCTAGTGATGTTAACGTCACTTTATTCATTCAATTCAATGCTGTGACTGTCTGATGTTAGCATAGCTCTGGTGTGGGACAGACCTATGGACCAGAGCTAATGCTAACGGAGAACTTATCACCCTCCCTGCTGCTAAATCATATTACTTTTACTAAACAGTGGTTAAATCAATCATCTAAGACCTCGAGTCACTGTTGCAGGTCCCCAGCAGCAACATTTCACCATGACGTTATTATAGTATAATATTAACACTGATGATACGCATCGGAAAAATAGCGAATTAACACAGTCCTTAGCGCAGGAGCAGCAAGTTTGTCAGACCTAGCAACAGTAACTAGGAAGGGGGCGGTGCTTACCGAAAGGTCAACTAATCTAATTAACTGTAAAATGTCCCTCCATTTGTTTTTTGATTCACACCAGTTATTTTTCCAGCCTTCCGTTGCCTTTTATTCCATCTCTCCATCCCTCTGTTTCTCCAAATTTCTTGATGATGATTTTCTTCGCTGTAGAAGGAGAAACACGCAGATGCCATCCAGTCTTTTTTAACGAGTTTTTTTTTATTTTTATGGATAATGCTTTTGTATCCAAAGAAAATCGTAATGTTGTAAACGTGACTCCTCAACTGTAGGAGGATCCACTGAGCTAAAAATGCTCAACGCTCTTCTGTGTTGCTTTAAATCAAAATTAAATTAGATAGAAACCTGTGCAGTTTAACCTAAAGGTTTGATTCTCCATTTAAATTTAAATGATGTGAGCTGGCGGTTTCATTTCCATTCTGACCGTGATACGCTCGCCTCTTTAACGCCGTGGCCTCAGGCGCCCCCCCACCGAGGAAGAGGAGGATGTCACAGCTCATCACAGATGACCTCTGAAGCTCTGCTCCGAACCACAGGAAGATGGCATCTCTGGTGTTTTTTATTTTTTTTTTATTTTTACCCTTGAGGCTTGCTCAGACATGTATGCTGGCTAGTTGTACTCTTTTTTTTTTTTTCTTCATGGATCTAAAATTGTTGTCATAATAGAATTAAATGCCCACGTAGTCGAACAAGATGGTATTTGTATTTGTGTCAAACAGCTGCAGGGCCCTGCCAGCAATCAAATCAAATATCAATGTGTTCAGATGCACGCGCACACACGAGCACAAACACACACGTGCGCACGAGATTCTTATTAAAATGTGAACCTGATGGAAAACAAACGCTTTCTCCAGCCCAACTGAATTTAGTCTTCCTCCGTTTAATGCAATCCAAAGTCATAGTCTCTGTCCCATCACTTCCACGGCCTCAAGCTATCGCTGCTACCAGCTTTTGAGTCATAAATGCTTACACGATTTTTTTTAAAGATTTGACCAGACTGCAGGCAGTCATCTTCACAAATATCATAAAAACCCTCCCCAGCAGTGATCTGGAAGAACATGTAGTCGCTCTTTAAAGTCTAACAAAAGGGAAACAGGCTGGAAATCAAACGGTCCTGCTTGGATCTGCTTGTCTCGGCACCGATCAGCACCACGTCTCAACAGAAGCTGGTGTTCAACCTGCTCCCGCCACCTTCCCCTCCGGGCTCGTCGCTCCTTCTTCTGGAGGTACAAAACATCTCTCAGGTTTCCAGATACCTGACACGCCGTGTCAGGTGTTTTTTTGTCAAAGCAGCTGGAAAGGTTCTCCTCTGGGGATAAAAGAAACAAACAAACTGGCGGCTTCGAGGTGGATGAAAGGGGAAGTTTCAGAAAGCAGCGCTGCTTTAAATCTGCATCCTCTGACAAACACTCGCCCCCGCCGAGCACAAAGGAGCAGATGTGGATGTTTGAAGTGTGACGAGGAATCACTGCTCCTGTCATGAGTTTTTTTAATTTATTTTTTATAGTTCGGAGAAAAAGCACTCCAAGTTTCATCAACTTTGTTTTGTTACAACATACAGGCCACAGCGACGAGTTTGATCGGAGAATCAGTTTCAAAGTTACCAGTCAAACTTCTTCCAAGCAACTTTTCACCAGCACATTCATTAGATGAGGAACCTCAAATTTCATAAAAATCAGTTTAATGGCGTCACATTAAATAGTGAGATGATTTAATTTTATTTTTCAAATAAATCCCACCTAACTCCAAAGATATGAGGGAAAAAAAAATGAATTTTTCAACTGTAATTGGACCCGACAGTCCAACAAGATTTGATGAACACCTAAACAAATTTTAAAGAGACATCAAGAGATATGTTCATGTTCAAATAGAAGATTGATTTTCCTTTTAATAATAAGTGCTGTATCTTTGTGGCACATCAACAAGTCTGGTTGGTGCTTAACTGGACAGTCCAATTAAAATTCCTTGAAGAAAATTCCCTGAGTATTGCTAATGGATTAAGTCTGCCATTTTTTTTTTTTTTTTTAGAAAATTGTTCCCAGTTCCTTTTGCCTAAAGAGGCTCCAGCAGACCCTCCTGACACTATTTAGGAGGAGGTGGCCATGGATGGATGGATGGATAGATGGATGGATGGATATAAAGATGGATGGATGTAAAGATGGATGGATGGATGCATGGATGGATGGATGGATGCATGGATGGATGGATGGATGTAAAGATGGATGGATGGATGCATATATATAGATGGATGGATGGATGGGTACATAGATGGATGGATGGATGCATAGATGGATGGATGGATGGATGCATAGATGGATGGATGCAGGGATGCAGGGATGGATGCATAGATGGATGGATGGATGGATGGATGGATGCACAGATGGATGGGTGCATGGATGGATGGATGGGTACATAGATGGATGGATGGTTGGATGGATGCACAGATGGATGGATGGCATGGTTGCATATATATATATATATATATATATATATATATATATATATATATATATATATATATATATATATATATATATAGATGGATGATGAGGATGGATGCATGGATGCAGGGATGGATGGATGGATGGATTGATTGATGGATGGATGGATGCAAAGATGGATGAATGGATGCAAGATGGATGGGTGCATGGATGGATGGATGGATGGATGGATGCATAGATGGATGGATGGATGGATGGATGCATGGTTGCATATACATATATATATATATATATATATATATATATATATATATATATATGGATATATAGATGGATGGGAGGATGGATGCATGGATGCAGGGATGGATGCAGGGATGGATGGATGGATTGATTGATGGATGGATGGATGCAAGGATGGATGGATGGATGCATAGATGGATGGATGGATGGATGGATGGATGGTTGCATGGATGGATGCATGGATGGATGGATGCATGGATGGATGCATGGATGGATGGATGGATGGATGGATGCATAGATGGATGCATGGATGGATGGATGGATGCATGGATGGATGGATGGATGCATAGATGGATGCATGGATGGATGCATGGATGGATGCATGGATGGATGGATGCATAGATGGATGCATGGATGGATGCATGGATGGATGCATGGATGGATGGATCAATGGCCTAGCCTCGTTTATGTTCATTTTAAGTATTTTTCTAATTAAATGTTTTTGTTTTTTTTAACAGGAGGAAGATGGATGAGTTTGATTCCAGTGCAAATCTTTTTTTTTTTCTTTTCCCCCTAATCCACAAGGCTCTGAGGACATGACTGAAATACAAACATTTCCCCGTGATGTCAGCACCTAGAGGCCCGCCAAGGTCGTATCAGTCGTCAGAGATGGTGAATTTTTACACCAGCTGATGGTTTTTAGTTTTTAGTTGCCTAACGATGTAAAGCTTCTGCTGCCGAGTCTGAAATCACTGGAGATCTTTTTAAAACACCAGCGAAGCTCCACGCAGGAGCGAAGCCCCCTGGTGGAAAACACCTGCTACTGCAGCGTGAAGAGAGACGGCAGGGATGAGGATGGAGAGAGGCGGGGTAAAAAAAAAAAAAAGTAAAGACAAACATGGCGGACCTTTCTGAATAAGAAAAAGACAAGTTGAAAAAGAAAGGAAGTGATTTAAAGTAGCCGGTCTGTATTTGTGCTCCACATGTCAAACGCCCCGCTTCAGTTTTCCTTTATTTCTGCCCCTTAATTTCCAACCAAGCAGAGAGTGTGGGCTTTTCTTTTTCTTTTTTTTTTCTCCACCTCGCATTAAGGGATGATTCAGTGGGTCTGCCACGGTTTACCCTCAGCAGGATTAAAGCTGGAAGGCTTCTTATTATCTTCTACTGTTTGAACTCCGTCGTCCGTTAGGAAGAGCAGCGGAGCTCAAGACAAATTACCCCCTCAGGGGCTCCTGCCTGGGTAATGGCGGCGGGAGAAGGCTGGTGGCGGGGGCAAATGGAGGCCGTGATGGGGCATCTGTGAAAATGAGAGGTCAGGGAGGCTGTTAAGGTTTAATTTATACAGCAGTGCAGGGCAGCGAGGAGGAAAGAGGCCGGAGGACACGAGCTTTATGCTGAGGACATTTGTGTCCAGACGTGGACGCAGATCCTCATCGTCTCTGTTTGTGGCAGCAGCGTTCACGGAATCATAAAAAACTCACATATCAGCGTGCACTAGAGATGGAACGGTTATCGGTATTACGGTAAAATTTCACACGATAACGATTAAAGTTTATGTTTGACTTCATCTCATTATCACAGTCGATTACCAGGATGTGTGATATCAGCCTCATTCAAGTCGGCGAGCGACTCGCGACTGTGTCTCGCGTGAATATGTAGCTTGTAACATCGGCATCGTAACGTTAGCATGGCGGTAAGCGATGATAGCATGCAGGACATTTACCAACCTACTAAAATGATGAAATCCAAAGTCAGGGCATATTTTGTTTTTTGTTTTTTAAGAAGAGGGACAACTGGTGGAAGACAATTATTCTGTCTGCAGAGCACCTGTTTACATTTTATTGTAATTTGTAGAAGCAACTTGAAGGAGCTAAGGCTAATGCTTCAAGCTACTGAGATGTTTGACCAAGAGTAACCTGGTCATCAGGCTTCGCTAACTCGCATTTTGTAAACCTTACCGTTGCGTGTTGATCGAAAAAGGACCGGAACGATGTTCTTCTGATGCAGTTAAAATATTAATTTATTCCATTAACTGATCCGACAACCATAACGACCATTAGCGCCACAGCGGTCAAAAACCTTTTGCTCTTCCGGGTCAAACAGCTAACCAATAACAGGCAGCTACCTTTATACCTGACCCTCAGGTAACAACACAGCGACACCCACAGACACACAGAGTGAACTACAATTCAGAACAACATATTTGGCTCCTAAACAACTGTTTCTTTATTTACACATTTATACGTATTTAAGGTTCAGCTTAAAGTCAAAAGTTTATTTCATTTGAACTTCACTATAATTTTTGTTCCTGATAATTGTTTGCATATTTTGACCTACTATTGTTGTTAAAGTGTTTATTTAAATTTGCACCAGACAAATAAGCTTTGTTCCTGTTATTTATTTTGTTAATTTAAATTTAAACCTCTTTCTGTGCCAGTTGTTTGCTCTTTTAATGTGAAAGTTTCATTTTGATAAAATTTTGGCTTCTGATGTTTTAGTATGACAAGAAAATCACAAGATTTTGTGAAATTATTTAAATGTATGTGTTTTTTGGACATTTGTACAGCAATGAAGAATACCGTGATAATATCGTAAACCGTGATAATTTGGTCACGATAATCGAGATATCAGATTTTCTATATCGTTACATCCCTAGTGTGAATTGATGCATTTAAAGATGAGGGAAAAAAAATAAGCCTGTTAATTTGACCAGTTAGTGAAGCAGGCGTCCTCCTTACCTTTTCCAGGTTTGGCTAAAAACCTTTCCTTTTGATGAAGCTCAGAGCTGAGGGATATCTCTGCTGATGACGCTCCACTTTCACGTACGCATCACTATCAGTGCCGGCTAATAACTCACAACGTGCGCTCGTCCGCTGGCCTCCGTGGGACGCGCCGTATCTGGTGTTTCCAGATCTGTGGACTGACCTCAGCTGAAGCTTAATTCAGTGTTAAACCCTGGCGTGACGTTGAGAAGTCACGTGACCCGTCTCATTTAGCGCCTGTGGTAAACCTGCAGCTGGAGATTAGCTAGCTTCAGCTCTGCTGAACAACACCTCCTTCATGTCTGCACGAACCTGACGCGGTTGATTCTCAG
Organism: Hirundichthys speculiger; assembly: GCA_018398805.1. Taxonomy (NCBI): domain Eukaryota; kingdom Metazoa; phylum Chordata; class Actinopteri; order Beloniformes; family Exocoetidae; genus Hirundichthys; species Hirundichthys speculiger. Next base: position 1,089,553 of record JAGFBZ010002540.1, on the reverse strand, counting down.
CAAGCGTCTAAATTGCTTCTTTTCACACAAGGAGACATCCTTGCATCTCGTCCTACGCTCTAATTTAGTTAAAATGTAGCCTCATTTAGGCTCACGCGGGGTGCTGCCTCCAAACTGAAACGTATTTATGTTGCATTATCACAGCGGAGGTCTGTCATCAAACCCCTTCTGGATCATTACGCAGTCAGAAAACACAAAAGGCACAAGCTGAACAAATTTAAAGAGCACAGATCACTTTTATGGCATAATTAAAAGATTCCCCGTCAGTCGTCGTCCTCACGCAAACCGATTCACCACTTTAGCTTTCAAACACCGATAAGCAAACCTCGGACGGCGCGCTTGGGCTGAAGAAGCAAAAAGTTCCTTTTGTGACGCGGCGAACGCCGACACAAAGAGAGGCGAATTAGAGGAGACGTCCCTGGAGAGTAATCTGAAGTGCTCCGCTCTGCATACCGAGGATATGAATCCATTTAAGTGAAAATTTTAAACGCCGCAGGCTCATCCGCTGTGCAATTTCACCGTTGAATGCCACGCAGGATGGAGGCCGGAGCCGCTGATTTCAAAACTGCTTTCTTCATTATTTGCAAAGACAGTAGAAATGGAAATTCATATTGAAGTATTGAATAGCACCTTCTGGCGTTAGATTAGCGCCCATCATCTCTCTCTCTCCTCCTTCTACCCGCCGACTGCTGCAGTTTGATTGACGCGAGCAATTAGCTGTCGAATTTTATTATGACTGATTAATTCCCAGAGGTAATTATTGTTTTTTTTTTCTTCGCTCATGTAAACATTACAGCGCAGGCGACCGGATGGAGGCGTTAAACGGAGGCTCAGGTACGGGCGCCAGCCGGGGGCTTTTAATCAATGCTGAGCGTTACGGCTGCAAAAATAAGTCAAGCAATTTCAGCTTTGAGGGGAAACTGTAATGAATACCAAATCATCTTCAATAACACTTTAGAGGACAATTTAGCACAGGATTGCTATTTGAAATAGCTTTTTTTTTTTTTTAAAAAAGATCTTTGATATTTTCGTCATGCTTCAGGGGGCCCTCGCTGCTCACAGATATTGTTTGCTAAGCGTGTTTTTTCAGACTACAGTAACGATCAAACTAACGCTAAAACCTCCCAGAAAAGCTGGTCGATGACGACGCTCACTTTTACAAATATTAGGTTTAAATAATAGTTGTTTTTTTTTTTTTACCTTACCTAAACTTTCACCATAAACTGTATCAAAAGAACTGGACAAACCACCTTCAACAAGTTTGAGGCCAACTTTTGAGGACTCCTGGGCTCCGCCCACCGGTTACCACACGTTGGCGATTCGTGATGTCGCTACCTGGACGACATCCGACGTGAGCCGAGCACGATCAGCTACCCGCTGGCTAGTGGTCCGGTTGGTCGACCTAGAGGGGTCCTGGAAGGATCTGAGCCCAAGGTGGGCTTATATTTGGTATTTGCACATGTCCGTGCAAAAAAACCCGACACAGTATAGCTAATACTCCCTGCTCACACTGTGACAATGAGAGCGCCACCGCCACCTACTGTAGTATGTGTGCAATTACACTTTATTCCAGTACGCCAAAAACAAAAACAAAAACAAAAAAAAAAAAATCATGTTCTTCAGAGTTCTTCATGTTCTATCATGTTGGTGTCTCCCCTGTAGCGTAGGCCTATAGCAGCATAGCTATGACGAAGCTGTGATTAAGACGAGCTACTCTAGTCTGAGCTACTACAACTATAGCTATAACTATTAGCCCCTACACACTATAGTTTAGACTAACTATAGCTATAACTATTAGCCCCGTACACACTATTGTTTATACTAACTGGAGGCTCTACTAAATCAAGATGGTCAAGATGGTCTGTTCATGCAACTAACAGCTACATCTTTAAAATAAGAGTGATTTTGATTTCTGAGACCTGTCTGGACCAGAACCGGTTTTGGTACCGCGCCGTAAATAAGTTTATTTCTGCTGTAAAGTTGGACATTTTAACGCTGGATCTGCGGAGCATCGACTAACTTTCAAAGGACTTTAATTTTAATTTCTTCTGCATGTTTGTCAGCTCTTAAAACTGGATGTTGCCCCTTGATTTCCACGTAAACAACCATGCGTGAGAAACTGAAACTGTATATATTAAAAAAATAAATAAATAAATGTGTCTTGAAATATGAATGTAAGCCAATATGGATGTAAGTATGACAAATCTGGACCTCTGCTGTCATTGGAGCAGAGATGATGACAATACAGCAGAGAAGTTCTTATGGGATCATTCTGGTTTTCTGCATTAATGCCGTCATCCAAGTCTCAATAACAGACAAAACCTAATGGTTAAGCTGATACGACACGAGCATTTTGATTTATTCACACCCATTAAACGTTCACCAAGCTGAGGGGAAGAGTGGACCTCTTGGCGTGAGCAGCTGGTCTAGCTTTGGCAGTCGTTGCCAGGTGGGAAATGTAGGATTATCGTACCAGAGACTCAGAATTATCGTATTTTGAGGGAAATTATCGTACATCTGAGATAACCAAAATAACAAGCCCAATGATGCGCTATAATCAAATTTAATCACTCTAGTATTAAATAGCGGGTGAAGCTAACCATTCAGCCTATCATGCTAGTTGTTCTGAGACAAATATGCGTATCTCACGCTCAGCGAAGCACGATTGGCTGGAAATATGTCACATGGGAACAGATGCCTTCAGGGTTCACAAAAAAACTTTCCGACAGGCAATAATTTGGCTCATTTGGCCTTTTTTTGGATTATTGCTCGTACATAATACAGATTTATCGTACAAATTCGATAATTATCGTACAGCTGGCAACGCTGTTTGGTGGTAAATGATCACTCTTCTGTCCGACACATTAGCAGGGTGTCCGCTGGGCATCACCCTCTCCCAGACAAAGCAATATCCACCGGTACGGAACGTACCGGGACAAAAACGGACCAATCCCGACCCTTTATCCAGTGACTCATGCAGGAGCGAATCCAAGAACAGTAATTCGCCCCATTTCTCTGATTGGTTCTACGTCTTCACCGTAGCATCCGGAGACTGTTTCCTCTACACCCGTTGGATGGGAACACCCGGTCGGTCGTGGTCAGGAAGACGATTGTTATCTTTCTTTGGAACATCGCTCGGTCACATTATTCAACACATCACTTCAAGTTGCATTTTAATCGACTAATAAGTCAAGGATTTCTGACAGTGTCAGGAACGAGTATCGGGTCGTCTCACGTGACGTCCGTCAAGCAGCTCACACTGAAGGACGTGGGACAGCCGGTGCGAACAAAACACCAACGAAATCCCTGAATCCCTGTCGCAGCAACACATCTGGGGATTCCAGCTGTTCTCCTCTGGACGTCCAGGCTTTGAATCAGACCAGTCCAGACGAGCATGGACACTCCTGCACATTCCTGTTCACGTGTCACACCTGCAGCAGGTTATTGATCACCTGACTGTAGACACGAAGGTTTCCTTCAGACACTTGAGAAGGGTCACGCTGAATTTTCTAAATATTATTATTATTTTTTTTTTCAGTTTGTTTATTCGAACAGCAACACAATATAAGGTGTATAAATACAACACAACACAATGGATACATAAACCATAATAAAATGTTCGAAAAGGAATGGGACGAAGTATAAACTTTTAAGTTTCCCATCCCTCATGACTCAAGTGTCCTCAGTTGCTCATTCAACTATTAACATTCACTCTTCCAAATTATTCAACCTGTTTTTTATCTTTCCTCCTCTACATATCTATCCAAAAGGAATTTTTTGTACTTTCTCTTAAACAATTTTATGTTCACACACTGTTTTAAACACGGCTGTAGACTATTCCATAATTTCACTCCACCACTTGATAAACACATTCTTTTAATCGTTGTTCGTACCTTCTTCATTCTAAATAATATATCTCCTCTTAAGTTATATTTTTCATCTCGTTCTTGAAACAATTCAGTTATATTTTTAGCCACTAGTTTATTTTTTACTTTATACATTACTTGTGCTGTCTTGAATTTTACCAGATCCATGAATTTTAATGTATATACCTGTAAAAATAATGGATTGGTGTGCTCTCTAAATCCTACTTTGCATATTGTTCTTATTGCTCTTTTTTGTAGTGTGCTAATGGGTTGCAATGTGCTCTTATAGATGTTGCCCCAAACTTCAACACAATAAATCAAATATGGCAAAAACAATGAAAAATAAAGCATTTGTAGTGCATTTGGGTTCAATATATGACTTGCCCTTCCAAGAATAGCACAGCATTTGGCAAGCTTATTCTTCACATATCTTACATGTTGTTTCCAGTAGTAGATCTTGTGGTTCTAAAATTACACCAAGAAATTTTATTTCATGCACATTTTAGATTTCTTTATTATCAATTGAAATATTTCCATTAATCTCAGAATTCTTTCTTCCAAATATAATAAACTTTGTTTTGTCCAAATTAAGAGATAATCTATTTTTATCAAACCAAATTTTAAATTTTTTCATTTCTGTTGTAATTAGGTCCAAGATCTGCTGTAAACTTTCGCCCGAACAAAAAACATTTGTGTCATCTGCAAATAAAATCAATGACAGTGCCCTTGAAACTCTACAGATGTCATTTATATAAATGATAAATAATTTGGGGCCCAAAACTGAACCTTGTGGTACTCCACATGTAATTTCCAAAAGCTCTGATTTATTATTAAACAATCATTATTAAATATGATTGTTATTAAACGGAATTAAAATGAACTGAAGCGACCATTGTCTTTTTTCTTTTACCTTTTTATTAACAAGAATACAAAAAGTATCTACATTCACGTACCACTTCACTCCCAGTTTCCAAACTCCTTTTCTCTTTTGGTCTTTGCGTGTTTTTTCTTTTTCTTCCAAATGTCTGTTTGTTCTTTTTTTTTTTTTTGTGTTTTTTTCTTACAAATGGCACTTGATGCGGATCGTCACTGTCTCCGTCTGTCCACAGGATTGGAGCTTTAAGCCACGTTTGCGTGGTGGCATAAAAAACAAATGAACAAACGAACAAACGAACAAACGAACGAACGAACAAACAAACCAAAAACAGCTGGACTCCGGTTGGCACGTCGGTGGAATCTGAAATGAAAGGCGACCCAGTCGGGATTCTCGTCCATGTGCAGATTTTTCTTCTTTTTTTTTTCCCGCTGCGCTGCACATCTGAAGTGTTTCTGCTGAGATACAGTCATGTGCAAAAGTTGCTACCACCTCCTTTTAATTGCTAAATGTAAAGGTTAATAAAAATCATCCCATCGCAGCGGGTTCAAAGTTTTCTCACCATCCTGTCATTAAACAAAGATACAGCCGAGAAGGAAAGGAAAGAAGACTCCGAAGAAAGGAAGCTGCAGCCAGATCAGCATTTTAGTAGTTAACACAATGCCATAAGGGAGAGACATTAGCGATGGTCTTAGAGAAGTAGCTGCTTTAATTCCGTCTTCAGGAAATATTATGTAGAAAACATTTAAGACTGATCCGAGTTTTCTGTCGGGTCTGGTTTTCCTGCGTCGTTCGTTTTATTTCTCGATTCTGTGTTTTGAAATATTTCTGCCGTTGTTTCAGGGAAGTTTTGTTGTTCTTGGGTTGGTTTGGTTTCATCCGTCATCCTTTAGCGCCTCGTGTTGCCTGTCGGTTTTATGTTTTTGGTTTCTGGCCTTCGTATAAGATGTCCCACCAAATTTATCCCAAAGTCAGACTGGAGAGCTCAGAGAAATACAAAAAAACCCTAAGAGCTACATCTCTGCAGAATCTTAAATTAAAAGTCCATGACAGCACACTAAAGATCTTTGCGTACTAAAGACAACGCAAACAAGTTTATGATGAAATATCTACGTGCTTCCTCACTCAAGATGTCAAGAAAAATTACCCAGAGAAGAAAGGAGTCAAGTGAAACTGTACTGCAGTCCCTTCAAGACTAGGGGTGCGAAAAAAAATACATTTGGCAATATTTTTTTATATTTTCGGCCGCCCAATATGATATTGATTTTTCAGGTCTTAATATCGATTTTTTGGGGGAAATTGTTTAATTTTCACATTTAAATTGTTTAAAATTTAAATGGTTTAAACAGCCAATCCTGCTGGAGCCGATCCTGCTGGACCTGCTGGAGCTGATCCTGCTGGACCTGCTGGAGCAAATCCTGCAGGACCTGCTGGAGCCGGACCTGCTGGAGCTGATCCTGCTGGACCTGCTGGAGCAGATCCTGCAGGACCTGCTGGAGCCGATCCTGCTGGAGCCAATCCAGCAGGACCTGCTGGAGCCGATCCTGCAGGACCTGCTGGAGCCGGACCTGCTGGAGCCGATCCTGCAGGACCTGCTGGAGCCGGACCTGCTGGAGCTGATCCTGCAGGACCTGCTGGAGCCGGACCTGCTGGAGCTGATCCTGCTGGACCTGCTGGAGCAGATCCTGCAGGACCTGCTGGAGCCGGACCTGCTGGAGCCGATCCTGCAGGACCTGCTGGAGCCGGACCTGCTGGAGCTGATCCTGCAGGACCTGCTGGTTCTCACTCATTCCTACAGGCAATTAAGAAGCGCCAATCAACCCACGTGCATGTTTTTGGACTGTGAGAGGAAAACCGGCGCTAGCTCAGGGAGAGCGTGCACACAGAGAGGCCCCCTGCTGGAGATGCAAACCAGGAACCACCACTGAGATCACATGATTTTTTGATTTTTTTTTTTTTCTTCTGAAAGGATAAACGTAGCAGGTGCTAACTTTTGCACATGGCTGTACATCCCGTTTTTTTTATTTTTAAAAAACGTCCTCCTCGTACCCACGAAAGCATGAGCGCCTCGTTTCTGGGAACAGATTGTAAGTTATAATACAAAGCGCTAAAAAAACATGATAAACATTAATACAATAAACACTTAGAAAACCCACACGGGAATACAGCGTCTCCTTCGCATGTCACGTGACATAAACAAGAGGCATCAGAAAGCTCCTGTGACAGACGCGCGGCGGCTAACATCATGTATGTTACAACATATACGTGACCTCTGCGGGACTTCCTCACGTCGCGGCAGCTCTAAGTACAGTGTTGGTTTGAAGTACCCAAATAAGTTAACAGAAACATAAATACAGCACGTGAAAGGAATAAATAAAGACCAAAAAAAAACCACATTTTCAAATGCAGCAACAGCTTTGCACTGATGTTACTTTGTTTTTTGTTTTCTTGTAAAAGCAGCGAGTCAGAGCGACGGGCGAGTCGGGTAACGGTTCACTCCCGTTTAAATCCCTTTGAAACGCTTTGAACCGAAGGTGCTCTGCTTCTGCCTGCGTCAGACGTGTGCTTTGAAGTCGTTTCTCCACGTGGCCCCCGTGAGGCTCCCGAATCCCGCCCGTCTCGGGGCGGTGGGCGGAGCTTTAAGACCGGCGCTCTCTGCTTCTAGGAGTTCTAACAGTCATGGCTGCCGGCCGTGAACGCATCCCGGCACGTGTGTTTTTGTCTTTTTCTCCTTTTTGTGTGTCGCGGGTTAAAAATAGAAAAAAAAAAAGAAAAAAGGTCTGTCTTCCTACCACATCGAAGGGCTGTTTGTGTCGAGCACGCCGTACATCTCGGCGAGCTTTTTAAAGCGGGGCCCCCAGTCGTTCAGGTAGTCGTACTCGTGGTCGGTGTTCGAGGTTCCCGACTGCAGGGAGCTGAGCGACTCGGCGACCGAGCCCTCCCCCTCGTAGGCGTACGTCTGCAGAGAGTCGTACGGCGGGGCGCATGGGTCCACGTCGGCCTCCAGCAGCTTCGCCATCACGTAGCCGTGGACGTTGCCCTCGCCGCCGCCGCCCACGACGCGCGCCTGGGGCACGTAGCGGGACAGGCTCTCGATCTCGGGCAGCATGTCCTGCCTCATCTTCCCGAAGTGGTGCACCTCGCGGGGGTTCCACATGGCGGCGATGTCGAAGGCCTCAGTGTCCTCCTCGCCGCCGCCCTCGTCGTCGTAGCGCACGATGTTCTCGTGCACGTTCTCCTCCTCGTCGCACAGGTAGGGCTTCTTACGATGCGTCCGCAGGGAGAGCATGAGCAGGATCATCACTGTGCAAAGAAAAGATAGAACACGTCAGTCCAGACCAGTTATGCAACTGATGCTGCAGTAACGGTTTTTGTTTTTAGTAGGGCTGGGCAACGATTAAAATCTTTAATCGCGATTAATCGCATTATTTCCTTGATTAATCACGATTAATCGCATTGTATACGATACGCAAAATCAAATAATGAGTTCAAAAGTAGTGTAAAATGCACTTTTATTTAAATGTTCTGCTGCCAATCCGTGTATTATTCGTTCTTTCCATTTTCAATTGTCAATCAAAAATTAGAAAAAATTAAAAAGTGACATTTTATTACGTTTTTCATTTTTTAATCTAAAAAGAAAAAAAAAAGAAAAAAATGACTGTTTTTTTTTTTTATATGTCAATTTTAGACTTGGATCAAAAATACGAAATGAAAAAACGGCCACAGGACTGAATTTGTTTTATAATCGAGGACCGTGAACTTGCCCAGCCCTAGTTTTTACATTAAAAAACGTGATTAATAAAAGGAGTTGTAACTTTTGCGTACGACTACACATCCAAGACAGTATGCTAAAAGCACTAGGGGTGTGAAAAAAAATCGATTTGGTAATATATCGCGATTTTCGGCCGCCTATTATAATATCGATTTTTCAGCTCCTAATAAGTAAGTAAGTAAGTAAGTAAGTAAACTTTATTTATACAGCGCCCTTCACAGACCATGGTCACAGAGCGCTTCACAATTAATAAAAAATAAAAACACAGTTAAAAATAAAACACAGTTAAAAAATAAGAACACAGTTAAAAAAAATAAAAATAAAACACATTTAAAAAATAAGAACACAGTTAAAAAATAAAAACACAGTTAGAGATGCATACACATTTAAGATTAAAAGGCCAATATATCAATAATATTGATATCCTCAGTATGTTGTAATACTGCAGTAATGATGTTACTTAAATGTGCAAAAACACTAATAATAAACAATAAATAGGTTGTTTTGAAGGTTGTCTCTGAATGATCAATATCATCTGATGAACATATACAGCAACTTTTAATTTTGATATTAACTTGGCAGAATATCGAAATATATCGTGATATCGCAATAATATCGTATCGTGACCCATGATACATATCGTATTGTGAGGTCCTTGCCAATACTCACCCCTAAAAAGCACTAACATTCTCCGGATAAAGTTTAATTTAGGACAGGAATAAAGAAGCGTTCTTTCAGCTGCAGTATAAGGAAGGACACTGAGGTACCGTCTCTCTGACATCACAGATCCATCATTCAAATATTGCATTTCCCATAATGTGTGAAAATGGAAAAATCGATCACTTCTGGCTTCCCTTTTTCCACGCCATCTCAGCAGCTCGTTACTCACCCAGCAGGACGAAGATGCAGGCCAGGATGGCGATGAGCGCGCCTCTGCTGAGGCTGGCGGGAAGGCTGTAGGCCTCGGCGTTGCACGACATGACGTTGCCCTCCTGGTCGCAGCTGCACACGCGGATGGTCAGCGTGGTGGTGCTGGTCAGGACCGGCTGCTCGCCGTCGGAGACGAAGATGGGCAGGAAGAAGGCGCTCTGGTCCTGCTGCGACCAGCCGCCGCGCCGCGTCAGGATCCACGCCGTGTTGTCTGCGCACAGAGGTCGGGGAGAGAGAGGGGGCGTGTCACAGGTATCAGACGGCTGATGCTTGTATGTGCATGGAGTCATGGGAAGAAGGTGAAAAGTGAGGATCTGTGCTGCTGTGAGGATTAAGTTTGCACCACTTAGTCAATGTTAGTGATCCCTGGATATCAGGAGAGCAAGAAGTCCATGTTCAGAGGTTTAAGGTCCTGCTGCACACTCTCAGAAAAGAAAGTACAGAATTGTACCTTTAGAGGTACAATGGCTTGTCACTGGGGCAGTACCCTCAGAAGGTACAGTTTTGTACCCTTTTGTACCTTTTGTACCCACTTGAGTACATATATGTACCTTTTGGAGCATCAAAAAGGTACATATAGGTACCTTAAGGTCCAATAATTAACCCTAGGGGGTACATTTGTGTAGATTGTACCTCAGGGGACAAAAAAAAAGGACTCGTACTGTACCCCTATTTCTGAGAGTGCAGCCAGCTTGGGTTCAAGTGGCCTGTGACTCAAGCTCCTTCTGTTTTTCTTCTTTCCTCTAAAATATAAGTCCCAGAAAAAGCAGGTTTTTTATGGTATAATACACTCTAGTACATGTGCTTTATTTAAAGCCACTGTATGTAGTAATCTTCTGACCACATGGGTGATCATGCAAGTGATGATACAAGACAAGACCGTCCTCGCTCATCAGCACAGTTTGGTTAACAGCTGATCTGCAAAGTCATGCAGTCAGAAGTCATAATGCTACACAAAGTTTCTTTAAAACAAATCAATTCATAATAAACCGACCATCATGTACTTTTTTTTTTTCTCCTTTTCTGTTGTCGGTATACAAGACAAGTCTGGAAATGACGGTTGAAGTGTTCAAGTTGGTGGAGGTGATCATTTCCAGAGGCATTTTTTTCATTTAATTGAAATCATTTTTAGATTAGATTAGATTAGATTAGATTCAACTTTATTGTCATTGCACATGTCAAAGTACAGAGCAACGAAATGCAGTTAGCATCTAACCAGAAGTGCTTTTGCGGTGAAATAAATACAATGTACAGTATACACACATATATACACATGTATATATAAATATGTATGTACATAGTGAAAAATAAATAACTATTGTTGTAAAGTGCACGTCATATTTGGAGGAATAAATAAATAAATTTACACAGATTTGAACAGTATTTACATGATTATGAGAGTTTTACATTTCACAAATAAATATTTTAGTGTTCTGCAAACTCAGTGCATCTGACTGCAGATGTGTTTCTAATATCCTAAAACTGACACAACTGGAATTATATATAAAAAAAAGAAAACATGTCAAACATGTCAAAAATGCACATATATCAGTAAAAAGGTTTTCACGCTTGTATGCGGTGGTTATTCTGGCAATTTTTAAAGAGCAGTATGTTGCAAAGCTGTAATGAAAACCCTTTTTGGTTTTACGGGTCACATGAAACAAAAGGTTCTAAATAGGAAGTAATCTCTGTCCTCATAATCTGTCCAAATCTCTCTGTCCCATCCTCTCTCTGTCCTCCATCTCTCTCTGTCCTCCATCCTCTCTCTGTCTCCTCTAATCCTCTCTCATGTCCTCCATCCTCTCTCTGTCCTCAATGTCTCTGTCCTCCATCCTCTCTCTGTCTGTCCTTCCTCTGTCCTCTCTCTGTCACTCCTCCTGTCCTCCTCTCCTGTCCTCCATCCTCTCTCTGTCCTCCATCCTCTCTCTGTGTCCTCCCCTCTCTCTGTCCGTCCTCCATCCTCTCTCTGTCCTCCCTCCTTCTCTCTGTCCTCCATCCTCTCTCTGTCCTCCATCCTCTCTCTGTCCTCCGTCTCTCTCTGTCTCTCGTCCCTCTCATCTCCTCTGTCTCCGTCTGTCTCTCTCTGTCCTCCATCCTCTCTCTGTCCTCCTCTCTGTCCTCATCCTCTCTATGTCCTCCATCCTCTCTCTGTCCTCCATCCTCCTCTCTCCTCCTATCTCTGTCCTCCTCTCTCTGTCCTCCATCCTCTCTGTCCTCCTCTCATCTGTCCTCATCTCTGTCCTCCATCCTCTCTCTGTCCTCTACCTCCATCCCTCTCTGTCATCCTTCTATGTCCTCCATCCTATCTCTGTCCTCCATCATCTCTCCTCCTCCTCTCTCTGTCTCATCCTCTCTCTGTCCTCCATCCTCTCTCTGTCCTCCATCCTCTCTCTGTCCTCCATCCTCTCTCTGTCCTCCATCCTCTCTCTGTCTCCATCTTCTCTCTGTCCTGTCTCTCTCCTCTCTTTTCTTTTTTAATCCAGCTGGTCTTCATCAGGAAGGTCCCTCCATATGATCCAGGTCCTGATCAAGGTTTCTTCTTCTTAAAGGGGAGTTTTTCCTTCCCACTGTTTGGCTTAAAGGTTTTTTTCTCCAACTGTGGGAGTTTTTTACCTGCCATTATCCTTGATTTGGATTTAATATTATAATTTTAGTTAATGATATTTGCTCTGGGTCTCCTCAGCTCATTCACACTGACTCTGACTGTTGCGGTGAACCCGTGCAACAACATACGCAGCTATAACGCGGTCACTCTTCGAGCGTTGAATGCCGTCTACCTTGGTTGTCCCTCAGCGTGAAGTTGGGATTGTTGGCGGCCTCTGGAGCCAGGCTGTAGTAGAAGTGCTGACCGCCCAGCGGCTCATCGAGATCCACCGCTGTCACGGTCTGAATCAGCTGGAAAACATCGGCGAACATAGTCAAGATTCACCAATGCTACTGCTCACACAAAATGTAGATTTTCTTTTGGTTGAGATGGAGCTAATCGTGGCATAAAATACCAAATTATGCTGAAATATGTTATTGGAAACACGTCTGTAAATATCAAATGTTCTAATTTAAGGAACTGTCAGTACACTAATAAATATAACAACATAATAAGATGACTATTATCACCAATTTATAAAAGTGCCCAAACAGACCACATGAACTGAAGGTCCAGTAAAGCCCTCTGACCTTCATACGTACCTGTCCTGCTTTGGTGTTTTCACACACGTATGTTTCCAGATAGTGCGTCAGTGACGGAGGATTGTCGTTAACGTCCAGGACCTTCACAGCCACCGACACGCTCGCGATCTGCGTGGGGTTATCTGTGGAAAAAACACAAAGTGGTCCGAAACTGTAAGATGCAGTGATGCAAGTGGAAAAATGACCTGAAGATATAACTAACAGGTAGACTCCAGGTGGGCGCTCAAGCACCTCCCACTTTGACGAACGCCCTTTCTACAGAACGACTGTTGAGACACTAATTCATCATCAAAAGTAGAAGTTTCACGTCAAAAAACTTCCATTTTGTCTCCATTTTGTACAAACAATTTTTGTGATTAAAAAGTCGCATAATTCCACAATTATTCAACAAAAAGTTTAAATATTTTTGTCCAAAAGATGCAATTTTGTAAAACTCATGATTTTTGTCAAACAAAACTGTGATTTGATGTCAAAAAGTTTGAGAAATTTGAGAATAACAAAAAAATGCAATTTGCAAAATTTACAATTTTTTTTTTACAATTCAGAATTTTTCAAAATACAGTCTATTTTATGTCAAAAAGTTATGATTTTACTTAAGTCAAAATTGTGGCAATTTGAATTTAAAATCATGATTAAGCTAAGAAATCTGGTTAAAAAGTCACAATTTTGTGATTAAAAATTTTTTTTTTTTTTTACAAGAAACAATTCTGACTTGATGCTAAAAATGAACTTTTGATGACACAATTCCAATACTGTGAAATTTAAACTTTCTTTTTTTTTTTAAACCTTTTTTTTTAGAAAGTTTATATTTTGCAACAAAAAGCTGTAAAGTTATGGCAAGAAGTAGCAATTTATGTGAAATTTTTGCAAAATTACCTGATTAACATAAAGCTACAGTTATACGAAATTCACAATTTTGTTACAAAAAGACTAATTTTGTAACAAAAAACAAAAAACAGAATTTGGCCAAACCCGAGATTTCACAAATGCTGCAATCTTGTGAATTTATGATTTTTCAGCTAAAATTTTGATTTTAGTACAGAAAGTTACAATTTCTATGAAATTTGTGATTTTACAACATAAAGAGTGAGTATTAAGTTATAAAGTTCTGTATTTAAAACAAGGAGTACTGGAGTTATATTATAAATAAGTGTCATTTAACTGAGTTTCCCCTTTTCTTTCCTGCCATTTCTTAATGTTTACGTCACTGACGGCAAACCTGCAGCACATGAGGCCTTCACGCTCACAGCAAACTTCTGCCATTCTTCGTTAAAGCCAGGAATTTGCGTATCTTAACCAGCTGTGTAAAGGAGGGGCTGTAGTAACTGCTTTTTTCAGGTTTCATCACATGATCGATCCATCAGCGCAGCGACTTTGGCCGTGAAGGTCGAAGCTGTGATACTTTAATATTGAGCTCGAGTTCAAGAGCTGGAACTTCACTTCAACATCAGCGTTTCAGTCAATCAGTGGAATCAGCACTGTGAAAATCTATTTAAGTTAAACCACACAAAGCAGCTCAATAAAATATGAATGTTGGATCAAAGCACTGACCTGCTCAAATTCAAAATGTTGCCTCTGCAAGCAGAGCGTTGGCGGCAAAATTAGCTCCACGTGTTCAATTATGTCCACTGACTCATGGGACGAAACATTTATCTTCATTTATGTGACGCTGAACTCAACTTCAGCTGTGAAAATTACCTTGAAAACTACACGGACTTTATTAATAGTAAAGAACTAGCTGCTAACGGACGGGTCTAACCAACCACAGGGGTTAATCCACAACCGGACCGTCCGGGTCATGGAGGATCTGTTGGCCAATAACCAGCCACCGGACAACATGGAAGCTCCTGTCAGGCATCATAAACCAGGATGAGAAGGCGTGGGGCTCCACACATGAGCAAAGCCAAGACAGGAAGTGGAAGCACCACCAGAAACACCACTGGAAACCATGTAACCGATGTCAAAAAAATGAATCTGCAATTTTTATTACTACACTACTAAACGCTGGAGCTGCACAACATCAACAGGACATTAAGAACCTACACTAAGAACGTAATTAAACTGCAGAAGACGATCCTAGTCTAGAAGACAGTTCAAGTGTGGTTGATATCAGGATGAAGCTCTGTTGCAACCAGGCCTGGAGCCCCTGATCGTCATGGCAACTGGTGGCTAAGGGAGGCTATACATTTAGCTAAGATCGATGGCTGTAGGCCAACATTGAGCCATACATCGACTCACTCATCAACTTCACCAGGACACATGGAGGGAATATCAGAATATCATCCAGCACAGACCAATGCGCTCTAACGGTGTCAAAGAGAGGGACAGCAATCAGAAATATCAGAAATAAAGGGCTCGAAGTAGCAGGAGGAGAAGCAGCTAAACAGCTAAACTGGTATCCTGAAAGCAAACAGAACAGTGATAAAATGATCCAGCGAGGAGCCCAACTTTCATTCAAGCTGCTATATTAAGTAATACCACTCCTGACCACACGGGGGCGTACAGATCTGCTGTACTTTCTTGTGATATGCTGCGCCCCCATGTGGTCAGAGGGGTACTGCTACATAGATTAGCATCGGCTAACTGTGTCAGAAGACCCATTCCGTGGGCATGTTGTTTCAACGGGATAAATTCTAGATATGGACCAAACAGAGCAACGAAGGAGATGACTAAAACTACTAAAACTACTAAAACTACCTGTTCAAGGTGTAACTCAAACCTGGAAGCGTAGTGACAAAATCACAGATCATTTAAATGTACTGATCACCATGAAGGGAAGTGAAGGTGTTGGGATTAAAGAGTTGTGCAGGTTGAACCACCTAACGGGAGAGAATAAAACTTACTATTAACTAAGAGGGAAAAGTTTGAGTCTTTTATATGTTCTTTGTTTTTCATTTTTCATATTTGCTCCCCTCGCCCCGCCACGCTCCACGTCCTCGCCCCTCCCTACCTGTGCCTTCTCCGTCTCCGCCACATCTTTAATTAGCCACCGGGAAGTAATTTAATTAGACATTAATTCCATTACCGTCTCCTTTAAGGTACGTTGACCAAACAAAGACACAAACAAACCGAACGGAGGGATTCAGGATCTCCTGCTCTGAACGATCTTCTTTCTCTCTACTTGAACCAGTGAAGAGTCAGCTCGGTTTGATCGAGGTTCATCAAAAGGATTTACAGGTCAGTGGATAAATAGGACATCTGATATTTGCTTTATTTTAGGGGTGTTATTGCAGTTAAGTTTGATTTTAATTGATGACCAAAAATATGAGCGAAATCAGAAAACACAGACCTCTTATTGACGCAGCGACGAGAACAAGTACGTTAACGCCTGAGAATCAACTTTCACGTATTATTTTGCCGGTAAATGTGATCTGATCCCCATCCAAGTCACAGAAACAGACAAACACAATGTGCTTGAGTTGATGTCAGCCAAACAGTTGTAATTTCTCCCTTAAATATTCACAGAGCTGAAGGAGAAGAAAGAGGAGACTCGGAGTTTTGGACCATTCTTCTTCGCAAAACTGTTTCAGCTTGGACGCATTTAAAGCTCTTCTTCTGTCAACGACACGTTTAAGGTCATTCAACAGCATCTCTGAGAGGTTAAAGCAGCAAAAAGGAGGGTTTTTTTTTAATTTCATGTTAAAATATCTCATTTGAGGGAACATTTGCTTACTTTTAGGAAGCACCGTCTGGCCCTCCCAGTTTCCTGCCACTGACAAGAAACAGCCAAAGCAACAACAGTGATCTCTCGCCAATTCATGCTTCAACTTCCGCGGTTTTAGTTATTTGCGGACTTTTCAGAAATATATAATAAAATAAAAAAAATCAAGAAAAAATCCCAGAAACATCACAGGATGTTGTGCGCGTTCTCTCACAGTGAAGAAATGCTGTGAGCCAGTCTGGCCCCTTTAAGAAGGTGGCCTTATGGGTAATGTAGTGTGTGTGTCGTGGGACGGCAGAATGAAAACGGGGTTAGATGAAAAGTGTAGTGAGCATCAACAGCAGCCCAGCGTGTATAGATTTACATTCTCTGTTAACCGACAGGAGCCCAACAATACAACCTGTGTGATGTTACAAGTTCCTGCAGTGACAGAATAAAGTTCCTGTTCCATGCAGAGAAAACCGGACTTTTTGTTTTGTTGTTGTTAGCGTGTTAGCCACTAATTACGAGCCAAAAATAGCACAATACCAGCGGTTTCTTTACTACGGTTCAGAGACCAGAGGCTGTGAAGGAAACAGAAAGACCACAGTTGAGCCTTTGTCTTGTTTCGCTACTTTTTTGCAGTTTTTAAACATATTTTAAACACATTATTCAGGCTCGGGGGGCTCCGGCTCCAGATTTGATTTTGTTTTTTCCTTCCGCACTGTGAATATTTAATTGAACACAATAAATTCCAGCGAGTTCCCGTACTTTCTCTTGCCGCCGTAGACATGCTCCGTGTGTGTACGACTCACTCATCTCCATGGCGAGGACGGTGATGTTGTGCCAGCCAACCTCCTCTCGGTCCAGCGAACGCACCGTCATCAGAGAGCCAGACGTCAGGTCGATGTAGAAGAACTTATCGGGGTCGCTCGACTTCTCGACGGAGTACCTGGTGAAACAAAAAGACGCGCGTCATCACATAGATAGATATCAGCGCTGATTATATTCACCTTTTTTGCGTTTTTGGCTGTTTATTAGTCCTGGGAGTCACCCATGCGGACGGATACAACTCACATGTGAGCATGTGTGCAGTAAGGCGTCAAGCTGGCAGAGAAGAACGGGCTCCAAGGTTTAATCTGCTTAATCAGAATACCTCCCTCGTTTGCCAAACATGACACCGGAGACACACTGCTCTGGCTCGTCTCCTGCCGCCGTCGGCTGTTCTCCAGAACGCTCCTCTGAGAGACGTGATACAACAACCAGCCACACTCACACCAGGAGGAAGAGGAAGAGGAGGATGATGCAGAGCACCTCCTGCTTCACACAGAACTGCATTCACACCACGACGCTCGCTAATCTGTCACCGTCACGGGACGTTGAAGAACTGCAGTTCCTCGAGTGACCACTAGGGGGCCGGCTCCAAACGTTTTGGGGATCAATCTTCATCAACCCAAATTTCGGGATCATAAAGGGCAGGTTTTTTGAGTGACAGCTAGGGGTGAGTATTGGCAAGGACCTCGCAATACGATATGTATCATGATACGATATTATCACGGTATCGCGATACAGTTAATATCAAAATTAAAAGTAGAGATGAAAAATCAAGTTGTTGTATATGTTCATCAGATGATATTGATCATTCAGAGGACAAATTGAGTCAAAACTATTTGCTTCCAAACAACCTATTTATTGTTTATTATTAGTGTTTTTGCACATTTAAGTATTCACAATGCATCTAATACATGAATACATACATTTTCCTAAAAAAATCAATATTAGGAGCTGAAAAATCGATATTATATTGGGCGGCCGAAAATCGCGATATATTGCCAAATCGATTTTTTTTTCACACCCCTAGTGACAGCTGTCATTTCATCTGTTCATCTTTTGATGAACTTGTGAAAACAGACCTAACAGAGCATGATCATTCCTACCGTATGAGCCCGAATATAGGACAATATTTTATTCTAGAAGTCATATTCTCAAAAATTGGAGGACTAGACTTTTCTATTGTAATTACACATCTCCGCCACTAGATGGAGCCTGCACCGAAGTAACCAGTGAGAATGGAGGAACCAGCAGCCAACTGGAGCAAAGGGCTTTGAAAGTTGTTGAGTCCAGAATTAGTGTTTTACAGACTGAATTATTTATGTTGTTCTTGACTAAAATTCGACTTCAATAGTTATGGCAGTTATTGAACTACATGCTTGTAGTTTATTCAGAGTCATATTCTCAGATTTGAAGAGAACACAGTTTATTAAATAGTACCATACCTTGATCTTAAATAACATGGAAATCTGATACGCAAGTATGGAACCATACTTCCTAAAAAAGATAAGATCATTAAAATGTTTAACAATACAGTAGAATATTATCTCTGTGGGAGTTTTTTTTCTATAGTAATTGTACAACAAAAAAAAATTGTTTTATGAACAACCTTATTGCCTTCATCATATTTTAATTTTCCCAAAATGATATTTGAAAAATAGGGGTCGTCTTATAATCAGAGTCGTCCTATATTCGGGCCAATACAGTATTTTAAAGATGCTCTCCAACCAGAAGGGTTTCCAGATTCGTGAGAGATTTTGAGTTTACCCGACAGTCCTGCAATGGCGTGCTCGTTTCAAGACGAGTATATCTTGCTTCGCCATGTCACACTCTTTCTACATTAACACATTTAAGAAGTGATAAGAGGTGTAAAAAATGTTTCACTGGACTCTTGTGTCTGACTTCCTGCCAGCTCATGTGCTGTGTGTAAACTAAATCTGTCTAGCACCAAAACAGACTCGACGCTCATCACTAGTCGAGCAGAGTGGACGGAAGCTTCTGGGATGCTTCCAAACCGCTGCAGGGATTCACCGTCGCCAGCGCGGCGCTGCCTCCCCACAGCTGCTCTGTTGGGAATTGAGCTTTCAGATTACCTGATTCAAGTGGAATTTTTTCACTGGAATGTAATTTATGATGGCGATTTATCAATAATAATACTGAATTCAGAGTTGGGCTGTAGAAAGTGAAGTTGTTTTTTTTTTTCTTCCCTTCTTTAGCCGCTGGCTCAGTGAATTATTGATGCACACTGGCCATCCTTTCGCCAGGCCAGCTATCCCTATTCACCTCCCATTCACAGCCATTTCCACCAGTACAGAGCGGACCACACCAACAGCAACGGGGCTTTTAGTTTTTAATACAAACTACAAAAAGACGTTCAGAAATCCTTCTCAACTGCACGTCATTTTATAAGAAAAAAAATTACTTAAAGCCACTTATTCAAATCATGTTGGGTGGTTAAATGGATTCTCAGCGTTGCTATAATACGTGATAGAAGGTGAGGAGTTAAAATACAGAATATTTAAGCACCTGCTGAAAAAGTGAGCAGCCGAGGAGATCAGAATCAGAATCAGAATCAGAATCAGAATCAGCTTTATTGGCCAAGTTTGTGCACACAAACAAGGAATTTGACTCCGGTTTCTAAGCTCTCTTTGTACAGTATGAAAAAATAAAGTTATGTAAAGATTTAGATAGAAAAAACGATAATAGAATTAGAATAAAAATAAATAAATAAAATTAATAAAAATATAACAAATTACTAGAACAATATATACAAGCCAACATATAAATAAGTAAATAAATATGTAAATTATACAAATCTGAATGAATAGTGCTGAAAGATCTGAAAGTCTAGAATTACAGTCATGGAAAAAATTATTAGACCACCATTTTTTCTTCACTTTCTTGTTCATTTTATTACCTGGTATCACTAAACGTCATCATGTGACTAAAACAGACAGAAAAGAAAACACTGAATGCATAAAAGCAGTGTTTTTGGCAGTACAACGCCATAGCTATTGATGTAAAAACTTAAGTGATTTAGGTTATAATCAAGAAAACCATGGAAAATGGTAAGATATCAGCTCTTAAATAAAACTCTTATGAGCAATCTTTGTGGTTATCGTTATGTTTGTCCAAACAAATGTACCTTTAGTTGTACCAGGCATTAAAATGAACAAGAAACTGAAGAAAACAAGGGTGGTCTAATAATTTTTTCCATGAACTGTATGTGCATCCCTTTGATTTCAGCTCGATTTTAGACAGTTACACATTGTTTAATTATTGCATCTCCCTGTTGCCCCACGAAGAGCACGGTGAGACGCAGATAAAGTTTTTAATATTTCAGGCAGGACTGCCTTTGGCTGGTATTTTTATAACCGGCGGTTCAGACCGAAGCCGCGTTGATTCAGTGCTCCGTGCTAATAAATGCGCCTGCATTTCATTTGTCTCGAGACGTCTGCGTCAGCATTAAAAGCATCATGAAACACTTAAAGAGGCAGCTTTAATGGACTCGCTGACAGGATGTTAAATTTAGGAGAACATTAGCACTTCAACTGCGTTACATATATCAGACATATCGGAGGTTTAGTAGGAAAGAGCGTTGAGGACCGCCGACCAGGGACGGTCGTGACCGGCGCATCCGCTGCAGGTGAGGGCCTCCCTCCAGCATCTCTATTAACAGTCGGGAGGGTGTGTATGTGTGTGAAGAAGCAGGTGAAAACCAGAGAGAGTGTGTGTGTGGGTTCAAATATACCTGCCAGTCATGCTGCGGGCGTTAAAGGACAGACGGATGTGAAATGGAAGTGAAGCCGGTGGAGAAACAGAAGGTCACCTGCCTCTCGTTGCTATCTGTCATCTATTGTTGGCGCTACGAAAATCCTCACCTTCTAAAACTTGGGAGGTAATCAATACAGCTTACTCCAAATTTGTATTGTGAGGATGTGATGCTCCCCCAGCTCTGCAGGAGTTCAGGTGCATTCAGATGAGCGCTTTGGCTGCTGCCGTCATCAGTTCGTTCAGACTAAAGCAGCGGTTTGTGGTAAAAAGCAGCCCCATGACAAGGTGAAAATATAAGACTTTTTAAGAACATCAAGTAAATACACCTATAAATAATCAAAAGCACATGAGCTATGGTGTGTGGGCCATACTAAGCACCCCCATCAAATCAGCGGGTTGTAAATCCACTTTTAGCAGCAATAACTTAATGTATCCGTTCACAGCTCGGTTCTGCTTGATTCTTTACTTTACGTTGTAGATATATCCCAGTTCGTTTGAGATCTTGTTTGCACGAGGGTGTTCACGTTGGATTTATTTGTTGAGTAGATGGCCTGAAATTTGACCCACGATTATTTTGGTTTATAGTATAATTCATGGCCAAGGTGCCACACAAGCCCAAATCATCATCACTCCACCACCATGCTTGACACTTGGTGTGAGGTCACCAGACACGTCGCTTTGCACTATGGCCAAACAGCTCTACTATGGGGTCAAATATAGGTGTACAGTGATCTCTTATTTTTCGTGGTTAATGGGGACCGGCGCCCCTCCCTCGTGAGAATGAAAATCCACGAACTGGAGCCGGAGCCCCCCCGAGCCTACATAATGTGTTTAAAATGTGTTTAAAAACCGCAAAAAAGTAGCGAGACACTGCTCTGCACTCTGGTCTCTGAACCGTTGTAAACAAATCTCTCTTTCATCTAACCTCGTTTTCATTCTGCCGTCCCACGACACACACACTACATTACCCATAAGGCCACACCATTACCCATAAGGTCACCTTCTTAAAGGGGCCAGGCTGGCTCACAAGCATTTCTTTGCTGAGCGAGAGAACGCGCACAACATCCTGTGATGTTTCCTCAATTTTTCCTTGATTTTTTTTAAAAATATTATATATTTCTGACAAAAAAATCTGTGTATAACTAAAACCGCGGAACTTAAAGCGCGAATTGTCAAAGGATCGCTATATTATTATCACTCAGGAGATCATTCCAGAGGTTTTGTGGTTAGTTTTGCTTATATGCATCTTCTCTAAGGCCCTTGCTGATGTCTTTCCCCCTTGGCACTATGTTAATGGACATCGGAGTGGTCCAAAAATGTCTGCACGCCTCTGATGAGCAGTTGCATTTGATCAGAAGCTTCTCTCTGCCACTTTCAGTCCTCATCGAGGTCGTAAAGGAGACAGTTTGGACAGGGTACAGGTGCTTCAGGTGATTAATAGCCTAATTAAAAGATTTTATGTCTAATTAGTTTGTGAGAGGTGCAGCATTGGACAGTAAACCAAAAACAAAAACAAAATGTCTTTGTGATTGTTGTTGGATGACAACAGGTTTGTCTTCATCTCTCTCGTCCTGCTGAAAACAGACCAGTTCATGAAAGAGTCTGTCAGTCACGTCCCTGTGTTTGAGAGACCGCAGCATGGCAGGAATGGTGCTGTGGTGCTGCCCTCTGCTGGTGGGCAGCAGTCATTACATCATGGTAAAACTCCTCTGCAACAGCGCATCCAGCTGAATAAAGACACATTACTCTCCACTGTTTAAAGGTATCCAGCTTATCATTGGCATCTTAGTTTGATCTGAGGTTCTCTCACATGCATCTGCTGTACAGGTTCAAGACTTTGTAGTTGTTTTAATTTATTCCACAAATAAACAAAAAGGTCTTTTAGTTCGTGCATCCTCTCCTCTCCGCTACGCATGTTTTTTTTTTTTTTTTTGCTCCCTCACCTCACAGAGTTGTTGGCAGCGTCCGGGTCGCGCGCCGACAGCGTCTTCACCACCGTCCCGATCTCCGCGTCTTCCGGCAGCTCGATGTAGTACGCCGGCGAGTCGAACACCGGCGGCTCGTCCACATCCTCCACGCTCACGTGCACGATGGTGACGTCCTTGAAGGGCCCACGGTGGCGGAAGGTCGGGTCCAGGTGGCTGTTGACTCCCTCCACCTTCAGGGTGTAGCTGGGCTTCTTCTCAAAGTTCAGCGGCTAAGTTCAGAAAAAAAAAAACAATTAACCAAACTAAATTCATTATCAATAAATGTGCAGGACTTCTATAAAAGCAGATGTTTTGGCAGTTTGCTGGTCCGGAGCATTCAGGTGTGGAGGAGCAATTGTTCTTTTTAGCACATCAATTAAATTTCAGCTCAGCGTTCTCCCGGAAAGTAGACAAGACGGTTCCTAGACTTTCCAGGGTGGATATCCGACCGTATAAAGCTCAAAGAAATAACAAAAAAAAAAGCTACATCTGCAAACATGTACCGTATTTTCCGGACTATAAGCCGCTACTTTTGTCCCACGCTTTAAACCATGAGGTTTATACAGAGATGAGGCTTTTCTATGAATGTTTCTTCAGCCCTCAGGGGGCGCTCTAGCAGGAAGTGCAAAAAACCAAAAAACAAACCGAGTAGTTAAAGGCTATTCTGTTTTTGTTCAGTAGCCTATGTTGGCTATGCTACTCTACATTCATTTTGTGAGCATCAATACCTGTTATTATTGGACAAACTGATTAATCCAGGTGTGTCTGACCATTGTAGCTACTCAGACACACCTGGATTTATCAGTTTGTTCAGTCAGTTTGTTGGTTCCCCAGCGGATTTCAGGGTTCTGAGCGGACCCGCCGCAAAGGTAAGGTTTTAATCACAGATGTGGACCGGATGCAGCGTAGAGCCAGCAGGTCCGTGATCCGGCTCCAAAGCGGATCCGGCACTGAGTTCAAGTGGACTCCGATACAGGTCCATTTCGCGGGTCTGTTCCGGATGTCTTTGCTGTGTGGGGGGGTTTCAGTACACAGGAGGAGGAGAAATCAGTTCAGGTATATGAATAAACACTTATGGTACAAAATCTTTCGATGTAAATATCTTATTTCTCAGCCTGGATACCGGCGGCTTATAGTCCGGTGCGGCTTATATGTGACAAAATATATATTCTGTTTATATTTTAATGGGTGCGGCTTATATTCAGGTGCGGCTTATAGTCCAGATAATACAGTAAGTGTGACTGAGGTCCTCGAATCTACATCTGAACAAACTACAAGACTTCTAGAACAACGTCCTATGGACTACTGAGTTGGACATGAACTCTTTTGTGGACGAGTGTTCATCCGGTCATGAAACGGGACAATGATCCAAAGCACAGCAGCAAATCTATCGAAACTATAAAACAGCCTACGGTTTTGGAACGGTCAAAGATGGTCTGTATTCTGTTTTTAACATACACAAAACAAACAAACACAGGATTAAAAGATGGGTTGACAACTTTTGCACGTGACTGTTCATGTTACAGACTCCCCAGATGTGATTTTGAGTTTGTACCTTTTTCACCGTGATGATGCCAAAGAGGCTGCTGGGGTCGGTGCTGATGTCAAAGCTGTCTCTCCCGTCCCCGTCGATGATGCTGTACCTCATCTCAGCGTTGACCCCGATGTCTTTGTCCTTGGCCCAGATGCGTCCCACCACCGCGCCCACGGGAGCCGACTCCGGCACGCTCATCGGATAGAGCCCTGAGGACGGGAGTCGACAGTCATTCAAAGGCGTTTCGCTCCTTTGTCCTCTAGAGGGAGCCAGAGCTCCTTCCACCGCCGGTGCAGCGGCTCCTCTTGAAATAAACGGCCCCCATAAACGGTTATGTGCCGTCTCGTGGGTCGGCTTGAATTACATCTACTGTTTAACCTCAAAGAAGAGGTGACAGATGCCCAGTTTGGTATGTAGTCCAGTGAGATGCCTCCACGCTGCAGAATCCCAGAAGCTCTTCAGAGATGATCAAAGTTCCATCAGACTGATGGCGGTAATTGGAGAGGGACTAGTGATGGAGGAGGTGTTTTTCTTTGTCTGGGACTTAAACCACCAGTCA
This sequence comes from Hirundichthys speculiger, assembly GCA_018398805.1. Classification (NCBI taxonomy): domain Eukaryota; kingdom Metazoa; phylum Chordata; class Actinopteri; order Beloniformes; family Exocoetidae; genus Hirundichthys; species Hirundichthys speculiger. The sequence goes on along the minus strand of JAGFBZ010002540.1, from coordinate 1,064,620 downwards.
GCCAAGCGGAGACGACCACAGACTGCAAGACAACCTCTGACCTCAGGAGGACGGTAATGAAGGAAGTGGAAATGGGGATAATCAAAGCGACAGCATGGGGTGTCTGGTGGCTGAGACGAAGAGGAGGAGGAGGAGGAGGAGGAGGAAGGATGAGACCAGCGGGGAAACGACTGGGGCCCGAAGTGGACGGTGCTAACAACCAGGATGCTCAAGGGAAATGAGGCGGACCGAGAAGTAACGATGCCATTCTGAAATATACTGCGAGGAGACAAACAAAAGAAGTTTCACCCCTGAATCGACGCCAGTTTTAGAAATTTAATTACAGTTGCTGTTTACTTTATTACCTTTCAGTTGAGGGTTTGTGGTGCGTTTATATCACAAAGTCTCCACGAACCTCGGCGTTTTAGCGTCGGCTTCGGTACGAAACACTTTCTGGAGTTCGGCTGAGGCAACCTCTGACTACTTTGAAGCTACATCCCTAAATGTGTTCGACCAGGTGGAAAGAAGCACCGACGGCGACAATACTGAGAAAAACAAAACCTAACTTCAACATAAACAAGATTATCCTTTAAAAACAAATAGAGCTGCATTCACTCCAACCACTGCAAATGTTAAAATGCTGACGATAAATAAACCTATCAACATTCATTGTATTATATTTCATTATATTATTTGAATCTAATTAGCCTTAAAGAGCTTTGTTATGCACATTTAAAGTTTCCTGATTTTATTGTTGAGGTCCACTATAATATGTTTACATACATTAATACTTTGTCCAGTCCGAACAAAGAAAAGAATTACACGACGGCTGGCTTGATATTCCTGTTGATCTACACTCCTGGAAACAAAAACTATCAGGGCGAGAAAAAAATTGTTTTTTGATTTGTCACAGACATTTGATATTACATGAATCGAGCGGAAGTTTTCCCACTGGGATATGATTTATGATGGGAAAGCATCGATAGTGAGTTAGAAGAAAGAGTTGGGCTGTTGAAAGTAAAGTTGTTTTTTTTTGTTTTTCCTTTTCTTCAGTTGTTTGCTCATGGAGGTCTGATTCTTACAACGTTGCAGTCTGTGGAGTCTTGAGGCTGATTTACACCTTTATGTAGCCTCTTCACACATCCGCTACGCATGGCTACTATTGATGACTCGCTGTAATTACACCACCAACCACTAGATGGCAGCGCGGGGTCTTTTCTTCAGTTGTTTGTTCATGGAGGTCTGATTCTTCAGGCTGATTTACACTTCTATGTAGCGCCTTCAAACGTCGGCTACGTACGTCTCCGGCGCGTCACTGGCGTTTATACTTGTGCGTTATTACTGATGTCGCTCTGCAATTACACCACCAACCACTGGGTGGCCGTGTGGGGTCTTTTCTTCAGCGCTGCAGCTCAAAGTGTTGAGCTTCTTTTTATGCAGCTCAGATGTAGCAGTGGAGCAAACAAAGTGTGCTTTACGTGACTTGCCGCTTATAAACGCCTGAGCACGAGTCGTTTTTAAAGAAGTGGCCGCATCTGAAATTTCAAAGACGGGGAAGAACAAATCGACCAATCACAATTCTTGTGGTCCGCTTCAATGCGATGCGAAGTTATGTTTAGAGAGAGGTGCATGTTAGGCTACGCTGTAGCCTGCGGCGTAACTAGCTCTGACGTATACTAGAGATGCGCGGATGACGTATATTTTAACCCGCAACCGCTTCTTAAAATCTCTATCCGCCCGCTATCCATTTGCAGGAACGTTTTTTCACCAATTTTCAAAACCGAACCGACCCGCCATCCTTTTTAATAATATGTAAAATATTTTTTCTTATTATTATTATTTGAGTGCTTCAACCGCAACCCGCCCGAATTTAATTAAAGTATTATTTTTTGACGAGTCATCCGCCCGATATGCGGATTATCCGCTCCGCCCGCGGGTGCGCGGTTCAACCGCGCATCTCTAACGTATACGTAGAAATCAGTCTTTAGCTTTTTCATGATGGCAGGCTTTTGTTTGTAGCACGCGGTCGCTATTTTGCTGATGCATAAATCAAAAATGATTTCACAAGTTTCACAAGAATGTGCATTTTCCATTTTCTTTGCTTTACATTGAACATGAACTTAGATTTTTGGGACTTTTGGACCATTAACGGAGGAACGTTTTTCAATACTTGATGAATATAGGGTATTTTACAAACACAAGCGTCGAGTGTAACTTACTCTGGTCAAACACCGGTGGGTTGTCATTGACGTCACCCAGCGTGATGTTGACGGTGGTGGTGCCGGCGAGCCCCCCCAGCTGTCCCCCATGTCTTTGGCCTGGATGACCACGGTGTAGTTCTCCCTGGTCTCTCGGTCCATGTCTGCCAGGGACACCCGGACCACTCCTGAGGGAAGAGGGGAAACCAGGAGAAGGAGGAGGTTAGGAGGGAGTCCATGGTGAATCACAGTGAAGGTCCACTGTCATGTTCTCTCCTGAAGACCTTCACCTACCGGATAGACGACTAAGAACCGCATATTTATTCTAAGCCTGGCTTTTGTTTAGCTTTCCAACATCTTCAGTAGTCTCTTGTTAAAGAGACTGGTAACTTTTAAGATGTTACATGGACTTGCTCCTCCTCCACTGAGTGGTTTTATAAAGTAGAATGAAAGCAGTGGCATGAAGGTGAGGTCTGTAGGTCTTCTTATGACTGTTGCTGGGCAACGATTAAAACTTTCAATCACGATTAATCGCATTATTTCCCTGATTAATCACGATTAATCGCACTGTATACGCAAAATCAAATAATGAATTCACAAGTAGTGTAAAGGTCACTTTTATTTAAATGTTCTGCTGCCATATGAACTAAAGTGTCATAACATTTGTTGTTCAAACACTTTTAACATCAGCACTTGTCAGTAACACATATTTAGTGTAAATCTCATCTTAAAAAATGTAAAATAAAATAAAGCTTATTGCCACTGCCAGGGCATTAATGTCATCCTGTTTTTATTTTAAAAAAAAAGTCTACAAACAAAATACAACAAAATGATCACAATCAGAACATTAAAACAGGTAATTTCTGAGGTAACAGCAGAAACTTTTAACGGGGAGTTCAACTTGTCAGTTGTTACAAATAACCTTGTTTCTGCTGAATCCTCCGTCTGGGAGAACTTTAAAATGAAAATTAAAATGTCCATGTGAAAGTTCTGTAACTTTACCAATCTGTGTATCATTCATTCTTTCCATTTTCAATTGTCAATCAAAAAAAAAAATAAAATAAATAAAAAGCGACATTTCATTACGTTTTTCGTTTTTTAATCTAACACAAAATAACGGAAAAAAAAAATGCCTGTTTTTTATATTTCAATTTTAGACTTGGATCGAAAATATGAAATTAAAAAAAGGGCCACAGAACTGAATTAGTTTTATAATGGAGGACTGGACTTTCTGTTGTCATTACACATCTGAGCCACTAGATGGAGCCGCACTGCAGTAACCAGCTAGAGAACAGCAGGACAGTGAACACATGGAGCAGATCTGATGGAACATGGAGGAATGACCACAAAGTTTTGTTGCCATCCAGAATTTCTTTTCTTTTTTTTTTTTTTTTTTTGACAGAATTGTTAATATCGCTACCTAGATGCTACCTGAACTGTAAAGTTCACGTATTTTTACCGTTCTCCATGTCTGTTTTAGCTTTTCCGCATGTTTACCTGCCGACTGTCTTCCGCTTCTGCAGCAGCCAGTAACAGACTTTTCAAAACAAAAGCATGTGATCAACGTGCGTTAACGCGCGATAAAATAAATGTCGGCGTTAATAGATTAATGAGTTAACGTGATAATAACGCTATAACTTACCCAGCCCTAGTTATGACAGATATAACTTGTTGAAGAGACACAGAGGGACTTTTACAGTTTTTAACTGCAGGTTGGGAGGTTAAGGTGGTTTTATGACTTGGGTCTCCTCGTCGCCGCTGCCATGATGGAAACAAAGACGCCTGTGAGCCAGTTTCATCTGACAGCCATCGTTGACCATCGCTCTCGATGTTCGACACAGTGCCATAAAAGGAAAAGTGGATGTCTCGAAAGATGATGCTAATCGAAATGAGGGTAACTTTGAAGTAATCTGTAGAAATCAATCTCATCGTTGCTCTTGTTCTCACTGTTGCTTGTAAGCTTCGTGTTTTTAAAACTCATCATGCGTCATCCAGAAATCTCTTACCCTGCCTTTAAATAAAGTTGCATCTCGTCTCTTTTTGCAACGTTTTCATTTACTCGCCATACATTAAATATCACAACCGTTTTTGGCAGCTTTTATCCAAACCAATTTATATTTTTCCTGAACTCAGTTTTTGGGAAAAAAAAAGGTTTAAAGTGAAACATTTCTGAATACGATCCCTCAGGCGCGGCTGCACTCGTGCACGAATGACTTTTCCTTGAAAAACTAAAATGGAACATTGAGATGGCATCTTCCAAAAGACTAAATTCGTGGTCAGACATTCGAACGCTGGCAACGCTGTGACATAGCTACACTGAAAAAAGAGCACTTTCTTTAAACATACTTTACAGAAAACTTGAGGGACAGATTTTACAGCAACAATGGTGAGATTGTAGGGAATGCAGCTGGCCTTCACCCTTCGACTCAGCTGGATTTTTGTTTTCGTTCCCCTTTTGTCTGGTTCCCATCTGCACTTTTTTTTTTTTTTTTTTTTTTTATCAAAAGCCGATTCTAACCAACCAGACTCAAGCCGAACCAGAAAAAGTGCAGCAGAACTCAGCGAAGGTCAAATGATGCTTTGTGCTCCTGAAGGGGAAACAAACAAGCAAAAAAAACCAAAACAATAAAAATAAATAATAACGGCACATATAGCAGCTCAGAGGCTCTGAGACGCGTGTGTTGAAGTTTTAACATGGCGTCAGCGCCGATAAAAGCCTCGGTGCCGAGCTCACGGTGGAGTCCGGGAGGATGATTGATAGCTGCAGAGCAGCCTGAGACGCTTGGCAGCAGAACAAACAAGCTAACGAGAAGCCGTGTTGAACAAAACGGCAGAGAAACTAATGTGTTTCTGGATGTGGGAGTGAAATTATGAAGGTTCCACTTGCTGCATTATTGCAGATAGAACACTGAAGCTGGAGAGGTTTTCCTTATTAAGTTGACCTTTTCTGTTTTTTGTTTTTTTTTTTAAACTCATGGAAACCCAGCAGCCTCCAGTTTTTCCTCCGTACAGTTACAGCTCTGATGGAGGGTGATAACTCTGTTCATCCCAGAGGTGTCGGATTTGGTCACAGCCTGGTTTTTGTGCACGTGCATTTTCATGTTGAGACAGGAAAGGTGAGAGTGCACAATTTCCTCAAATATCCTTTCACATTTTTGAGTCAGGCTTTTATGGGGGCCCAGAAAAATCACAGCACTGACACTTCTTTGTTGCTTAAGAAACGGTATGCATTTACCCTACTTTATCATCAATTACATTTCCAATTTCAAACAGGTTGGGATGAGGTTCTTATTCCCAATGAAAGTCAAACGTTTCATATAACAGTGTATATATATATATATATATATATATATATATATATATATATATATATATATATATGAGTAGACCACCCTTGTTTTCTTCAGTTTCTTGTTCATTTTAATGCCTGGTACAACTAAAGTTACATTTGTTTGGACAAATATAACGATAACCACAAAGATTGCTCATAAGAGTTTTATTTAAGAGCTGATATCTTACCATTTTCCATGGTTTTCTTGATTATAACCTAAATCACTTAAGTTTTTACATCAATAGCTATGGCGTTGTACTGCCCAAAAACACTGCTTTTATGCATTCAGTGTTTTCTTTTCTGTCTGTTTTAGTCACATGATGACGTTTAGTGGTACCAGGTATTAAAATGAACAAGAAAGTGAAGAAAAAATGGTGGTCTAAAAATTTTTTCCATGACTATATATCTATATATATATATATATATATATATATATATATATATATATATATGAATTTGACATTGGTTGAGACATGGGCAGCAAAAGGCTGGCAAGGTAAGCGGTGCTAAAAAGAACCACCTGCTGCTAATTAGGTTAATTTGCAGCTGGATTGATGACATGTTTGGGTATAAAAAGAGCCTTTGAGGGACGCAGAACCTCCTAGAAGGAAGGATGAACATAGGTTCACTATATCCGTTAAAAACTGTCAACTAACTGCTCTGGTTCAGAATATATTTTATTAATCCTAAAGAGCAGCAGTTTCACCAGTCAAGCCATCAATAAAAGGAGATAAACAGATGATGATATAAATTAGGGGTGCTCCGATCAGGGTTTTTGGGGCCGATCACCTATCACTGAAATCAATATCGGCCGATCCAATACCGATCACCGATTGTATTTATTTCCCTTTGTTTCTTGCTGTCTTAGACCTTTTCGACTTAAAAATTGTGGACATGCGCCCCCTAGTGGCCCAGACATAACTGGAGTGTGCGGTGCTCCAACAACTAACCCAACCACAGCAGCGTGGAGCATCTGTTACTGATAACGCAGACATGTCTTGGATTGATGATGTTAGGCAGTGGCCTCCAGTTACAGATGAAGGTAGTTTATCGCTGTTTTTAATGATTGGTTATGGAAATAGCATGATCTATTCCCATAATCAAACACTAAAAACTGTGGAACGCTGCAACGCTGGTTATAACTAACGTCAACAAGCCATAAAGATTATGCTACTGTAACGTTAACGCTAGCGGTAAATTAGGCTATGTGTTAATGTTATATTTAATTTATTTTAATCATTCTCCTAATTCATTCATTCATTCATTGATTTATAGGCTTGTGCTAGTGCCGAGGGCTACAGTAGCCTCATACTGCTGTTCTTTCGGCCAGAATCGTCCGGGACTCTCAGCGAGACTATGAGTAGTACGAGATTGAATGTTAACGAAAACTCACCCGGCTGTATTCATTTGGAACAAAGTCCTTTCTGTTGATATTTTTCACCCACGTCTTCCTAACTTCTTGTTCTGCAAACAAGGCAGTCTTCGTGCAGTAAAGGCTTGTGTATTTCACATACTTTCTTCTTCCATTGTTGAATTTTCACGCCATTGTTGGCACAGTTTATGACGGAACATGTATTCCCACTCGACCTTACTCTGTGAGAGTTTTTTTACTTGCCAATATCCTTGATTTGGATTTAATATTATAATTTATTTGCTTGGGGGTCATGCTCTGGGTCTCTGTAAAGCGCCTGGAGACAATTGGCATTGGAACAGATGCTATACAAATAAAATTAAATTGAATTGAACTTTCAACATTTAACATTTTCTATGTCAGTATGTTTCTATTCTGTGAATAAAAAATGAGTTCATGAGACTTGTAGGGCATCCTCTTCTTTTATCTGCTTTTTACACAGAATCCCAACTTGTTTGGAACAAGGGCTGTAATTTCTTCGATTTGTGTTATTATTTTTATTTTATGAATATTTACTCGCCCTGTTTTTCTGCTGAAAACAGGTGAGTAAATCCTAAGAAAGTCAGTTAAAGATGTAAAGTTGGAACTCAAACTCCATTAAAGTGGCAACTGAAGGTTTCGCCTCCAGACTCGATATGTTACGGATCATAAACAGAACTTAAAGGTTCTGCTGGGAGCTTTTTTTTCAGCCGTACCGGTCTTTGCGTCCACCGAGAAGTAAGGCTGCCCCTCCAGGACGCTGTAGACCACGCGAGCGCTGTTGCCATACGTGGGGTCGTCGGCATCTGTGGCGGTCAGCTGGATCACAGATGTTCCTGGGGAAACACGGGAGCTAAAGTGAGCTAAAGTGAGCAGGAGGTGGCGCCAGTTGTCAAGCAAATGTTTGGACGTTTAAATATCAACACCACAATGCACAAGAAACCGTTTGGGCTCCCTATCCGTCCATCCACTAGCCTGGGTTTCTCCATCTTACCTATTTTGGACATTTCTGGCACGCTGGCCTGGTAGGGACCGTCTAGGAACCTTGGCTCATTGTCGTTGATGTCCTGGATCTTGACGATGAACTCGGACTCGGGTTCTAGCGGTCGGTCCGTCAGGCGGTTTCGGGCCTGGGCGCGGAGGACGTACTGCGACTTCACCTCCCGGTCCAGCCTCTGGATGGCGTGGATGTCCCCGGTGCCGTCGTCGATGGTGAAGGTAGTTCCGGCGCCCTCGCCCGTCAGGATGTACTTGATGGAGCCGTCGCCTTTGTCCATGTCTGAGTGGAGCTGCAACGGCGACAAAGCGTCAGTTAGACCGAAGAGTTAAGGAAAGGGTAGTCGTCTGGGGATTAGAGATGCGCGGATGACGTATATTTTAACCCGCAACCGCTTCTTAAAATCTCTATCCGCCCGCTATCCATTTGCAGGAACGTTTTTTCACCAATTTTCAAAACCGAACCGACCTGCCATCCTTTTTAATAATATGTAAAATATTTTTTCTTATTATTATTTGAGTGCTTCAACCGCAACCCGCCCGAATTTAATTAAAGTATTATTTTTTGACGAGTCATCCGCCCGATATGCGGATTTTCCGCTCCGCCCGCGGGTGCGCGGTTCAACCGCGCATCTCTACTGGGGATTTGAAGGTGGGCAAGATGTGGGTTTTATACAGATGAGATAACTTTTCAGGGTCAAGTCAGCCACATTATTTCAACATCGTATCGGCACGTCGCAGCTATCAGCCAACAAAGTCTTTAAAAAGAAAAGTCAAGATGCAAATTCAGGTCAGATTAACACCATTATTTGTTTTCCTTTTGTTCCCAGCAGAAGTAGCATCCAGGTCTGTCAAAATAAAACGGAGTTTTGTTGGCCTATAAGTAAAAGTAAATGTGTGTATTTGAGAAGTGATATGTTGTTACCAGTGAGCCAAATGAGAAAAGGTGTTATATGATGTTTCCTATATTAAATATTAGGGGTGAGTATTGGCAAGGAACTCGCAATACGATATGTATCACGATACTTGGGTCAAGGTCAAGGTTGTTTTGAAGCGAATAGTTTTGACTCAATGATCAATATCATCTGATGAACATATACAGCAACTTGATTTTTCATCTCTACTTTAATTTTGACATTAACTGGGTAGAATATCGCAATATATCGTGATATCGCGATATTGTATCGAGACCCAAGTATCATGATACATATCGTATTGGAGAGGTCCTTGCCAATACTCACCCCTAGGTATCAAATTATCCACTAGTTGGAGCTAAATAAAGACTTCTGTAAGCAAACTGGTGCTCCAATACAAATGCTAATGCTAATACAAACATTAGACTTGTTTTAGACTACATAGGACTAAATAACCGCGGCAAAACACAGTACAGTATTATGAAGATCACGAGGCATATGCGACGGTCATTTACAGTTCATGGTTACAGATCCAGTACCATTAAAAGGTCAAAACTTCTCTAAAATGTACTATTTATAAGGCATTTCCATTCATATAACAGTTAATGAACTGAATGTAGCAGTGCTTCTACTCTGTTAAGCTAAATTGTTAATCCTGTATTCCATATTGTTAATTCCACACCTAATTGGATTTGAAGGGAAATTTAACTTTGAACCTCTGGGGTGGTTTGTGGTCAAACGCACACCTCGATACCGTGACAGCGAGTGGACGTGAGGTCACGTCTCCGGCGGCTGTTTGTTGCCACGGACGCAGCCGTGCAATCAGGAGCCCTTTGTGGCCTCTGAGCGCAAATGTCAGCTTGTTGACGTGCAATCAGCCTTTACTTTAGCGGCGAGCGCTGGTGCTTCTGCATACGATGAGTGCGTGCTGCCGCCACATCAGCGGACAAACCGAATGCCCCCCCCCCCCCCCCTCCCCCGGCGCCAGTCTTTCTTAATGTAATCAACAGGTGCGAGCAAAGGAACACTCGAGATACTCTCGCTCCTCATCATCAGCCGTCTCCGGGTGAAATGACCGAGACGAGGTTGGCCAAGTGTTGAAAGTCTGAGTCTTTGCTGTGCGTTGCTGTCGTGCAAGAAATAGTTCTCTCTTAATACTCTTTCATTTTTTTAATTTTTTATTTTTTTTTGGACAACACGCTCACCTGAACCCTCTCCTGCAAAAGCCCCGTTTGGCCTCCAATAGATTTTTTTTTTTTAATCAGCGGACCATTGTGGGCTTCAGACTCGTGTCTTATGGTGATGCATCACTGGCTGGAGCTTTTCCTCCGCCTTTTTTTCCCTCCTGCTAATCCCTCCTTCCCTCCAAGGCCTCTCTGAAAAGAGGGTGTTTTATACCCGGGCTATCAATAACCCGCTCCATCTTCCCAGCCTAAATCCTGAACCTTCAATATCCCGGCGGCGCTGGATACGTCATCCCTCAGCGGCGGAGAGCTGAGGGGAAAAGACATTAGAGGAGGAGGAGGAGGCGCTACGCCGCATCTCTCTCCTACTTCGTCATATCCAACGGCGCAATTCTGCTTTGTTCTCCGTCCTGGGAAGTAGCTCGGCCTGTCAGAGTCACTTACGCCATTCAGCCTGGAAAAATTAGGTTGGAAAGAATCCATAAGGGGGACGTTAAATTGGAAAGAGGAGGTAAAATGGAAGTGAATATACTCCGGCGACTGTGAGAAATGCTGATGGCACACAGGAGAGGAATCCAGGAGTCCTCTCAGGGCTCTGCTGTCAGCTTCGGAGCGTTATCCTTTCAGGAATCCAACAGCATTCCCACGTGGACGCGGTGAATTTAATTCAGATTCCTAATTGAGCCGGTTTACATCGGTCCCAAAGGGATGTTTGCTGTTCATACAGCAGTGTTTTAAACCAGTGGTTCTCAACTGGTGGGTCGCGACCCAAAAGTGGGTCGCAGACCTCGTTTTTAGTGGGTCGTGGGTCTTTGTCTGGGGAAGGAAATGCTAAAAAAAAAAAAAAAAAAAAAAAATTAATTATTATTTTTTTATAATAAAAATATAAAATAATAAATAAAAATAAAATAAAATAAAATAATAAAATAAAATATTATTATTATTAAAATAAAATAATAAAATAAAATATTATTATTATTTTTTTATAATAAAAAAAAAAAGTGTCATTCATACTCCTTAACAGTAGATGGCGATAATACCCTGTAATGCGAATTGACACCCGCCAGTTCACACCACAGAAAAAGACCTGCAACGTTCGTTTACATATATACAGATACAACGAAGAATATATGAGATATGGATTTCTTATCTTGAAGACAAAGCTCAGTGAGTGGTTATTCTGCTAAAACTATATATTCTGAGTTCTTTTTGAAAACTACTGTTTTATTTCATGTTTGTGCACGTTGAGTCTGTTAAAAAAGGCTGAAGTTACTGAAGTGAAGTGTTTTGGATTTAATTAAAATGCAGCTAATTGAACATCAAAGGGAATATTTCCCATTTGAAGTTATTTTGGTTCACCAATAAACTTATTTTTTTGTGTTGGCATTCTGTGATATTCTATTCTACTATCTCCGATTCAAACTGCACGATCTTTTCATTCGATAAATTTGAGAAGTTGGAAATTTTCCTTGATTTGGGTCGCGGCTTGTCATTCAAGGGTGATGGTGGTCCTGAAGCCGGACCAGTTCAGAACCACTGGTTTAGACTATACGGTAGTACAATTTCAGTGTGTGTGCTTAAGAATTACATTTAAAAAAATAAAATAAATGTTCACTTTCCAGATGGAAGTGTGTGTGTTGATCATGAAGAAGATTTATTGCTTTTATAGCATTTATATAACTGTATTTTTCTTTACCCCTATTTAAAAAAAGAAGCTAAAATTCTGAATATTGCCGTCAAACATACAGTTTTCAGTGGAGACCAGTCTCATAATGGTGCAGTCAACTCGACAAACAGCGAATACATTTCACTGTGCAGTCTGCTGAAACAGCCTGAGCAGTCACGGCGTCACGCTAACAGGAGCCTCAGTACTTAAGCTAATCAATTAGCTCTGTTTATGTGCTGCAGGCTGACACCGTTGTTTTTTCCTCTTAATGAGATGTGCCCGGCGTGGTCGATGGAACGTGGCGTTGGTCTGGGGAAAACGTCCTCGCAGATCAGAACAATTAGCCGAGCGGCCGGGCGCAACCCGCATAAATCACGGAAATGATCATCGCTCATCTGCGTGACAGATGGACGACGCAGCCGCCGGTTTTCTTTGGTGTGTTTTTTTTTTTTTGGCTGGATATTTGGCTGAACCTCCCAGCTGATGAGACGACGTCGCGTTAGCTTGTTGATGAGGCGCTAAAAGAGACTCTAACTGAACCCAGATCAGTGAACATAAACCAGTAACTCTGTTAAACTGCTGTCGACTCTCTCATATCCAGCTAATGTTAACTTTTCTGCTGTACCGGGCTGATTTTACCTCAAAGAACAATAACTCCTAGCGTATCTTCACTTTGACTGTTAACTTGGGATTAAATGTTGTTTGACATGTTTTGGTCCAGTTAAAGATTTAAACCCTTTTCAACTATAACTTTAAAACTGAAAACAGTGTTGCCAACTCCCCTGTAAGGAAAGCAGCTATTGGCTGCTGTTTAAAGCGGCTTGATGATGTCATAATCTAATTTATATAATTGGTCATGTGCATGTAATTTTAACATAGACAGAAATACAGTGATCCCTTATTTTTCTACTGATCAACAGGAGCCGGAGCCCCCCGAGCTTAAATAATGTGTTTAAAATATGTTTAAAAACCACAAAAAAGTAGCGAGGCACTGCAGCGAAACAAGACAAAGGCTCAACTGTGGTCTTTCTGTTTCCTTCATAGCCTCTGGTCTCTGAACTGTAGTAAAGAAACTGCTGGTATTGTGCTATTTTTGGCTCGTAATTAGCAGCTAACACGCTAACAACAACAACAAAAGAAAAAGTCTGGTTTTCTCTGCATGGAACGGGAACTTTATTCTGGCACTGCAGGAACTTGTAACATCACACAGGTTGTATTGTTGGGCTCCTGTCGGTTAACAGAGAATGTAAATCTATACACGCTGAGCTGCTGTTGATGCTCACTACACTTTTCATCTAACCCTGTTTTTGTTCTGCCGTCCCACGACACACACACTATATTACCCATAAGGCCACCTTCTTAAAGGGGCCAGGCTGGCTCACAGCATTTCTTCACTGTTAGAGAACGCACACAACATCCTGTGATGTTTCTGTGATTTTTTTCTTGATTTTTTTTTTTTTATTATATTATATATTTCTGAAAAATCTGCTAATAATTAAAACTTAAAGCGCAAAATGGCGAGGGATCACTGTAATGTCATGGGAGAGATAAAGTTGACAAAAAAAACCACTCTAAATATGTTTTACAACTACAAATGAGAAAAAATATGATCCAGCATTTTTTTTTCTTTTTTTAGCAGCTTGTTTTGGATTAAACTATTATAACTGTAACTGTAACCTGAGAAGAAAACTCGCTAAACGAAGCAACGGACGTCGCGAAGTTGACGACGCTGACTGAAAGCGGTCAGTCTTGGGGGGTCGAAGTCGACCACTCGACTCCCAGTCACCTGTTTTCTGTACGCTGCACTTCTTCTGAAATGATTCAGCTTCACGTTCGGAGCATCCTGCACGATGGGAAGGTGAGCGGACGTGAACTCCACAGTATCGACGTTGTCGAATGGCTCTGAAGCTCTTTTTCTTTTAAATCTACGGGTGATGCCGTCTTGTCAGGAGCTGCCCAGACTCGCTTAACTAAATGAGCCTAATGAGCGTCAGATCACCAAACAGTGAGCTTTAACACGACCACATGACCTCAGTCACCATAAGATGCCTGTTCCAGCCTCTCAGGCCGACCCTCCACTGCTTCCCTTCTGATCGGAGCCGTCCATCCATCCACATTTCAGATGCAGCTCCTGAAACAACGTCTGAAACTGGGAAGGACGACCAAACTGGGGAGCGCTGGAGCTCCAGCTGAGCTCAACATGGAAGCAGAGGCTCGCTGAAGCCTGGCCAGGCTGCCCACCAGCTACAGAGACAAACCCTTTTTTTTGTGTGTGTGTTACAGGCTGTAAAAACTGTTTATTTCTGGCCTAAAGCTGGACATTTTAACGTGGAGGTCAACAAAGACTGATTCTGTTCTGCACACACTGAACTGGATCCATTTGAGCTGAAAAATCTCTCCAAGCTCCACTCGTGTTTCGTTTGGCTCATAATGTGTCGTTTTTGTACATGTTCATTTGTCGGTTTAGATACATTTACTGCACAAATCCATCTGTACATCATGTTGGTGGCACGTCTGTAGCTCGGCCTTTACCTGCGAGCATCACGTACTGTAGATCCTGCTCGCTGCTCCTGGTTACCTGCTGAACTGCAGTTTGTTGCCTCGTACTTTAACGTTTGTAACGGCAACAACGTTGAATCTAGTGTCGCCACTTCTACGTCGGCGGGTCCGGGTCTGTGATGTCACAGGATCCAGTAAATACGACATCCTGACGAATCAAATCTCCTCAGACCGCGGGGAGCATGAATACGACTGCGTCTGGATCTCACTGGTCACTGCAGCCAAACACGCTGTCAAGGAAAGATTTTTACCGCCTTTTCCTTTAAAAAAAAAAAAAAATCATCATTGATCACAGGCGACATGAGATAATTCGATTAAAGCTCGCAAGGATGTCATTTTAAAAAGGAAAAGTACTGACGGAGGACTTTTAAAAACTAATAATGAAAGTGACAAAATGTGTGTGAATTGAACATTTGCGTGATAAATATCAATTACTGTGATAAATGACCAGCTGCGGTGTTTAAATTAAATTTTTTATCCTTCATGTCACTGAGGCGTTTATTACTCTTCCTAATTCATCACTCATTTATTTTAAATCTAAACCCACTATTCATTATATTACTGTTATTTTCATCATCCGTTTTTAAAAATTAACAAACATTTTCGTCGCTTCTGTTTTTTATTGTGACTTTCCATCCCTGATATGTGAACAGTTGTTATAATAATTTCACGTCTCCTTTATTTGACGGCAACTTTTATCTTCCAGGATGATGTCAACTAACTCAATAACTGCTGTTTGTCCACTTTGAACCGGAGCCAGACAGGAAGCTGCTTCAGTATGGAGGAAGTGCATTCAGGGATTAAATAGGGTTTTTTTTTTTTTTTTTTTTTAAATTGAAGCTGGCCTTTGCCCCGCACGTGATCTTCTCTTCTGCATTCATGCAGATCTTTTAGTTTTTTAGTTTTAACCGTTTAAAGCTGCTTTGCAACTCAGGTGTTCTTCAAATCAGCAACACCAGGTGGAAAAGGTCGTGCAGGAAACTTGCTGTCCTGGAGGATGGAGACTTATTTGTTTTTATTTTTTTTACCCCCTTCCTCAGGTTATATGTTCACGTTGAAGCGAATTACGTGCGTGTGCGTGTGCGTGTGCGTGTGCGTGTTTGTGCGGTCCCGCTCGTGGCCAGCACCGACCTTTCCGATGTAAAGCGGCTCCAGTCCGGTGTACTCCTCCAGGACGAAGAACTGATTCCACACCCAGCCTCGCTTCACCCTCTGCAGCAGCGCCGAGCCTCCGGCGTTTCCCTCCTCCGCCGGTTTACCCACGATGCTCTGAGGCAGGAACGGTCAAAATGCCAAGGGTCAGAGGGAGCAGAGTGGCCACGACAGCTGGGGGGTTCAGTCCGACTCCCATCGTTTTGACGCCAGCAGTTATTTCCCCTGGTCCCGTCTATCCGGTCGCTCCGGTTGTTCTGGGGGAAAAAGAGAGAGAGCACGGATGAGTGTGAGCCTCACGTCCTTTTGGACTCATCATTTTCTTTTTTTTTTTTTGTTGAATATTGTGGCGCTGCTGGAAACCTGTGGCTGACACATTCACAGTCCTCTCCACCGCCTCCAGATTACCTCCCAGCCACCAGAAGTAATGAGCTGTGTGTCTGTGTGCAGCTTCTTCTGGAAGTACTGGAAGAGTTTTTGTATGAACTCTGTCTCCTTATACACCCATTAACAACACGTCGATACGATGGCAGCCAACGAGTTTAGCCACGTAGCTCCATTTCACCAGAATCTATCTATTTAACAACATGAAGCCAAAGAGACTCGCAAGGGCAACGCTAACTTCCCCTTCACAGCTTCACAGCTTCCTCAGGATTTAAGACTGTGAGATGCAGCCAGGTGTGCAGATGTTTCAGTCTGGAACATTCATGCGCTGAACACAATGCCAAAAGGGAAAGACACAAGCAATAGTTTTATATAGAAGAAACTGTAACCTCATGCGTATCAATCCGGAAAAAGGTCACCAAACCATTTCCAAACCGTTTCTAAGTTCGTCGCTCTACGGTGAGAAAGATTTTTCACAAGTGGGCGGCATTCAAGACGGTTGCCAATTCTCAGAGGAGTGGACATCCCGACAAATTTAACCCAATGTAACCTGATGAAATGCTCAGAAAAATACAAATAAAAGAGCTACAGTCATGGAAAAAATTATTAGAGCACCATTTTCACATCTTCACTTTCTTGTTCATTTTAATACCTGGTACCACTAAACGTCATCATGTGACTAAAACAGACAGAAAAGAAAACACTGAATGCATAAAAGCAGTGTTTTTGGCAGTACAACGCCATAGCTATTGATGTAAAAACTTAAGTGATTTAGGTTATAATCAAGAAAACCATGGAAAATGGTAAGATATCAGCTCTTAAATAAAACTCCTATGAGCAATCTTTGTGGTTATCGTTATGTTTGTCCAAACAAATGTACCTTTAGTTGTACCAGGCATTAAAATGAACAAGAAACTGAAGAAAACAAGGGGGGTCTAATCATTTTTTCCATGACTGTATGTTACGGCCCAGAGATGGTGAGTGAGCCTAGTAGAAAATAATGGGAATAACAAGGTGTGTAAATCAGGCGGCTAGCCGTTTATTAATGGTAAGGAAAAAAATATAATATAAAAGAAAACATTGATCCAACAGTGATCTGAAAAAGGAGGTTTAACACAGGCTTTGCTCTCACACAGAGCAGCAAAAAAACAATACAACAAGCCACGCTAGCCAACAATGTTAATCACAATAGCAGATCTGTCTGTGGCTGACAGTCTGCCATGAATGAAGCTCTGACAGGTCCTTTATAGTGGGGATGGGGATTGGAGGCGGGTCCAGGTGATGGCAATCGCTGCTCAGCTGTTCCAGGGGGGCGGAGTCAAGGGAATCCCGGGACGTCACTCCTTCTTCCGGTCCGCAGGCGATAGATGGAGATAGCCCATAGACTGAGCATTGCCGCCAGATCTCGGGGTCCGTAACAAGCTACATCAGGCCTCCTTGAGGATGTTAAACCTTGAAGTTCAGGACAGTAAAATAAAGTTTCCAGGTAGAATGCCTCTTTTCTCTGTAACAACAGGATTTAGATCTGGAACGGTACCTCTGAGAAAACCAGAAAATGTCTGGATTTATGTCTTTGACAGTGGAGATGTTCGTGACCTCCCACCAGCTGTCAATCACGGTGGTGGAGGAATGACATTTAGGTCGGCACCTTTTTAAAGTCAACGAGCCAACCATGAAATATTCTCTGGTCGAATTTCAGGCTAACGACTAAATCTCGTCTGAAACTGGGTCGTACAACAAGACGGTGGTCGTAAACAAAACTTCTCTCAAAAAGAACATGGAAGCAAAAGTTTTGGAAAATCTGAACAGACCACGAGACTTCTGGGACAACAGGAACCTCTGACTGGACAGGATGTTTGGCAGTTCTTAACTTCCTACAGTCATGAAGTTCAGAAAAAAATGTCCAAAACTAAAGCTTGGTTTTGGACCAAACCAGAGAAACGACTTTGCCCTCCAGAGCTGAAACTATAGATCAAAAACCACACACAATCAGGCCAGAAATCTGGGTGTAGTGATGGACTCAGATCTGATCTAAACTTTGAAAAACACATTAGGGCCATCACTAAATCAGCCTACTATCACCTGAAGAACATCTCGAGGATAAAAGATCTGATGTCTCAGCAAAATCTGGAAAAACTAGTCCACGCGTTTCATTTTCAGTCGGCTTGATTAATGTAACAGCGTTTTTACTGGTTTATCTAAAAAATCAGTTAGTGAGCTGCAGCTCATTCAAAGTTCTCACTAAGACCAGAAGACTGGACCACATCAGTCCAGTTCTGAGGTCCTCACACTGGCTGCCTGTCCGTCAAAGGATAGACTTTAAAGTTCTGCTGCTGGTCTATAAAGCTCTAAATGGTTTGGGACCTCCTGACCCAGTATGAACCCACCAGACCCCTCAGGTCATCTGGATCCGGTTTATTATCAGTCTCCAGAGTCAGAACCAGACATGGAGAAGCTGGGTTCAGTGTCTATGCTCCACATGTCTGGAACAAACTCCCAGAAAGCCTCAGATCAGCTCAAACACTCAGTTTATTTAAATCCAGGTTGAAGACTCACCTGTTCTCAGGTGCCTTTAAATAAGATTTTATTAAATCTGCACAGCCTTTTTATGTTTTTATACTTTTAAATGCTCTCTTTTTTTTCTGTGATGCTTTTTAATGTTTTATGTAAAGCACTTTTGAAGTGTTTTGTACATGAAATGTGCTGTACAAATAAACTTCCCTTGCCTAAAGTCTTAGAGTGGCTTAGTCAAAGTCCAGACCTGGACGTGCAATAGAGCTGAACGTAAAGCGAAAGCTCCAACACCTCAGTGACCTGAAGCAATGTTGGAAAGAGGAACTGACCAAAATCTGCAGCAACACCGCTGGAGCAACGTTTAGATCACTGAGCAAAAGCCCGAGACATATTTTTTTATATAACATGCATTGATTTCACCTGCGTCAATGCAAAACAAAAAGGCTCAAATCATCATTTCCTGTTGCCATCAGGTGAACAATGTACTTGTAATCTCTATTTATTATGGTTATTATATTATAGTTATCGTATTTGTTTACATTTTTCTGTGTGTGTGTGTTAGGGGTGTGGAAAAAAAAATCGATTTGGCAATATATCGCGATTTTCGGCCGCCCAATATAATATCGATTTTTCAGCTCCTAATATCGATTTTTTTTTTATTGGTTACCTAAATGTGCAAAAACACTTAAAATAACATTAATAATAAACAATGAATAGGTTGTTTTGATTCAATTTGTTCTCTGAATGATCAATATCATCTGATGAACATATACAGCAACTTGATTTTTCATCTCTACTTTAATTTTGATATTAACTGGGTAGGATATCGCAATATATCGCAATATCGTGATAATATTGTATCGTGACCCAAGTATCATGATACATATCGTATTGCGAGGTCCTTCCAATACTCACCCCTAGTGTGTGTGTGTGTGTATTTCTGGCTGTGAGGAAAATAGTCCTTTGGGAAACAATAAAGATATTTTGAAAATGTCATTCAACGATGTGATCTGGAAACTACTGAATCATGGGGCAGCTTAGTGTCGGCCATTATTGGTACTTGGTATTTTTTTTGTGGTTAATTTTTGCTGAATAAGTGTGAGCCACTACAACCACCTGATTATCATGTTTTTACATTTTAAAAAGTGAGATTTAGTAGATGATCATAATAACTCGCTCCGGCGTCACCAATCACAACAGTTTTCCGACGCTGTTTTTAATGGCGTGGAAGACGCTGCAACCGTCTGGAGCCCAAAGCAGAAAATGGAAACTTTGCGCCTCTTCCTTCGGCTTCGGATGATCAGGCACCTCACATTGGAAATAAATGAAGTGTAACCACACTCTTCCTCTTCCTCCTCCTCTTCCTGTCATGAGGAGAGGCGAGCTCCTTCACACCTCCTGTAATTGCCGGGGGGGGTGGGGGGGGGGGGGGGGGGGTGTGATGTTCTGAGGCTGTAGTGCTTCTGTCAACGCTGCTGCTCAGCTTTTCCTCGCACCATGTTCTACAAGCTCGCTCCACCGCTGCACGCCCTTCATTACAAGTGTACTTTTTCTTTTTTTTTTTTTAGAAAGGCCTTATGGTTCGGGCGAGAATTTTTATCCCTGAGTACCGTCTCATCACATCGTCGGTTCCATGCATTTTTGCAGGAGATGCTTTTTAAGGCATTGATCGGAGGTGATCAATACCTTTTCACATGCATCGCGTTCTCTTCTCTATCTGCAGCTTGTTTTATGTATTAGCAGAAAGGCTGCATTAATGCGCTCAGGGGAGGGAAAAGGCAGATTTACGGTCAGGAAGCAGATAGAAGAAGGGGGGGGGGAGGATAAAAAGAATAGGCTGCATGCAGGAGGAAAAAAGCAAAATTTGGCACAACAAAGAGAGAAGAGGAGGGAAAAAAAAAGCAACAACAGAAGAAAGAGAAGAGCGACTGTTTGACTCCATTATGTTTTGTAAGAGAGCTTTGTGCTGCTCCAGACTCTCTGAATCACCAAACTCAGTTAATCATTGTGGAAGAGGCACAAAAGGCAGAGAAGGGTGGGAGGCGTGGCCGGGCTGACAGGAGAAGGCCGGCCCGAACTGTCTGTGTGTTACCAAAAAAAAAAAAAAAAAAAAAAAAGAAAAAACCTCAGCGAGGGCTGCTTAGCAGGAAGCCTGACACTTGACCTCGCTGCTCGCCTCCTTTTCAGCCCATTCGAGCTGCCTGCTTTCCATTATGAAGTAAAATTAGCTCCCCGTCGGATCCGCCCCCCCCCCCCCCCCCCCCCTCCAGAGGTCACGACCTGCACCCGGGCTATTTTGCTTCATTTTGTCGAGCCTAATGAGGTGACATGCCAAGTAATTGTGTGACCGGAGCGCTTCGCACGCCTTTCTTCTGCTAATCTGATGGCACTCCGCTTGTTTAAGGTAACAGCAGCTGGCGGCTGCCACACAGGCTGCGGGGGGGGGGGGGGGGGGGGGATGAAAGGACGGACGAGCGATCATATGAAAAAGCTTTGCCCGACTACTTTCCCACCAGACTGAAACATTCCTACCGGTTAACAAGTCTGCTTCTGTATCCTAAAGGAAAATAAAAAGAGAATACAAGGAGATGTAGAAATATCCAATTTGTCCGACGTTTGTTCGTGAATAGGAGAAACCCTCGAGAGGAGAGAGGCAGGAAGAAAGTGAGTGACAGCGGAAGAGGCTGTGATTGTCGGGGGGGGAGCAGCTGGCGTGAGAAAATGATGCGCCGTGTTGTTTTATCATCGTACTCCGAGTCCACCTGCTGCTCTATTAGACAAAAACAGACTTTATCAAACGGATGGGAAGAGGTGAGGATCCATTGTCCGGGCAGCTAAAAAACCGGAAACCAGCCTCACTTGGATGCAGAATCACGCAGGACTTGCTTGCGTCTGTTTCTGGGAATGCAGCAGAATCAAAACTTAATGGGCACTATTTGATGACAACATCTGTTTGGTTTACGGTTCACCGTAAACCCGAACACTCGGCGGCGAAGTGCAACATCCGTAAATCTGCGCGGAGCATCAAACGGATGAAGGGCTTTCTTTCACAGAAACGTGTGGGATTTGTGGATTTAACACTTTCAGCAGCACGCCGGCTAGTTTTGCTCAGTTTGTTAAAGCGAAAATGTTCTCAACAATGACATGACCCACATTAAAGTTACAAAATGATTCCATTCTGTGCTTTCTGATATGTCTTCAGTGTAATCTGTCCGGCTCTGGGTTTTGCATCGATGCTAGAAAAGCTTCCATCTGGAGAGTTTTTTTTTCCTGTCTGCTCTCTATGACATCATAGAGGGCCAAATTTTCCTGTGTGGTCAATTTTCCAGGCAGTTGTTTCAGTAAAACTAGGAGTTTAAGGCTGTGTGCAGCAACATTCAAGCGTGTTTTTCATCCTGGTGGATCAGCTGGTTCTTCCTACTGGGAATTTAGCTTTTGTTTCCAACATTTCTCCAAAGAAAAGCAGTTTTTGGTCCAGGGCCGGCAACATGAGTGAACATCAGGACTGTTTTTATGGGCGAGCCATCAGTTTGCAACCAATCAGAAAAGACTTTGTCAGCAATAGAGATGTTAACGATATAGAAAATTGATATCTCGATTATAGTGACCAAATTATCATGGTTTACGATATTATCGCGGTATTCTTCATTGCTGTACAAATGTCCAAAAAACACATACATTTAAACAATTTCACAAAATCTTGTGATTTTCTTGTCAAACTAAAACATCAGAAATCAAAATCTTATCAAACTTTGACATTAAAAGGGAAAACAACTGGCACAGAAAGAGGTTTAATTTTAAATTAACAAAATAAATAACAGAAACAAAGCAACAAAATTTGTCTGGTGCAAATTTAAATAAACACTTTAACAACCATAGTAGGTCAAAATATGCAAACAATTATCAGGAACAAAAATGATATAGTGAAGTTTCAAATGAAATAAACTTTGGACTTTAAGCTGAACCTTAAATACGTATAAATGTGTAAATAAATAAACAGTTGTAAAGGAGCCAAATATGTTGTTCTGAATTGTAGTTCACTCTGTGTGTCTGTGGGTGTCGCTGTGTTGTTACCTGAGGGTCAGGTATAAAGGTAGCTGCCTGTTATTGGTTAGCTGTTTGACCCGGAAGGGAAAAAAGGGTTTTGACCGCTGTGGCGCTAACTGCCGGCGTTATGGTTGTCGGATCAGTTAATGGAATAAATTAATATTTTAACTGCATCAGAAGAACATCGTTCCGGTCATTTTTAGATCAACACGCAACGGTAACGTTTACGAAATGTGAGTTAGCGAAGCCTGATGACCAGGTTACTGAAACATCTAATCTCAGTAGCTTGAAGCATTAGCCTTAGCTCCTTCAAGTTGCTTGAACAAATTACAATAAAATGTAAACAAGTGCTCTGGAGACAGGATAATTGTTCTCCACCAGTTGTCCCTCTGCATTCTTAAAAAAACAAAAACAATATATGCTCAGACCTCCGATTTCGTCCTTTTAGTGGGTTGATAAATGTCCTGCGTGCTATCACCACTTTCCCGCCATGCTCACGTTACGATGCCGATGTTACAAGCTACATATTCACGCGAGACACAGTCGCGAGTCGCTCGCCGACTTGAATGAGGCTGATATTACACATCCTGGTAATCGACCGCGATAATGAGATGAAGTCAAACATAAACGGTAATTGTTATCGCGTAAAGTTTTACCGTAATAGCGGTTACCGTTCCATCCCTGGTCAGCCAACTCTGCTTGTTTTCAGGAGGAACCTCTCCCTGTCATTCCTGGTCTTCAAAGTGTGTAATTGTTTCTGAACGACAGAGTTATTCTGGTTTTAGTCTCTCTGGAGGTTTCGCAGATTTAAAGTTAGTAGGCTAGAATTAAGTCTAATGTTGTAAAGAAAAACAAGAAAAAAAGTTAAAATGCTAGGACCCCCGACTTTCATCTGAAGAGAGCCGTGATAGAGTCGTGATGTGAGTTCAGTTTGACGGACGTGGAAATACATGAAAAGAGCTTCAGTTCTTCAACATTCTGCTTGGACTCTCCGTCTACCAGCTTTTAAAAGAAATCTCCTTTTGAACTCTTGGCTACAGATGCTCTTGAAACTGTAAATGCATCATTACTGTCTGGCTCATTCGCTTAAGACCCTGAAAAATGGGGTTATAGAATTGAAAAATAATAATTTGGAGGCCTCTGTGGTAAACAATAATCAACACATAAGCAGTAAACCATTTATCAGCAAAATCAATAAAAAAAAAAACAGCTTTCAATCATGTAACCAAGAGGCTGTTCATGTTTTCAGGTCGACGTCAACACTGAGACGGGACTATTTTAGGAACAATATGTCTCAACTAGGGGTGTGAAAAAAAAATCGATTTGGCGATATATCACGATTTTTGGCCGCCCAATATCGATTTTTTTTTTTTTTTTTTTTAGGAAAATTCATTCATTTACTTAAATGTGCAAAAACACTATTAATAAACAATAAATAGGTTGTTTTGAAGCAAATAGTTTTGACTCAATTTGTCCTCTGAATGATCAATATCATCTGATGAACATATACAGCAACTTGATTTTTCATCTCTACTTACTACTGGGTAGAATATCGTGATATCGTGATATTGTATAGTGGCCCAAGTATCACATACATATCAGGTGATACTTGGGCCACGATACAATATCACGATATCACGATATATTGCGATATTCCCGTACATGGACGAGGTACTCAGAGTAGCCCTGAAACAATGCTAGGAAGGTGGAGGTGTTGACTCGGCGCTGATTGGACGTGCTGTAGGTAGGAGGTGACATTGTCCGGCCTTCCCGATGTCCCCTTCGAGTCTACGTCGTCTCCTCTCTCTTCATCACCACCAGTAGAGTGTACGCAAACGAACGCAGCGGCCTTCTCAAATCCCTCGATGTTGATCTGATGTTTCTGTCTCAAACAACGTCTATTTATTGCCGGTTGGGACACAGTGTAAGTGATGCACGGCCACCACCAGTAGGTCAGTAGATCCTGCCAGGTCCGTCACTGTACATGGACACACACTAGGTTTTGCCCTGGACCACTGCTAATGGAAATCTTATACCTCAGCTACACCTCGAGGAGAAACCTCAGAGGTGTGGTGTTCACCAAGGTTCAATACTAGGGCCTCTGTTATTCGACTGGTACAAGATGACACACAGATCTACTTGGCTCTCTCTCATGATTACAGTCCCCTTGATTCTCTCTATTCATCTGAAGAAAGCTTTGAGACGAGCGTCGACAAAGAAAGGACTATGGTTTCAGGGTAACATCACAAAAGCCTCCCAGAAAAGACCTCTGAAGAGAGACGAAAGTGGTGCAAAGTGGAGCAGCGCAAGTTCTTACAAAGATGAAAAAAAAAACTGCTCACATCAATATTGAAGACTTTCCTCTGACTACCAGTGAGTCATTTAACCGATTTTATAAATAAACTGCACAATTCTGAAATCACTGACGGAAGAGGAATCAAACGACCTCTTTGAGATGTTTCAACAGCGCGCACTCGTGAGATCTCTTAGGTCTCCGCAAAGAAATGTACTGATTGTTTCAAATATGGGAATAAATTGTGGTTTTGTCGAATAGCATCAGTGAACACTTCTTCTAGGTTCTTTGGTTCGCTGAAGTTCAGCTCATCGGTTGAGGTTTTTTTGGGTCGTCTCGGTGTGTGTGGTACGTTAGCGTGGGTTTGCCCATTTTCAGATCCATGTGCAGCTTTAATAAGAGCCCCCCCCCCCATGAGGTCCTCAAAAACTGGGTGGATCCATGAAAATGGTTCCCGCCCACCCCGGCAGAGCGAAACGTCACGGCCAATTTGTTAACCACAATTGATTTTGCATGGTTGGAGAGCAGTGGGGGGGAGTGGGGGGGGGCTGAGATGCAAGACCTCCAGCATAGGAGGCCGTCTTTCAAAGAGCCGAGATTTCTGAATCTAATTTTACTTCCCGGGCCGAGTTTTTTTTTTTTTTTTTTTGTTTTTTTTTACATTTCTGAATGCTAATGTTTATTTACTTACTCCGCTGCTCACCGTGTTAACTTTTAATAAGGAGCCGTTTCACACAGCGTGGCCTCTGGGATGTTGTGTGTGTGTGTGGATAAAATGACCAGGTCTTGTCTTTTTTTTTTTTTTTTTTTTTTTTTTTTTTTTTTAAATTAAAGGGTCGATAGCATCGCCGCCCTCAGCGAGAACCCCGTTTCCTTATCTGAGCTCGGAGGGCGAGAAGGCAGCGTTCAAAGGAAGAGTTCAGAGCCGACCGGACTCCCTCCAGCTCGCTCAGTGGTTTATGGTTCATCCCTTGAACCCCCCCCCCCCCCCCCCCCCCCCCCCACCCCCCCCCCGGGACACCGGCGCTGGCGTGGTGCAGGCTTTGAACGCGGCCCTCTAATTGTGGCGGCCCCCGTGCAGCTGTGCACGCCGCCACCGCTGCACCGGGACGAGCGTCTCTCCCTCCCTGAGGCTCGTTTACAGTAAGGTGTTTTTAATTATTCAGACCCCCCCCCACCCCCCCCCCTCACCCCCATTCCTGTCTTTATCTGCCTCTGTTAGCTGGCTGAGCTTCTGAAGCTGCTCCTCCGCTGTCAAAACAGAATATTGATTCACTTTTATTCCATTTCAGCATCTGTACCGCTGTCATTCAAACTTTTATTTTTAGCGTTCTCTTGGCTTGCCCCCCCCCCCCCCTTCCTCCTCCCCCCCCTCTCGTCCTCCCTCTTCTTTCTTCTCCCCGATGCACATTTAGTTCAGATTCCTCCGCGTTGGGCATAAAAGGAGCCTTGTCATTTATGGAGAAATTAAATCACACGAACTGGCATTCATCCCAGCCACCGGTGCACGGCAGTGATGTCACCGCTCATGAGCGTCATCTGGAAAAGTTTACAATCAGCGTCACAAATTAAAAGCGGCGGCGTCTGGCCGCCGGGTCCTTTCAAATTAATATCGAACACAGAATCTCTTTTTTTTTTTCTTTTCTTAAAAAAATTTTGCCCAGATGCAGAATCGCCGCCTCACACACGTCTGCGCTGGAAATGTCATCTAAGATATCTCGACCTCGAGCGCCGTCGACGGCGAACCTGAAAGGTTTCGCTAATGTGGAGACGCAAGCGCTCATCTTTCAGCGGATCCTTTTACCGTCTCCGCCTGATCATATCCAGAAACGTCCGCGGGCCCTGGCGGGAACGCACGCGCCGATCTAGCATCTAATTCGCCGGCGTTCGAAGACAGACGATAGCTTAATGGGTTTGATATTAAAAGGCAGGAGGGAAAAAAAAAAAAAAAAAGGGTCTTCGTCTTGAAAGAGTTGAACTTTGGCTCAGAGTAGGGAAACTAAAGAAGTTTAGAAGACATCAACGACATCAACAGGAAGTTTCTTCTCTGGGCTCATGGAGGGAAACAGCGGTCAGTCTGTTTCGTTTGTTTCATGAACGAACATATTTACGAATGTTGAATTTCAATCCGAACTGAACTACGGCTGACGCTGGAATATAATTCGACCGAATCAGACGACTTTCTGCTACAGAAATAAACTTAATCGAACTTAACTGCGTTTCTGGATCAGGTTCACATGTGGCCGCTCTGTCGAGCTCAAGTTAAACAAGTCTGGGGACCAGTCTGTCCCAAAATGATGTTTTAAAAGACAGAAATAAAAGCGGAGGCATCGTTTTAGGAACATGGGACCTGTTGAAGTTTGGTCGGCTCCATCTGGACATTTATAGACGCTCAGTAGTTTAGCAGTGATGTGTGTATGTATGTGGCTTCTTCTTTCACCTGCGTCGGGGGTTAGGGTTGGGGTTAGGGGTTAGGGGTTAGGGGTTAGGCTGGGATGTCCAGCTGTAGTCCTGGATGGTGATTTCCAGAAGAATCGGTCCAGTTTTTGGTGCTTTTAGAGGCCAGAACTCATGAAATTTGACTCAGGGATTGACAACGGGAACAAGTTTCTATCAAGTTTCAAAGGCTGATCCGGATCTGATCCAGAAAGCAGTTTTATCACAATCTGTAAATCGCTATATGGGGGAACTGTTGCACTTGGTGGAGGTCTGCGCTCTCCGAGTGCTTTTCTAGTTTTTATTTATAACCTATCATGTCATTCACCTGTTGCCTGTCTAACCTAAATAGTTGAAGAGCTTCCTCGGATGGATAAAGTATTTTTCATTTCATTTCAGCTCCCTCTGGGAGTTTCTCTTTTAGTACCACTTTACTTTTTCCATGCTCTTGTAACTCTCTCTTTTTGTTTTTTTTTTTTATTCCTGCCAATCAAATTCAAAAATCAAATTCGCTTTCAACACGTGGCATGAATTCTCTGTACTGTTGCGAATAAAGTAAATAAAATAAAATAAGGGTTTATGAGATCTGAGAATCGTCATGTTCTGTTCTTATTTCCATCTTAAACAGCGTCCAGCCTGTTTTGAAGTCCCCAGTTAGCACACGTGCAGGGAGAAGGTGCAGTCTTTTCTGGAAAAAGTCACTGACCTACTGATACTATTATTATTTTTACTACCGAATATATTTATTTCTGTAAGCACTGCTTATCACTTTAAGTGTAAGTGACGTCAGCGTCCCGACCTCATTCATCCCTCATTCATCAGCATCCACTCACGGCAGACAAACCCCCCTTAAATCGTCCACTGCTATTTACGTCTTCACAGCGTTATTGGTGTTTCCTATAGTAAAATAAGTGCTGAAAACGTGACAAAGCCAAAGTC
The DNA here is from genome assembly GCA_018398805.1 of Hirundichthys speculiger. Taxonomy (NCBI): domain Eukaryota; kingdom Metazoa; phylum Chordata; class Actinopteri; order Beloniformes; family Exocoetidae; genus Hirundichthys; species Hirundichthys speculiger. The sequence goes on along the minus strand of JAGFBZ010002540.1, from coordinate 1,036,638 downwards.
AAAAAGTGCCTTACCTTCTTTTTTTTTTTCCCTTTTTCCAACTTCACTCCTTCACTCAAGTCTTTGTACTTCTTCTGCCTGCACACCTGCTGAATGCTGTAAAAGCGTCTCCCTGCGGCGCGCCGGCTTCCCTAAAGTCACCTTGAGTCCGCTCTCTCTCGCCCGTCGGCCTCTTTTTTTGTAAAGTTTCCCCCCTTTTCTTTTCTCTCTGCAACTCTACATGAAGCAATCTGAATCCTCTCACGCTGCCTCCTCTCTCTCTCTCTCTCTCTCTCTCTCTCTCTCTCTCTCTCTCTCTCTCTCTCTCTCTCTCTCTCTCTCTCTCCTCCCTCCACAGCTCTCATCTCCGGCGTTGCCTCCGCGGGGGCCCAATCAGACCGAAGGACCAATTGTCCCTCTCTTCACAATCAGAGGGACAACCCCCCCCCCCCCCCCCCCCCCCCTTCTGCTCTCTAATCCGGCAATCTCCCCACCTCCAGCGCCGGACGCAGAAGGAGGTGGAGAAAGTGGAGGAATGGGAGGAGGAAGGGGAGGAGGAGGAGGGAGGATTGACAGCAGAATAGGGGTGAAATTGCAGCAGCAAGTGGTGGTGGTGGGGGGGGGGGGGGTGAGGGGGGGAATCAGGGAAGCATGGCATGGAGGAATGAAAGGAGAGAGGGAGGAGGTGGTGGATGCACCGCTGAGGCCAGACTCATCTGCAGGCACCTGGAAGTGGATGAAGAGACCAGTGGTGGTGGAGGGGGGAGGGGTGGGGGTGGGGGGGGGGGGGGGGGGGTACAGGTACACTGGCCGGCGAGGAAAAGGATGAGAAGTTTAAAAAAAGGGATATATCTGGATTTTCATGAGCCAGCGTTGCACTTGTCTGGACCTGCGGAGGGACTCCCGGTTGTAAAAATCCGCCATTTTTTTTTTTTTTTTCCCGCCGTTTTTTTTTTGGTCGGTCACAGTCGAAGCAAATTAGTTTTCCAAATTGGCAACAAAGATCCACAAGAATCAGGCGCACGCCGGCGCACGCAAAGAGTGCGGCGGGAGATTAGTCGCGGTCACGGGTGTCTGATCCCCGTTTAGCGCCGAGCGAAGAAACTAGCGAGTATTTTCATTTAAGCGATCGAGGAATTAACGCAACGACAAAGAAAGAAGCTTTCAGCGCCGGAGTGTCTCGGATGTTTTCTCCTCAGGAGGACGACGACGCGGGTAAAATCGTACTGGAGATGTAGTCGGCCATGTTGGGGTTAGCGTTAGCAGAAATGGGGATATATTAGCCAAAGTCTTTGAGGATGTAGCTTTTCTGTTTTTTTTTTTGCTTCTGAATTGTTTCCAGCCTGCATCCGTGGAGAAAATAAAGTTCTTTTTAGCCTCGGACACAAGTGTAGAAAGTTCCTCCAGTACTCTGAGCCCTCTGGGAAGACTTTGCTTTTTTTTTTTTTTTGTGTGTGTTTTTTTTCCACTCGACAGCCCTTTGACTCTCCCAAATCTTACTGACAGAGTAATTTGGTGTGTTATACAGCTCTAAAAACACAGATGAAGGCTGTTGTCACCCACCGAAGCAGATGGTCAAAAGGTTGTACTTCTCAATCGGTTCAATATGTTATTTTTTCTTTTTTTTCCCCCCCTTTTTCTTCCACTCTGTCCCCTTCAATATGTCTTCTTTCTTGTTTGGCAAGCCATTATTCTTCACAATTGCCCACACATCCCTCCCGTTGCCCTGCCCATCGTCTTTGTCTCCTTGAAGACCCGACTGGTTACCGATCTGTTAGCGAATGCTTGACCGGAGCCCCGTAAAACAAAAACAGAAGAGAAGAAAAGGAAGAGAGAAAAGGCAAGGGGCTCCCTCTTTGTCGGGGTGGGCTCTGGAATGGCGGCGTTGAGGGTCCGTGAAAAACACCCTCCATCACCGCAGCAGAGCGCCGGACTATAATTGGCAGAACAAATTGGACCTAAAGGAGTGATGGACGGGCCTCTGTCCGTTAGCTCCTCTATGGGGGCGGACGTCCCCCCCGGGTCCCCCGACAAAGGCCCAGATCCGCCGTAGAAATAGATTGGATACAGTTGTGTTCCAGACGTTGCCGGACATCGGTTTGGTGCTAATACCCAGGATGTGTTAGGGACACGGTGCTTTCACGGATCAGATCTCGTACGCCTCCTCTCAAAGCCGCGGGCGGCTGAGCCTGTAAAGGTCGCGACCCGTCCCGTCGTTCCTGAGTCGCTCTTACGGCGACTTCCGGGAAGTTTTAATGTCTGGTTTCTGTTAGTTTAGTATCACGTTGTCACGGAGATGGATGCTGTTTTTAGGTACGCCTTTACTCCCAGGAGTCTCTGCTCCGGCTACAGACCACTTGTTGATAGGGACAATATTTATCGTGCCGATAATTATCGCGCCGATAACAGGAAATTATGAGGTCATTTCGATAAGTCCGATATCACGACGAATAGCCCCGTTAACATATATATTTTTGTCAACACGGCAGTGCCTCGCTCCCTCTGAAAACCCGAATAACCGAGAGTGAATGTTATGTTCAAGTGACGTCGACACAATCAGAAAAACGACTTCTCAATAAAGAAAATCAAGAATACCCCCTCATGCCAGAAGACAACTTGTTAACTCGGTCATAATTTTAGTAGTTGCTGACTTGAATTGATATTCGCAGTATTCTTCCTCGTGTTACATATAAAAATAGAAAAAAATAGAAAAGGCTGAAAGAACGACTAGCAAACAAGGGAACGGAGGAATTTACGTTACACCTTGAAGGCAGCCCGCAGCACAGCGTGCTGATGAAAACATGACGGCGATGGTATGGAACTTCTTTAAAAGAAGTTAGTTCGAAGTTAGAAGAAAGTTCGCTGGTTATTTGTGACAAATGCTCCGAGCGAATTCCACGAGGAAGCTTTAATACGTCAAACCTGATCAGCCACCTGAAACATAACCATAGCATCGACGGAGTTTTGAAATCGTATGAGGACACCCGAGCTGCTAAAGACACTAATGTGAGCTAACGCTAACGTTAGCTAACACTAACGTGAGCAAACCAGCAGCAGAGAATTCACCGGGACTTACACACATCGGCGAGGCTTTTGAAAAATCCAAGAAATTTGCCAAAGGTGACCCACAGGTCAAAGGTGAAATGGGTAAAAGGTAGAAATGTTTGAATCTAACTTCTGTCAGTGAATTAATTTTCTATGTATATTTATCTTTTTGTAAACTTCTGGAATGGACTTTTTCAGTTTGTAAGTAATGCACCTTTTTTAAGTTGATGTGAGATATCAAATAGGTTTGTTTGATAGCTATACGAAAATGTTTCAGAGGCTCGACAATAATTTTTCATTGGATAAAAGAAATATCTGTTAATTTAAAGAGGCAAAACTATTTTTGGTTTTGTTCATAGTATTGATGTAATGATCTTAGGTATATGTGTGTGTTATCGGCCTTTAGGAGCTGAAAGTTATCGGTATCGGTTTTTAAAAAACAGTTATCGTGCATCCCCACTTGTTGAATTTGTAGATTTGAAGCTCTTTTCACTTGGTTTAGTTCCTTTTTACGAAGAAGATCTTGCGTACCTTAACGCATCCCTCGAAACCATGCGATAATGTCCTCAACCGCTTACTGACGCGCAGGTCCGATATTTCTATCCCGAGCTTTTCCAACTCTTAAATATAAACTCCGAATCGAGAACATTAAACAAGAAAATTGTACCAAACCCACGACCCCCTTTTTCCTCAAGAATGCTGACTTGGTCCATATTCATTTGTGCATAACTTGAGTTAAGAGAACAAAACATCACTCTGCATAACCAAAGCATTCAAATTTGAACTGATTCAGGTGACAAAAGGTCATTGTGAAATATAGACAATATTATATGACACCCTCCGGTGCCACATTTACCAACAAGCTCCAGTTGTGAATTTGCAGTTTGGCTGAGCGTTCTAGTCCGTTCACATACGTGACCAGCTACGTTGCTCGCATTTCTTGCGTCTGTGCCACACGGGCAATATGTGTAATACTGGCGGATCTCCACTTGGGGGCAGAATAGAGGTCTTTGGAACAACCCAACAACCTGAAACCCCGAGGTTCCAACCCGACCTGAATCGGGTCTCGGGTCCATTTCAAAAGACGTGACTCCGGGTTTGGGTTGGAAACGGTATAATTAGTCTCCGGTCCGGTCGGTGCTCTCTGACAGGCTGGGTCCACGTTTACTCGAGAGGTAAACGATATTAGCGGTGGCAGCCTAATGTCAGGACTCGGGGCAGTTTAAATTAGACTTAGACTTTCTTTATTGTCATTGCACAAAAAAAAAACACACGGCAGTGAGGTTTTTCGTCAACGAAATGTCATTGCTTGGCTTTTCCGTATTACAGCTTAAAAAATTACAATACAATACTGTAGTGCTACAGACCTAAAAAACCTAAAGGTTGTGGTGAGTGCAGTGTAGAGAATAAATAGATAAAACCAGGATGTAAAATAGCAGAATCCGGTGTAAACAGCAGGTTCAAGTGCAAAAATGATTATTGATTAACGTGGCGTGTTTGTCATGAAACCATCGTGTTGCCGTAGCGTGTTATTAGCGGTTTGCCCGGCAGCTGTAAAACACAACGGATCGCCAACATGACAACGCTGGATGAGAGAACATGTTCCCGGTGTAGGCTATTAGCGTTAGCAGTTGCTACCAATAGCATCTGTATCCACAAAGAAAATAACGACGTGGATTTATTGTTGTTTACATCACGTAGCCTATGTAGCAACTGAACCGGTAGAAGAAGACAACTTTAGGTAAGAAAATCAAGTTTTATTCAACGCTAGACAACTTTAACATGAGCAACTATGGGCTGGATTGTCTCAGATCTATTCAGGTAACTCGGTTCGGTTCGTGGTTGGAAACTAAAGACTCAGGTCAGGTCGGGTCGGTTCCGGGTCCAAATATTGCGGGTCCATTCAGGTTCGGACCCCTGGACTGAAAATAGCTCGGGTCGGGTCGGTTTCGGGTCGAATTTTCACAGGTCCATTCAGGTTCGGGTCCATGAAAGTGGACCCGTGAAGACCTCTAGGGCAGAATAAAGTCAAAAATACAACCGTAGACAAAAAGGAAGTTATTCTCGTGTTTTTTTTGGGGGGCCACAGCTGAGAAAAGGACATCGGCGCAATTGCCGATGTTACATTAGGCCGTTGCATTGACGTTGTCGCACTTTTTCGAGGACGTGTTTGACCGACGTGCCAAACAAATGCAAGACTCGCACGGCAGCCATGATGCGTTCACATACGCCTCATAAACTGCAAGTATATTCCAGGTCATAGACCACAGCGTACGCTACATCCTGAGCTACAGGAGTCAATAAGATGAGACGGAGTCACACAGAGCCCCAACAAAACGGGCTTTTCTGGGTGACATCAGAAAGGCTTAGCCCAGTTCCTTTTACGCAACCTATGGATGGTACGAGGGCTAATCGCCTCTACGTGTCCAACCCAATGAATTCTGCATTCGTCCTTCACCATCTTGTTCATTTTGGAGCCAAAAGGGGTCACACTGTTTCAGAATTTTAAAAAAAGGTGGTCATAAAGATGAAATCCTGATGATGACATCACTTTGAGGCGATAATTGTATTGGCTGAGTACTTCATGAGAAATGTTTATATCTGAATGGCGGTCTGTTGGAGCCACAGATCCTCTGGATCAGTACGAGTGACTTTTTCTTTTTTTTATATACAGTTTATTGAATGTTTGGAAGCTGCACAAACATCTCTCGATAGTTTCGGCAACAACAGCGCCCCCCGCTGAGCACAAGCTGCGCTGCGTGTCACGTGGCCTGAAGAGCTTTCTTCTCATTTTCTAAGGTCAGGAAGGTCTAAAGGAAGCCACTCAATAAACTCTCCTGACCTCCAAGACAGAAAGTTAAATAAGCTTTTTATAGACCTGTTCATCAGAAGGACAAGTAGAAAAAAAAAAAAACAGTTAAGGCCACCGAATGTGGCGAAGGTAATAATCGGCTGTTTCACTCCCGCTTGCGTCTCAGCCTTCAGATGGAATAACCTAAACATAAATTAGACGGTCTCGTGTGGTTGTGCATCGTTTGCCAGCGCAACCACCGCGAGGGGAGAGCATGAAAGAGGGCTAGGTTTCAGAAGAAGGAGATGAGAGAGCAAAGCCTCCATGTCATCTAAGATAAGAGGAGCAGCTCTCTTCCCCTCTGCCCGAGATTAAAAACGCCGCCGATCAGAACAAGTCTGAGTACAAAGGACTCCTCTGTGCCTTTTTTTGGGTGCTCAGTTAAGCCTTTTTAGCTCTGATTTTTTTTTTTTTTTTTTTTTTGGCTACAAGTCAAAACAAAAGGCAGATTAGACGGGGAAATCATTGTGTCGGCTGATGAGAGGAACACACGTGCAACGGGATTTAAGCTGATGTAACCTTTCCAGCAGCAATTAGACGACTCCGGCTTTCAGTTAATCACGAAACATCAACTCCGGCGTCGGGCTGACGAGGAGGAGCCGTGACATTAACGGCCCGCTCGGCTTCACCCGCCGTCATGTTCTCCCGACTCCAACGAGCGCCTTCTTTCAACGTTCCATTTTTTTCCCGGTGACCTTTTCACCGTTTACCCTTCTCCGCGGCGTCCGAGCCCTGCCGCCTCAGCGGGGGGGAATCGACTTTTCGCTCTGCGGCGTTCAGCTTTTGCCATCGGTGCGTGGGGGGGGGGGCTTGTTGCGGAGGCTCGGCGGTGACGGGAGGCGGCGCTCTGTTTAGGATGAAAGGCTCCCCGGGACGTTTGATGCGGCGCTCCGGCGGGGACGTCGGCCTTGATGAGCTGACGGCAGCTGAGGAGACGTCGGGGGGCCTTGAAGCGGCGGGAAACACGAACCTCCAGAACAGCAGGCCTCGCTCTGATATTTACCCCCCCGACTCCGCTCCGTCCCCGTGACCCCCCCCCCCATCTCTCAAATGAACGACGAGCTCACACATTGTGACTGACAGATGAGACGTGTGAATTATGGATGCACCCCCTCTGTTGAGTTACTCCCGCTTAATTATTTAGATTCAGCCAACAAAACGAATTTAGAGGGAAGAAAGGAAAAACATCATTGTGCAAATTTAAAACGCCGTCTCCCCCCTCATCCTGGAGTATTTTGGCTCAGGATCTGAGAAGTTTTGGCACATAAAGTGCTTAAATGGCATTTCCAAAAACACAGGGACGCAGTGAAAAAGGTAAATAACAGCATAATGCAGCGATGTTCAAATCATATAAAACCATATTTAATTCACAATAGAGTACGGAAAACATTAAAAAATGTTAAGGGAGGCATTTTACCATTTCATTACTATTTATTTTTAAATAAATGTTGTATTTGAGGGCAGCAATGTGTCCCAAGTTAGTTGGAACATGGTAAACAAAAACTAAACAGCCGAAGGAATTAATTACACAAATTAAACAAATTTTGAATTCGACTTAACTGGATTATGAACTGAGACAAACTGAATTATGACTATTAATTACTGTATTTCCTCATACTGGTGCTCTGGGGGAAAAAAAAGTAAATAAACTCAGTTTTAAACGTCTTCGCAGCAAAATGCTCACTATTTTTCTCAGCAATCTCAACAACATTCAGTTTAAAAGACGCTGTGCACGACCGCTTCTTCTTCGCTTCTTCGTCTGACTGACTTGTTGCAGTTGCCTTGTGGCATAACATCTCCAACATATCGTAAACATAATTATCAATGTGTGGATTTTTACATTGTAAGAAGCAGCACACACAAAAAAAATGTTATAGCTAAACAGTGATGCAGAACCAATTTGGGATTTTAATCTGGATGAATGTGTAAATGATGTAAGAAAAGTAGATCAGATCCGGATCAGCCTTTGAAATTTGATAGAGTTTCCCATTGTCAATCCCTGAGTCAAATTTCATGAGTTTTGGGGAATAATTAACGGAGATATTGAGAAACAAAATTTTTGGCCCCATTGACCGCAATGTTATCAAAAATTTGAAAGCGATCCAGAATCCAGGATTTCTTTCGGATCACACCCAAAATGAAATCAGTTCTTCCTTTTCACATTTCTGACAACTCCTGAAAATTTCATCAAAATCCATTAATAACTTTATGAGTTATCTTGTACACAGACAGACAGATAAACGCCGACAAAAACATTACCTCCTTGGCGGAGGTAAAAATAATGAGGGTTGTAAACTCGTCCCCTGGTCATGTTTTGCATGACGCCCGGGAGCATTTGTTAGGAGACATACGGTAATTGGATGAATTTCAGTTAACTGAACTGAATAAGAATACAACTGGACTTAACCGGTCTATAATGAATTTTGTATTCTTTTAATTCTTTGTAAAATGCATTGAGATAACTTTACTGTGAATTCTCGTCACACAAGCATAGTGAACTGAATTGACTAAGTTACTTGGCAATAGATAAATAAGATATTTGGGTATAAAAATGGCATCTTAGAGAGTTAGCATGTTAGCATGCCATCCGAACCCATTCAAAACACCAGTGCAGAAGCACAACAGGGGACGGACTTTAAGTAACGACTCGTACAGGAAAACTAACCAAGCTGGCTGCAGAAATAACAGCAAGGATCAACAGTTGTTTGCTGGTGCTTTGATTCCACCGTTCGCCATTTTGACTGTCATGCTGATACTCGTCTGGTTCTTACTAATCAATGAATCAATCAGCCTAACTCTTCATTTTGGGACGAGTAGCCAGTCTACTCAGAAGTAAAGGTGGGCAAAGTTTCACCAATCTGCAAAAAAAAACTGCAACTAATAGTGCTTCTTGATGTGAAGTTGTTGAGACTCTAAATGTGTAATCTCCACATTACGTCATGTCTTCAAACAATCTGGACAAACCTCTCAGGATGAGCCTGGAAATCAATATCGGATGGATGATAAGTGATCTTCGGGCTCTCAGGTGACAACGCATTAGAAAACAGGCCTGACGTTGTCATGGAAATGATTGTATGATGTCAGTTGACCGTACTAATTAAAGAGCATAAACCCACCCAGGGACCACCATATAAGCGGGTGTAAAGTTGGAGACTACTGGGTCACTCCTGTTATCTCAAAACCTTTAAACGTGTAACCCGACGAATCCAGGCGAAGAGGCGGTGCTGGCAAGTGCTCCGTTTTAGAAATGCTCCTGGTGAGACATGAGATCAGAGAAAAGAACAAGCATAAACTTAACTTAACTTTCAGAAGACTTAACGCCATGTCTTCTGTCCAACGAAGTATTCAAGAGTTGAAGTGAAAGCGGTTTGATATGAGTTTTGATGGAAAAAAGAGAACACATTTTCGCTACATTAGCAAAACTTCCTTATCTGAGAAAAGATAAGGGTCGCTGCGTGGGTGTCTGTCCATTTAATCAACCCACTGATACATCAAGAAATACAATCCAAAGCGCGAATATGCTAATCAAATGTATTACATGTTTAAAACGTGTGGTTTAAAGGTCTCTGCATATCGTGTGAATAACAGAAGGCTAAATATTGCGCAATATTTATGTGCACTCCTCATTTACACGCAGTCGATTTTTTCGATTCTACCATATATATATATATCAATATTTTATCGAGTATCGATTTTTTCAGCCGTGGGTATCGATATTCTAAGCTTCTTTCAAAACCCTTGTGTCCCACCTTTAAAAGCTTGCAAGCAACAATTTGCACTGTTTAAATAAATGAAACAATTTTTCTCAACAAATCTTTTATTCATTGTGTCCAACATTTACAAGCTGCCTGTCAGCCATATAATGTGTAATTGATGCTTTCAGTTCAATTAATTCAAACGAAGTCATTGGAACACTCACAAGATGTCACCAAAATCACTTTGTCCCTTTAAAATCTTTCAGAAAATGATGTAAATGTATTGTAAGATGAATATCGATATATATCGTATCGTGAGATTAGTGTATCGCTACGGCCATAGTTCGTAGCTAGAAAAAGTTCAGGACGGCTAACAGTTGCCAAAACGCCTAAGTTTTGCAGTTTACACACAAATCTGTCCTGATCACGTTTCGTGAACGAGACCTGTTGTCTTTTCTCAGCGAAGGTCTCGCATCCTTCAGGATCTAAAAAAAAAAAAATGCTAAACTGCACACGTCCATTACAAAAGCATGAGGAAAAATGCAACAAAGAGCAGCTTAAATGTGAATGAATTAGATTTATTAGAAGGTTTTATTTTTTGAGGTTATATTTAATCTAATGGATAAGCATCAGTGGTTGAAACATCCACGTCCACGTGTCTCTCCTGATTAGGCTTGACTGAGTGGGGGTCCCCCCCCCCCCCCGCTACCCCGGATCAATAGAATAACAATTACCGTGAGTGCGCGCTCCCTTGCGTGTTTGGTATGCGAGGCCGCGCACACGGCGGCGGCGGCAGCTAACCGGTAACAAACACACGCCGAGTAAATGTCTCCTTTGTTGGTTTTCTGTGTGTTTGTAGTTTCACGCTGATCCAGTGATCAGAGGAGGAAATGCAGCGGCGGCGCTTTAAACCACTCGGCTCTCCTTCCACCGCTAAATAAATCTGGCTTATCGCAGCACAAAAAATAAATAAATAAATAAATAAAAAAAACAGCGGTTCATTCAAAAGCTACATGCGTGGAAACTTTTTTTTTTCTTTTTCCTTCCCAGCTAAATCAACACGATAAATCCAAACAGGATTTAGAAGGAGTCAGAGCAGCGGGGGAATCCGCTCGTGTCATTATAATCGTCTCCTAAAACCACAGATGAAGCCGTCGTCCGGCCTTACTGGACTCCTCGTTATCCGGCGGCTCATGGAAAAATTCAATTAGGACCGTTCCCAAGTCCTCCCTCCACCCGCCGTCCAACTCCAGAGGTGTGAAACGGCGTGCACGGTCGCAGTGTGTGTGTGTGTCTGTCACCTGGCAACTAAAAGCTTCATAGGACCCGTTCATCTCCGAGGGTCTTAAATCCATGAAACCTTTGCAAAGCCGCTACTTAATTCTTCCAAACACACAAACTGGAGGTCAGAGATACTTTTACCTCACAACATGACTTTTTTTTTTTCCATCGGTGCGCTTTATCCGGAAGAGTCCCTTATTGTTAATTAAAAGTGCGTGTGTTTGGGTTTCTGCGTGTGATCGTGTGGCTTTTCCGATTACTGTCATTGTTGGTGGAAACAATGAAATGCGTTCAGCTTCTTCCACCATCAAAATGTTTTTTTTTTTTTTTATTTCAATCACTGGCTTTGTTTTTCTGACAGGTCACGTGTCCATCCAATGGCATCTAGAAGGGGTTTCTTCTGCGTCTGTTGGTTCTGTTTTGTGGAAATGAAGATGACCATCCAGCTGTTGGATTTGGGTTTTTTTTTTGAGAACGTGACCACTTCTGGTAAAGACGTCATCAAAAAGCCAAAACAAGCAACAGAGACGAATTTAGGTCATTTTCTACCTTCCAACCGTGGTGTACTACTGCGATGCTACGGAGAGTAGATCATATACAGTCATGGAAAAAATTATTAGACCACCATTTTTTCTTCACTTTCTTGTTTCATTTAATACCTGGTACCACTAAACGTCATCATGTGACTAAAACAGACAGAAAAGAAAACACTGAATGCGTAAAAGCAGTGTTTTTGGCAGTACAACGCCATAGCTATTGATGTAAAAACTTAAGTGATTTAAGTGATATAGGTTCTTTGTTTTGTTTTTTTCTGACTCCATGTATCTGTCTGAAATAATGTCCCTGTCCTCTGATGCTGTCTGGTTGTTTTAATGTTATCTACTCTGCTCTATTTGGCTATTTTTTTTATTTCTTCCAAAATTATGACAGCTGGGTCTTGCTTAACTGGCTCTTAGTGGCTTTTATTTTCAGCTAACAATTTACCAGCTTGTTGCAAAAAAAAAGGTTTTTTCCCTATTATAATCAATAGAACTTGCCACCTGTTTTCGAAAGTTAATTTGTGCTTTTCTGACAAAACCTGCTTTCATTTGCAGTCTAATTCGAGCAAACGAGACCTTTGCCACTCCAAAGATTTGTTACATGTCAGATTTGGAGCCGTTTGAAACATTTTGATTATCTGGAACGGTAGGTTTACTGTGAAAGGAAGCACAGGAAGTGAGAGTCGCCACATCAGATTTCATTAAAACATCAGTGATCCGACAAGTTTTAAAGTAAAACCAACAACGACCATCCAACAGCGTTCGGTCACATGCAGCGTTCTGTGCCGGTTGGCCCCGCCCCTTGGAGATCAGAGTCGACTCCAGAGGACCCAGACCAATATTGGCTACCCAAGTACTGCGGATAATGACGCGTTTCTGTTTTTTTTTTTGCAGACTTTTGCCTTTCTGCGCTGGTGCAGTGTTGATATTTTTCTTGCCGAACTGACGGGAACGTAGCCTGGAATATCTCGTGAGGTTCAGCACGTTGACGTTCTTCCCCATTTTGTCTTCACACTCAGGTTAAATCAGCACCCTCCGGATCAGTGGGAGTTTTGAATTGTGACCTTTAAAACCAGAAGTTTACGTGTCGCCCTGAATGCAGCGGCAACGACCAGTGCTGCCACCTAGAGGACAACATTTTTACCGTACAGAGATGGGTCCTGTTGTTTTAAAGAGGAAAAGATTGAAGGATATCTAGATTTTTTTTTTTTTTAAACTGCCTGAACAAAACCCAGTGGGCTTCTAGAACAAGTTATCACTTGGTTATTACAAAACATTAACCGTTATCGCATTGTTGGAAAGACCTACAGTCATGGAAAAAATTATTAGACCACCATTTTTTCTTCACTTTCTTGTTCATTTTAATACCTGGTACCACTAAACATCATCATATGACTAAAACAGACAGAAAAGAAAACACTGAATGCATAAAAGCAGTGTTTTTGGCAGTACAACGCCATAGCTATTGATGTAAAAACTTAAGTGATTTAGGTTATAATCAAGAAAACCATGGAAAATGGTAAGATATCAGCTCTTAAATAAAACTTTTATGAGCAATCTTTGTGGTTATCCTTATGTTTGTCCAAACAAATGTACCTTTAGTTGTACCAGGCATTAAATCGAACAAGAAACTGAAGAAAACAAGGGTGGTCTAATAATTTTTTTCATGACTGTACACCACATCGCCAAACATATTCACTCACCCATCCAAATCACTGAATTCAGATGTTGCAATCATTTGGCCTCAGGTGCATGAAATCAGGCACCTTGGCATCCAGACTCCTTCGACAAACATTTGTGAAAGAATGGGCTCAGTGAATTTCACAACTTCATGTGGCCTTGGGAATTAGCTGGAGAACAGTGCATAAAGAGTTTCATGGATGGGTTTCCGTGGCCGAGCAGCTTCATCCGTCTTCTTCGTCTGAGGGACGAGTCTGGGCTTGATTGTGTCCAGGAAGCTAGACGTCTATCCCTTCACGGCTGATGTGTCGTGGATTAAGTGGCCGACTGATCTCTCCGGGCAGAAGAGATGGAAGATACTGAGTCAGAGAAGGAAGATGTGCTGAACCTCGCAAGAAATTCCAGGCTCTGAACACGATTCTTCGTACCAGATTTAATGATACAAACCTAAAAACATTGACTAAAACCTCAAAAACCAACAGCTGGGACACAGATTTTATACAAGGACAAAAGGGAAAGGTTACAAATGCAGATGCATCAGAAAGGACCCACATGTTTAACAAGTCACTGCCGATAACCATAAAATCTTTAAACTCCAAACTGTTCTTAAATCTAATCAACCAATGAGCTCCAGATTCATTCCTCTGCTCAGATGCAAAACGTTGGAATCGAAGGAAAAGTTAAGTCATCACTTAAATCATTAGGATTCATCCTCAAGCTGCCTTTTCTTTTTTAATTCATAAAATTTCACTCTTTTCCTTTCACAACCAAACTTTAGAAATGTTTCAGAGTGGAAGCCTTATATTTAAATTATGCCCCTGGATGAATAACAAAAGACTGCAGACAGCTGTTTTCATCCTAACATTTCAGAGCGCGCTGAAGTACGAGCCTTTTATCTTTTATCTTACTAAATGATGATTTGTGATAGCGGAAGGGCTCGTGTCAAGAGAGAACGCAGCGGGAAGTGGAAGAGCGGCTGAAACAAAGGTTTTAAATGGCAGCTCGATGCACAGTAAAATATGGTACCTGCTTTTTAAAACCGATTTAATAACCTTTCTTATTAATGCAATGCTCGCCCGGCGGCGCAGAAGCTGGTGACAGACTGATCTGAAATCATATCTCCGACTGCTCTAACGACTCCACTGCTGCGCTCGGCTCGATTTCTGAATCTGGAGGCGTCGAAGAAACGTCACCATCACTTATTTTTAAAGCAGAACCCTTTTACTCCGGCGGATCGACGGCTTCAGAAGGCAGAGGAGGGTCGCGGTACCCCATTTACGGAGCTGACGATCCCAACAACGTGGAGGAATGTGGTCTGACGGCGGCTGAAAGCGGGTCGAGCGGTCCGGAGTCAGAGTTAATCGCCATCACCGCTCCAGCTGCTCTGGATGAGAATCTGGAAACTGATCTGGGCATCATCTGTAGGAAAATGAATGTACAACCCATCATCTATGTGCAAAAAAATGGAATATGTGACACGTTCCACCTCCGCTGAATTTACATCTGCCACTTTATTAGAGATGCTGTAACCACAAATGGAGTTTATGGAGCAGAACGTCGGCAAGTGATAGTTTTTAAAAGTTCACAGATGGAAAAACTGACCGAGTGCTCCAATGTTTCATCTTAAAGCATGTTGTCATGATGGTAAAATCAGGTGTAAATCTGGTGTGTACTGACACCGAAGATGGGACAATTCAAAGTTACCTTATGTTTATAATATAAAACGACCGCGACGCAAACTGCGAATATCACAAAGGAAAAATTGTGTCTGACCTGCCTTTTTTCCTCAAAGGACTGCTTTCTTTCATGCATATTTGCTTTTTGCATACAAAAAAAAAAAGAAATACAAATGTGAACAAATCACATGCCTCTATTTCAAGGTATCATTGCATAACTGTGAAGCAAATTCACTCCAGTTAGACGCGTCTGCAAAGATGGTGATAAAAGATGAATATGCTGGAAAGTTAATTTACTGTTATCATACACCGCCCTGCTAAGCCAGTATTTATCAACAGAAATGACCAACGCTGCTGCCATCTTCAGTGGCAACCTCTACAAAATGTCAGAAACGTCTCGTTTTAAAGCCGCTCAACGTGGCAATGCCACGTCTGACCACATGGGGGCAGTGTGTGTAACACGGAAGTTCATGCGTCTCGTGTTAAACACAATGTGTAGCACATCTCTAGCGGGACAAAGAGATACTACAAGGCGTGCTGGACCACCGCTACTCGTTAGCGAGGCGCTGCACGCCTCCATGTGGTCAGAAGTGGTACCGCTACACAGAGTGACTTTAATTTTTAATTTTTCTTCTCTTGAATTGTCTCCATCTCCCCTCTCTGTCTGCATTTTTTCCCCTAATTTTCATGAGTAATTTCTCAACTGGTGATGTTTTACGAAATAATCATTGCTTGAATATCAACATTAGATTGCAGTGATGTTTCTAAAAAAAAAACGCTCATTATTTCGATGCTGGTGTAGATCCTCGGTCATAAAAGGATTGAATCAAAAGCAAGAGCACTTCGTTATCTTGGTTTTCCATGAACCTCCAGTTGCTTTTTGAGGATAACACAGTTCTGTGTAATCAGTCATTTTAGGTCAACCTGCCAAATACTGGTCAGGACCAAGAAACTGGACAAACCTGGGGCCGGCCATGAAAGACCACGCCCCTAATTACACATACATTTGTTGTCTTTATATAATGATACCTAACGGGCACCAAAAAAGTAGAAGCGTGATCTCTTAGATAAGTCATGAATCTGCCCGGAAGCCTCATTCCAGTAGAACATGTTCATGAACACCTTCCTTCACAGGTGACCTAAGCGTATCCTGACCCAGGTGCCAAAGCCACCTCAACCAGCTCCTTGTCAGTGTTGAGCGGTAGCTCTACCGTTTGTACAGCGGTAGCTCTACCGTTTGGTACCTCTAGGATAAATAGAGGTGCAAAAAACATAAAAACGAACCCAACTGCAAAATAAATATCAAGTAGTGGAGGCTGAATCAGCAAACAGGAAATGAATAAACCAAAGTTTTATTACGGACAATCAGCATCCTTGTCAGTTGCCAGATATCCATCCATCCATCCATCTATTTTTTCTTATTCACGTTCAGGACCAAGTTTGAACAGTCTGAACGGGGGAACTCTGACAGATTCCCAGACCGACCAAGATATATAATCTCTCCAGTCCTGCGTCCACCCAAAGGCCTTCTTCCAGATGTGCGTCTCCAAAACATCTGCCTTGGGAGGCATCTTGGAGGTATCCTGATTTCTCTCCAAATCAGCCTCATTTCTTAGGAAACAAACATGTCTAAAACCACAATCATTTAAGTAGCACAAAGCAACTTTTTATTATTGTTAGCACAGTGGGCCCCCTATAGGTGTGGAGGGGAAATCGCCGTCATGACTCTTGTTTGGTCCGTCCCTCACTCTCATTTTCTCCTCTGTCAGTATTTTCTGCAGTAACTTCATCACCTCTGCCACGACGTCCACTGAACCTTTTGTGAGCTAGTTTGCCGTTGATGTGCGATTAACGCCGTAAGGGGTACGAAGTTTTATGGAAAAGAGAGAAAAGAAAGGGATGGTAAAGTAAAGCTTACTTTGGCTGGTCTTTGCCGATGACACGCGGACGATGGACCACGACACTTGGACGATGCTTCCTGAAAAAGAGCAAGTATTCAGTTAAATTTATTAATTAGGGTTAGAGTTAGATCCCTAACCCTATCACTGATCAATGTATTTGCCAATCCTGAGACATGATAGCCTGAACCAGGACACCAAATCTGACCAAAGTGGAAGTCGTCAAGAAAAATGTTAATTTGTTCACATTTGTATTTATTGGACCGACGGCCTCGAACATAACAAAATAAAGTATTCACAACTGAGCATCTATAAGACCAGATGTAACAAATGTTCAGAGCAAATCTAGTGCTCAGAGGGAGCTTCAGGTCTAAATGTTTTTTTTTTTTTTCCAGCAGTCTGGTAAATCGAAAATAAACACTCTAAACAGATGGGAATAGAAGTTGATGAATAAAGCCAAGTGTTTTGATACCGGCTTGAAAAAGATGCAAATACCCCGCCCTGAAAACAGACGTGGTCGGAGTCTTTCACGAGTCCCCTCAACAAGCTCTTCAACGCCGCAGGTTCTGGCTCTGTCAATAACGTTTTATCAATCACATTACTTCTGCTTCTACAGCAGCTTTTTTTTTTCCTCCAAGAAATGTCAGAAGAAAATAAAGAGTGGGGGGGCTCACAGGTTCAATTTCCTTTACGGTCGGTGTTTACGTCCGTCAACGCCAAAGTGTCCTTGAACGCAACGTGCTCAGTCAAGCAACATAAATCACAATGAGCCACGAATAAATTCATTATCTTCACCCCTGACAAAAATACAAATAAAAAAAAAAACTATAGCTGGAGTTGCTCTTATAGCGAAACCAAAGGAGAGGTTGTTTTTTTTTTTTTTTTTCATGTTTGTTTTGTTTTTTAGTTTTTTTTTTTCATGTCAAGAGGCTGCGAGGACGGCTGAACCTTAGCGAGCTGCCTCGTGTCTGGAAACCTGCCAGACTTCGCTCTGTGCCACAACACTCGGAGAAAAGCCGGCGGAGATGAGAAGAGAAACAATCGACGGAGCTTTTGTTACATCTTTAATTAGAAGCCTTGTGTTGTCTTGTTCAGAAGACGGGCCTCTGGGAGAGGCGGCGCTCTCAGCCTCGTCTGTTCCTGTTCGTGTGAAACGAAAGGCCCGACCTCGCATCTCCCCCGGAGTAGCTGCTCCTGCGACAGAGCGCGTGGATGGGGAGTGGGTGCTGATTGTTAGCATGTTGTGCGACTTTCCCGTGCGAGGCGAACGCGTCTTCGGCGGCGGCGGGCAGCTCGCTGAGGATCTGCGAGGTGCGAGATGTGCCTTGAGGAGAGGAGGGTGGGCTGCGGTGGTTACTGATGAGCCTGGGCGCTTCGCTGCTGCCGCTGCCGGTGTCGAAGGAGATGATCCACAGCTAATACGCAGCTGTCTGACCTCATTACCTTCAGTGGCGAGGCCAAGCTGCTGCGTCCCAGGAGGACTCCTGCAGAGTCCGGCCTTTAGCATGCTCTGCATCCTGTTACGCTCAACTCTGCTAACAGCCAAACACTAAAACTTTAGATTTAATTTGTGAGGATGGTTGGTTTATGTTAATAAAGTGATGCCTAATTGTCTCGAGATCCATAAGATGAAGGTTTTTTTAGTAGTCAGAGGTGCCTCCTGCTATGTTTATTAACTTTGAATTGTTAGGGGTGTGGTCTTTTGATTGATGGCCAGCTCATCCAGTGGCGAGCTGTCATCATTGTAGCTACCGGGCGCTTGGCACTGACCTCACTTCTGAACTGCAAATAAAGACTTAACAGAGCACAGTCACTTTTATTTCAAAGACAACATGGCTTGTTGAGCTATTAAAAGTACTAGTAGGGACTGTTTTTTTAGTTGGCCTGGAAGGATTCAGAAGCAAAGTTATTATCGTTAACGAAAACGAACAAAATAACGAAAACTAGAATTGAAAAAACATTTTCGTTAACTGAAATAAAATAAAGAGTTTTTTAAAAAACGATAACTGACTGAAACTGTATTGTGTGTTTATAAAATGAACTAAAATTAACTATAAAAATATCAAAAACGTCCTTCGTTTTCGTATTTGTAAAGTTTTTTTTTCACATAAACATGGGATTTACATGAAGTCTATTAACTTTGCTCCGAGATTGATCAGCAGTGAATGGCTGCGGCAAAAGTTGGGAGAAAGCGTGACTATGACTGTGTTAACGATAAAAATAAGTGCCTTGTTGTAGAAGCAGGTGATACAATGTGTGGAATACTTCTGAAGGAGAAAAAAACCCACGAATCTGAAAGTCTGTTTGAAAAGCTCACACAAGAAGGCTAACCAAGACTAGCTGGATAAGCTAGCCTAAGCTAGCCCCCTGGAAAGAAGGCTAACCAAGACTAGCTGGATAAGCTAGCCTAAGCTAGCCCCCTGGAAAGAAGGCTAACCAAGACTAGCTGGATAAGCTAGCCTAAGCTAGCCCCCTGGAAAGAGAAGCTACAGCTGCAGGCCAGTCAGCGTTGGGAAGGAACGGGAGAAAACAGCAACTATAATGGACTGTTTCCATGGAGACCAGATAGCTGCTGGTTAATAAATACGCAGGAACACCACAAGAGGGAAGATGCATTGATAAATATGTTTATTGAGACCAGAATGTAAACACGACTATGTGACTGATAGCCTTCAAAAAGTTCAGTGCTTCACTCTAACCAAAATTACAACCCTATTTTACAAAATAAAACTAACACTGAAACTAATAAAAACTAAACTAAAACTAAGTATTTCCAAAAAATAAAAATGAATAAAAACTAGCAAAGCTGCTCTAAAGACGAATGAATACCAACTGAATTTGAAAAACTAAATTAAAAACTAAAAAACTAAAACTAATGGGAAATCCAAAACTATTATAACCCTGATCAGAAGAGGTGACACAAAACAGCCTGAAGCGGGTATCTTCGCTCCCGTTTTAATTCAATTCAATTTTATTTGTATATTACAATGCAAGTTGTCTCCAGGCTCTTTACAGAGATCCAGAGCATGACCCCCGAGCAAATATCATTAACTAAAAATATAATATTAAATCCTAATTAAAGAAAATTGGCAAGTTAAAAAAAAAAACTCCCATAGCAGGAGAAAAAAACCTTTAAGCCAAACAGTGGCAAAACAAAAAAAACCTCCACTTTAGGACAGAGCGAGGAATGGAGGATATGCATCCTGGCAATACTATATTTGACAAAA
Source organism: Hirundichthys speculiger (assembly GCA_018398805.1). Classification (NCBI taxonomy): domain Eukaryota; kingdom Metazoa; phylum Chordata; class Actinopteri; order Beloniformes; family Exocoetidae; genus Hirundichthys; species Hirundichthys speculiger. The sequence continues at coordinate 1,016,767 of JAGFBZ010002540.1, read as the reverse complement.
ATGTATAAATAATAATTATCCATTTACTGGAGAACTCAGAATCTACGCACTTCTATTCTGACTGGTTCATTGTTAGTACATGAACTACAGAGATGACCATATAAACAGATGTAGGCAGCAACACTGAGGTGGTCAGAGCATGTTAGCTAATATCCTAGAGACATCTACATAGACAGGTGGAGGTAAAAGTGGCTGCATTTGACCGCTACTAGCCAACGATAACCAAGGACTGTGTCCAGCCTCTCAGTTCCACCTCGTGCAACAGTCAGTTCCTCAGATCGAGCGGCTTTCACCTCGGATCATTTCAGGACCTCTTCCAAGTTGATTTAACCGAACCTCCAACCAGAGACATCTCAAACGAGCGCCGCCGGAGCTGAAATGAGAAATAGCAGAAGTCCGCTGGGACCGGCAGTCTCTCTTCAGAAAACCCGTAGGTGTAGAGGTCTTTGGAACAACCCGAAAACCCAGAGGTTCCGACCCCACCCGAATCGGGTCTCGGGTCCATTCAAAAGATGTGACTCCGGGTGCTCTCTGACAGGCTGGGTCCGCGTTTACTCGAGAGAGGTAAAGATATTAGCGGTGGCAGCTAATGTCAGGACTCATTAATTATTCATTAACGTGGCGTGTTTGTCATGAAATCAATCGTGTTGTCGTAGCGTGTTATTAGCATGTTATTAGCGGTTTGCCCAGCATCTGTAAAAGCACAACGGATCGCCAACGTGACAACGCTGGATGAGAGAACATGTTCACGACACGTCCTGACCGGTGTAGGCTATTAGCGTTAGCAGTTGCTACCAATAGCATCTGTATCCACAAAGAAAATAACGACGTGGATTTATTGTTGTTTACATCACGTAGCCTATGTAGCAACTGAACCGGGTAGAAGAAGACAACTTTAGGTAAGAAAATCAAGTTTTATTCAACGCTAGACAACTTTTAACATGAGCAACTATGGGCTGGATTGTCTCGGTTCTATTCGGGTAACTCGGTTCGGTTCGTGGTCGGAAACTAAAGACTCGGGTTTGGTCGGTTTCGGGTCCATGAAAGTGGACCCGTGAAGACCTCTACGTGGGTGACATCACAGGGACTGTCCGGTTCTTCTTATACGGTCTGTGGTGGTGATGTGATATTTTAACGGTTTGTTCCAGAAGCTGCACCTCCCTAAGATCAGGTTGCTTCACTCTTAAAGGAGCCGTTTGTAAGATTATGGCCAAAACTGGTACTGCAGTCACTTTCAAATTACTGTTGAGCGGCGTGTACCCTCCCCCTCCTCCCCGACCAGAGGTTGCCAGGTTGGCTACAGAATGCAGCAGGAACGTAGGCTGCCATGGCAAGCGACGAGTCCTACACAGTAAGTTTATTTTCTGTTAATTATATTTAATGCTTTATGAAAGATCTTTTCTTTCTTTGATCTTTCGTAACTAGAGGAAATATTTTCCCGTTGAGGCGTTTCGTAACCTGAAAGTTTCGTATGTAGAGGCGTTCGTAAGTAGAGGTACCACTGTTACCTTGTCCAAGTAAATTAGCGTTAGCCAAACATTTAGCTATGAATCTTACCTGTCCAGGAGAAAATCAGCAACGTTGGCGTCTGTCTTCAAATTCTTCTCCGCTTTCAGCCGTCTCCATCTATCAAAAGCATCTCCTATACAAATCCTTGTTTTATTTCGGACCTTGTCACGACGTAACTCGGATTCATAACGAGGTCTTTTAGGTTTTGGAAAGCTAGACATTTTTTCATCCAACACGTTCGTAGCGGCTGCTGCGATAATTAGAGCCGAAGCTGGCAACCCGGATGCCGAAACACCACTGACTTCGTGATTGGGAGATAGGTGGAGGGTGGCGCTTCAGGCCAAAACAAAAAATGACAACATCAACATCAGTTGAGGGCTGCAACTCCTCTTTTTAAACGGGAATATCCTGGCTTGAGTGCTGTTGTCAGTGACATAAGTATTTGAAATGAACATGATTTTTAAATGTCTGTTGACATATCGGAGTCATTTTATGATTCGTTTTATTAGATCTCTTACATACGGCTCCTTTAAATAACTGATTTGGATGTTCAGTGAAAAAAAAAAAAAAAAAAAGAGCCCCCTTTGAGTTGGGTAAAAACTGCTGGAAATGAGATACCTGCCGACACTGTTTGCTTTGTTAGCCTCCCAGGAACCGCAACAGAATCTCCACAGCGTGAAGAGGCTTTGTTTGGAGAGTACCTGCCCTGAGTGTGTGCCGAGCAGGGAGTGTCTGTCTGTTTTTCTGCTGTCACGGTGATCCATCTCTTTCCTTTTATCTCCCTTCGTCGGGTCATCATCTACCTCGTCTCTCCGTGTGACTGTAAGATCTCGTTGCTCTGCCTTTTCACTGAGCCACATTACAAAGCAGGCTACATACAAAAGATGCATTATCAGGTGTCGTACGCCCCTCATCCATCCTGATGGAGCACGGGGGGGGGGGCGTCAGAGTGGAGATCTTGTTACTGCAGTTATGAGCTGGGCTCATAACATTCAGATGATGCTGCTCAGGTGTACTTTCTGTGAAAGATGAGTGTGTTTCTGCCGGCGAGCTCAAGTAGACCACATATTGAGCCCTGAGTCAGAGACATGCTTAAGTGTCTCCACACAAGTGAAGTGTAAAGTCAGGCTTTAATGTGGGTCTTTCAAGAGGAGAGGAAGCTTCTAAATTGCTATTTATGTGGCTTCCAAATGACTCGCACATGGTCTGCGTCAGACCCTTTTTTTTTTTTTTTTTTTATTATGCCAACACGGTAACTGCTCATGCTTTGTGTCAGGATTGTAAATTTAGTTTCCGACACGTGGTGGACGCATGGCGCGACGTGACCGTACTGTAAAACAGACGCGTAATAAATTCTGTTGGACTACAAAACCCTCTCCGGGGAGCTCTCCGTTCGTTTGGACGAAATGTACCGATATCATTACTGGGAAAAAAAAAAAAAATCTTTACACTTATCCGTGTCTCAGGTTATATTTGTCAATGCGAGAGTGAAAGTTGACTTGACAGCTCTCTGGATTTAAGTGAAGTTTAATGTAGGCTTAGATTGCTTTGGTATAAAAAGAAATAATCAACAAAGTAATAATTATAGCACGAAAAAAAATCATTATTTTTAACACCTGAAACATGGAATAACTTTATTTTTTTGATTTCGCCCCCTTCAATTACGATTCCCATCCACCTCTGAAAAAAATATTTGTTTATTTATGGGTAATTTATTATTTGTTGCTTTAAACATTATTTGTGCAGTTTTGAACTCAGCTGAATCAATAAATTTTACTATTTTATTCCTAATGAAAAGTAGAAGAGTTTGATTCAGATAGCCAACTTTATTTATGATTCTTATTGATCATTTTTGTCAAATGATCAGAGTTGTCAGAGCAGTAACTTGAATGTGGAATAACTAGACAAAATGATCCATCTATTATAACCCTTGTACATTTATTCCGTTGTTAAGTAATTTTACAGTTTCCACTCAATTAAATGATCATTTGTTCACATTAAACCATATATTTTTGTGTGTTTTTACTGTAGTAATAATCTTAGACAAATATTTCACATCATCATCTGCAAAAAAAAACAGTTTACATAATTTAGTGACAATTCACGTTCATATACATTCAACATTAACGTATAAACTGAACAGTCTGGGACCCAGTACTGACCCCTGGGGGACGCCACACTGTCCTAGTCTTTGTGTTATTTCTAGATCTATTCCCAGTGGTGTCTCCAGTTGCGTCCAGTAAAACCAGTAAAGCCAGTAAAGGAGACAGCTCACATGCAAATCCATATTAGTTGACAGAGAGAGGTTTGTTTGTCAATGAATCTATCCAAGTGATTATTGAAGGCTATTTGGAGAAATATGGTCTATATTTTAGATTTATAATTTGTCATGTGGTGCTTGCTGCCATCTTTATGCAGTTATATAACTTCAGCTGTTTTCATCTTATTTAGAAATATACCTGTTTGGATCACGGTTCTGTAGTCTCCACAATGACTTTTCTAACAGTTTCCATGTCCGATGTCATCACAGTTAAAAGATGCTTTTTTTTTTTTTTTTTTTTTTTTTTAATTTCATGACGATATCCACCATTTCTGTTTCATCCACTGCTGCCAGGAACATTGAACGAGGATTTCTTCAAATCAGCTTATTTATACTTTCAAATGAATCTGTTAATTCGGGTCCAATATGAACAAAACAAATTATTAAAACCACAGATGACAAAACAAAGAAAACTATAGAAAATACCATTGGTTTGGTTTTTTTTTTTTTTCAGTTTGTTCTTTAAATCTGAGTTTTTATTGTATAGCAATGTGAATATTCAGTATAATTTCTTTGAAGTACAGTCATGGAAAAAATTATTAGACCACCCTTGTTTTCTTCAGTTTCTTGTTCATTTTAATGCCTGGTACAACTAAAGGTACATTTGTTTGGACAAACATAACGATAACCACAAAGATTGCTCATAAGAGTTTTATTTAAGAGCTGATATCTTACCATTTTCCATGGTTTTCTTGATTATAACCTAAATCACTTAAGTTTTTACATCAATAGCTATGGCGTTGTACTGCCAAAAACACTGCTTTATGCATTCAGTGTTTTCTTTTCTGTCTGTTTTAGTCACATGATGACGTTTAGTGGTACCAGGTATTAAAATGAACAAGAAATGAAGAAAAAATGGTGGTCTAATCATTTTTTCCATGACTGTAGGTCTTCCCAACAATGCGATAACGGTTAATGTTTTGTAATAACCAAGTGATAACTTGTTCTAGAAGCCCACTGGGTTTTGTTCAGGCAGTTTTTTTAAAAAAAAAAATCTAGATATCCTTCAGTCTTTTCCTCTTTAAAACAACAGGACCCTATCTCTGTACGGTAAAAATGTTGTCCTCTAGGTGGCAGCACTGGTCGTTGCCGCTGCATTCAGGGCGACACGTAAACTTCTGGTTTTAAAGGTCACAATTCAAAACTCCCACTGATCCGGAGGGTGCTGATTTAACGCGAGGGTGAATACAAAACGGGGAAGAACGTCGACATGCTGAACCTCACGAGATATTCCAGGCTACGGCCCCGTCAGTTCGGCAAGAAAAATATCAACACTGCACCAGCGCAGAAAGGCAAAAGTCTGCAAAAAAAACCCAGAAACGCGTCATTATCCGCAGTACTTGGGTAGCCAATATTGGGTCTGGGTTCTCTGGAGTCGACTCTGATCTCCAAGGGGCGGGGCCAACCGGCACAGAACGCTGCATGTGACCGAACGCTGGTGGATGGTCGTTGTTGGTTTTGCTGTAAAAACTTGTCGGATCAAGGTGTTATCACTGATGTTTTAATGAAATCTGATGTGGCGACTCTCACTTCCTGTGCTGGTTGAACCGGTGCTTCCTTTCACAGTAAACCTACCGTTCCAGATAATCAAAATGTTTCAAACGGCTCCAAATCTGACATGTAACAAAACTTTGGAGTGGCAAAGGTCTCGTTTGCTCAGATTAGGCTGCAAATGAAAGCAGGTTTTGTCGAAAAAGCACAAATTAACTTTCGAAAACAGGTGGCAAGTTCTATTGATTATAATAGGGAAAAAACCTTTTTTTTTTTTGCAACAAGCTGGTAAATTGTTAGCTGAAAATAAAAGCCACTAAGAGCCAGTTAAGCAAGACCCAGCTGTCATAATTTTGGAAGAAATAAAAAAAATAGCCAAATAGAGCAGAGTAGATAACATTAAAACAACCAGACAGCATCAGAGGACAGGGACATTATTTCAGACAGATACATGGAGTCAGAAAAAAACAAAACAAAGAACAATGACAAGAACAGGTTTTTAAATTTTAGCTACAGGTGAAAGGATATTTTCTAATTCACTGGCTTTAGTATAATCTACTGCCGGCTCTGAGAGTAATAAGCAATTACCGTGTTTTTATCCCTACATTTCAGAGACGGCTAATCTGCACTCAACAGCCAGGGCCAAAAATAATGAAATTAATTATGAGCATTAAAGCCTTGCAACTGCCAGAGAAAGGTGGAAAAGTAATTAGCCACACCGAGGCACAAACCTCACTGTTTCCCGTCTGCCTCTTTGTGTTTCTTTTTTTTTTTTTTTAAACCACAATTCTCACTTCCCTTCTTCTCTTCATGGACCGGTGAAGAAAGAGACAACAAGAGCGGCGCGCTAACTTTGGAGGCCGCGCGTCACGTACGAGCACGTGTTCCTCATTAAAGATGATTCTTTTAAAACTTTTTTTCTTTTTTTTTTTTATTTTTGGTGAGTGACCTTTTCGCTGGTCTACAAGCTAATCGGCTCCAGGAACTCTGATTTGATCTTTCTCTCATCAGGCTTGGCAGGTATTTTAACCGGTTTTATGAGAGTGAGATTAGGCATAAGAGCGAATCCCTATAAAATAATCGCCCCATAATCGAATAATAACGTGCTGCCTTGGAAATGGGCTTCAGCGATGCGCTAATCTGTCATCAGGTGGAGGCTGAAGTCTTTTAAATTCTGTTTATAGCTTCGGTTTCACAAGAGAGAAACTCCCAACAGCAACCTCGTGTCAAGTCAGTCAGAGTGATGTGAGTTTGCTGATCTCGTATCATTTTTGACATAAAATAGATCCATTAAAAAAAATCTAATTGACTTTTTATTAATTTTTCTTTTTGATCTAATTGCTCAGTCGTGTTCTTGTTTTATTGACGGGCCCGAACATCAAAACAGTCCAAAGAGGTCCCCGTGACTGAAACAACATTTATTTAAATGCATAATTTAGTATTTTTGAAATTGTTTTTCTTTTTTCTCTCCGGAGATGATTTTTTTTCTTTTTTTGTTGTTGTTTTATAAATATTTCAAACCCCCCCGTCAAGCACGTTCCCCCACCGTGACATGTGGCTGCTTGTTTCAGGCGACTCGAAGAGACGTTTTAATATTCAGGAGACACCGAGCACCGCCGCTGTGGACAAACGCTAAATGACTAAAACTGCGTGTTTCATGTGAGTTCAGTGTTTATGTGAAAAGGTCCAGCTTTGTTTGTGGACACCAACAATAATTACAATTAAAAGGGCTCATTTTTCTAGCCCTCTTAGTCAGCTAATTGGCTAATAGTCCACTTGTATCCCTCATTGGCTCCTTCTACTTGGCCCATACAGGTTTGGGGCCGATGATGTTGAGTTCATGAGGGACTCGTGCCGTTGGCCCATTTCAAACCCAAGTCCACTCTGTAAACCAAATAAATCATGTTTAATCCAGATGTGGCCCACATGGACCTTTCAGGTCATGGTTTTAATAATCACTTATGGTCTTCATAACCAGACAGAACAGTAGTTTTAGTTATTGTTTGGTCATTGGCTCCAGGAAGACAAAACATCTATCTTAGGAGGTGCCAGGACTCGTAGGGCCCGATCTTCCGCCAGATCTGCTAAAGCCGCTATTTAGGTATAGCGGGTAGCAGGAGGGGTGTTCCCCCGCAAAGAACGCAATCTTCCACCTCCCTTAACCCGCTATCCCACCTCCATTAACCGCTACATTATCCATAGGAGTGGTTAGGGCGTTCCACCTGTTAAACCAATCAGTGCGTCAGTAGCCGTTGCCTTTAAGGAGCAGGTTGCGCTACCCGCTAACCGCTAACCGCTTTGGAGCGTCTTTGTCATCCAGGATCGGAGCAGCTCTCATGCTCTTGTCTGGTGTAGAGCTTCCTCCTCTTCCTCCTCTGCACTGATATATACATATAAATATTTTTACACAGACAATTCCGTACCTGAAAGTCCCAGATAGTCGGTGTCGCTCCCAGTAAACACGCTCTGGTCTTCTGTGGTTTAACTGGCAGTCAAGCCGTTCAAGACGATCTCTGCTATTTTCTCAGGGGTTCAACTGAGGCCAAATCACGCTTTTTATACAAGAGTTAATCCGAGAGGTGGAGCCGTTTGTGCACGTCCACATGTGACCAGGTGGACGTGCATTGATGCCATTTGGATGAGCTCTTGTACGCGCCAACATGCGGTTTCGGGTAGCAGGTGGTCTGGCTACCCGAAACCCGAAACCCTAAACCCGCGATTGCAAGATACCGAGTTTGCGGAAAGGGCAAAAGACACGCCCATTGCCGCACCTACAAAGTGAGTAAGGGAGTCGGCATAATGGGTAGCGGCTTTAGCGAGCGGAACATTGTATTAGCAGTTAGCAGGGGTTCCTAATTTGCGAGTAGCGGCTAGTTTTAACATGGGTAAGGGGAAGTGTACGATTGGGGCCGTAGTGTCTGGAAAACCAACTCCAGACACTTTCTTTCATTTTATTTTATTTTTCAATTTTTTATCTCTTTGTAATTCTTCCTCTGTTATTTGCACCATGCTATTTCTTCAGATTCAGATTCAGACAACTTTATTTATCCCCGAGGGGCAATTGAGGCAATTTCTTTGACTATCACCCTCCAGCCCTCTTCCATGTGATGGAATTTAAATTCAATAAAGTCTATTCAGTGTTCAGTCTTTATTTTTTCAGACTTGTTTAGATATATTAATCATGAGACACAGATGGAAGCAAACACATCTCTTTTCCCACAACACTGCCTCTCCTGTTTCCGCTGGGACAGAACATATCCAGCCAATCACAGCATTCACGTGGCGGCAGCGTTAAAGAGCCACCGTTCATAACAACAGAGATCGTTCCAGAACTGCTAATTACTCCGTGAGACCAACAAGACTGTCTGCAAAACCAACAGCAGCCATTAACCAGCCATTAACCGAGGCCTTTAGTTGACCCTAGTCTGGATGCCGCTTCTTCCAACGGCACATGCTTCATTTCTCCACCGATCCAATGGCGTCCCAGAGGAAGCTTCAGCGGCGTCTGCCCCCCCCCCACCCCCCAGAAGTCAAAGTCAAATCCAGAGAAATCAGACAAACTCTGTGCATCAAAGAGGAAAATAATTAGTCATGGCTGGCCGGGTTATTGAAAGGCTGGGAAGAGGTACTGAAGTTTGAAATCCTCTCTTTATGACAGCACAGAAGTCAGAAACCCACGCCAGAAAAGGAAATAACAAACAAAAACAATGTGTTAAATATCTGTACACACACAAACAATCAGTGAGCTGTGAGATAACCCCGATATAAGGCGCAGAAATTTAATTGCTATGAAATTCTTGTTCATCCTATTGATTTGTGGTCATTTTTAAGAAGTATGAAAAGACAGCTGGAAGCTATGTTTCAGAAATATCCGTGTTTTTAAAAGACCAGAAGTAAAAGCTAACAGGGCAGCAGGAGCTGCGGAGCACAAAAGGCAAGCTGAAGTCATTAATAATCCAAATAGTCAGTTTTTGTTTTGTTCCTGGAGCGCTCCGTCTTTACCTCGGCATCTCCAGCGGCAACAATCCTCTGCGGTTGCACCGGAGAGGACAAAGTCTTCTCCTCTTGTGTTGCCGCGGCTACCCGGCGGTTGTCGCGGGAGACGGGATGCGGCGGTTTTGGGTCACAAGCGCCGAAACATGACTCTGCCTTCGACTGCCATGTAGAGTTTCAAACCGCTCGTGCTCGCAAAGTCCACACGCTCCTCTGATCTCTCCACATCCACCTTCAGGCCGTCGTGATCTTCACAGGCAAACAGCTAATTTTCTTGGTGCACGCTTCACACCGACCTGACAATCTGATGGTAGCTCATTTTCAAGATCATGAACCCTTCCCCCCCCCCACCCACCTACACGCCCTTTACTTCCTGATATGTAAGAATTTACTACACCTTACTTTAGCAGTAATATTTACAGCGTTAAACGATTACACTGACCACGACAGAGGCGCAAAGTGGATTTAATCTTCAAGTTGTATACAAGATCAGAGAGGTCACTGACTCACATCACAGAATGAAGGATGCTGGGAAGTGACAATTGGTCAGTAAGAACACAGCTGTTTTTAAACCATCAAATGAACATCAGGACCTAGAGATAAGTTCTTCAGACGCCTACGTGTCACAACTTAAGGGACTTGATGGAGCCAGATTTGATAATCAGAAGCAATGGGCCTCAACAGGCCAGAATCTAGAGGAAAAGTTACAGACTTATGAACCAGTATTATGTAATAAGGCCATTCTGAACCCAAAATGCAGTTTTTACTCAACGCTTCCTTACCTGTCTATTTCTGAGGAGACGTGGTGGACAAACCATAACCTACAACATCTTGCAAACATAAACGGACTCACCAGTATTCTAGTTAACAGCTGAACATTGTGGCTTTGTAAAATAGCTAAAATAGCTGGAATCTAGACATACAAAGTAGTTTGCAGTTCAGAGCATTAACAGACCTTAAAGCAGTGGTTCTCAACCTTTTAATACTGCGTACCACCTGAGAAACTGTTCAGTACCAACATGATGATCAATTTTAAAAGAAGGCCATATATGTCTTCTCAATTAGCTTTAAACACACAGAGATGTTTATTCCTCATTGTGGTTATTTATTGTTACCTGAATTTTGTTCAAAACGTTATTATATTTAAAAAAAAGTGAAAATATGGAAAAAAATGTGGAAAGTCATGACGTTCCCCCACGTACCACCAGAGAGCGCTCACGTACCACTGGTGGTACGCATACCACAGTTTGCGCACCACTGCCTTAAAGAGATTCTTGTACCGTGGCTGATTTGACAGAAAACATGGTCCCAACAAGAAATCTGTCAGCTAAGAACCGTTGAAAGGTAATAACTCTCCGTTTAGTATGCAGTTTAACATAGCGCGCTTTAATGGCGCAGATTTAGACATGGACGGCGGGGACACGCCCCTACAAACAACCATCATAGCATCCGTTATGCACGTCCTCGAAAAAATACGCAAAATATGTGAGATGCGATACATTATCAGATATGTGCTACTGGTTGGGGAACATGGCCTAGAGCTAATGACGCATAATCGCTGCCCTGCGAGTCCTACGTTCATTTACGTTGTTGTGCATGTTTCCAAAAGAAAGGAAAAAAAAATGTGCGTGTTTGAGATGCAATATTCACTTGAACGCTAGCGTTGGCGCAGCAGCTGACCGCCGATGCTGCGCCAAGGAAGGGCGGCAATCTGAAGTAACTCGGAGGATACGTGGAAACGCCATCAGTGTTTCAAGCCGTGAATCGGTAAAGTGAGAGACTGAATCAGTGCTCTAACATCTTGACATCTCTACTGGTGACTGCAGCAGAAACAAAACAATAACTTAAAAACCTCGTATTTTTGACTCCGGGTCTGCATTCTGCCCCCAAGAGGAGACCTACGGTACTGCATGGGTTAGCTACGGTAACCGTAACCCACGCCGTGGATCGCACCTTAAAAAATAACCACTTTAGGCACACTAGAATTTAGACCATACTTAGCAAAAATATCTTTTAGGCAGAGCCAGGACCTGGCTGGAGAGATTACACCTCCTGAATCCTCCTGAAAAAAAGACAGGCGGAGTTTTAGTTGAAAGAAAATGTTCTGTGACCAGGCGCCATGCTGCAAAACTAATCTGTCAACAGCGATATGAGAAAGTTGGAGCCTGATTAATGAAGAATATTGTTTTTCATTAGTGAAGGCCATGCCTCAAAGAATTCAAGCTGTCAGAAAAGGTGCAACACAGAAGCGACTGTGTCTTTAATCTGGGAAGTAAAACCTCAGAGGTGCACGTGCTCTTGCAGTGAGTAAAAAGTTGTTTTTTTTTTTTAGGGGAAACTTCTAAGCTAAAAATAAACATGGAAATTACTCTGTCATTGTTTCCCATGACATCATCTCTGCGGTTAAAACTACCGACTGATTTCAGGTTTTATCTCAACTGGCAGATCCTGCAGTAAGAAGGGTCACGTAGCATGATGAATAGGGGTAAGTATCGCCAAGAACCTCTCAATACGATATGTATCATGATACTTGGGTCACGATATTATCACGGAATCGCAATATCGCGATATATTGATATATTCTACCCAGTTAATGGACAATGCATCTGGCACAAGTTTCACTCTTAGGCAAAAGCTATATCCAAGTTAGGGGTGAGTATTGGCAAGGACCTTGCAATACGATATGTATCATGATACTTGGGTCACGATATTATCACGACATCGCAATATCATGATATATTGCTATATTCTACTCAGTTAATGGACAATGCATCTGGCACAAGTTTCACTCTTAGGCAAAAGCTATATCCAAGTTAGGGGTGAGTATTGGCAAGGACCTCCCAATACGATATGTATCATGATACTTGGGTCACGATATTATCACGACATCGCAATATCGTGATATATTGCTATATTCTACTCAGTTAATGGACAATGCATCTGGCACAAGTTTCACTCTTAGGCAAAAGCTATATCCAAGTTAGGGGTGAGTATTGGCTAGGACCTCCCAATACGATATGTATCATGATACTTGGGTCACGATATTATCACGGAATCGCAATATCGCGATATATTGCTATATTCTACTCATTTAATGGGCAATGCATCTGGCACAAGTTTCACTCTTAGGCAAAAGCTATATCCAAGTTAGGGGTGAGTATTGGCAAGGACCTTGCCAATACGATATGTATCATGATACTTGGGTTATGATACGATATTATTGCGATATCATGATATATTGCGATATTTCACCCAGTTCATATTAAAATTTAAAGTAGAGATGAAAAATCAAGTTGCTGTATATGTTTATCAGATGATATTGATCATTCAGAGGACAAACTGAGGACACACGATTTTCTTATTATTAGTGTTTTTGCACATTTAAGTAACCAATTAGTAACCAATAAAAAAATTGATATTAGGAGCTGAAAAATTAGATATTATATTGGGCGGCTGAAAATCGCAATATATTGCCAAATCGATTTTTTTTCCACACCCCTAGTGATGAAATTTCACATTCCTCATCAGGTAAATTATATAAAGAGGCTTCAAAAGCACTCTTCAGAAAACCTCAGTGTCACACGGAGTTATTTAAATATTTCCTGTGTGTTTTTCTTTGAAGCCAGAATGTCATTACAGCTCTCCAGTTTCTTTCTTCCCACCAGATAAACAGGAAACAGAAATAGCGTCTCTGTAAGCGTTGCGAGGAGTTGAGGAGTTGTGGCTGACCCCTGACGCACAAAGGGGACGGGCTGTTTGGAGTGTTAATGGTTTCTGGATCAGTGTGAGGTGCTGCACAATAAAGGCGCATATATCCCCTTGTTTAACTCCGCAGTCTTCTACCTCTCAGGCGCTGCCCATTCGTCATGTGCTCGGTCTCACACTTAATGACTGGAGGTTTCTGAGCATGCGGCGTGCGCGCATAATGATCCATCTTTCTGATGCGGTGGGTGTAATGGTAGCTGTGTGAGTTACTGAGAGTTTAATGGCGCGGGCTGTATTGTGATACCAATCAGAATCAGATGGAAGCTCGTTATTTAGCACCTGATAAAAAGGGATAAAAGGCTTTGAAAGAAACTGAGTGCAGTTTCCCATTAAGTTCCTCGCGTGGATGCGCTCCCGCCGGAGGAAAATCATTCTTCCTTTTTTTTCTTTTCTCTCAGTCAGATGGGGAGGGAGGGGTATGAAACTGTGTGGGTGATTCAATTAATTATGTTTTATCACCTTTTAGCTGATTGAAGTCTACCTTACTCCCTTCAGACAGCTCCTGATTGTGTCTTTGCCCACCGAGCCAAATGGATCGGCCTCGCCACCCGACGCCGAGGCTCCGCCGTCAGATTTGGACCTCGAAGATCTGAGCACTGAGACTGGGCTGTCAGTTTGCGTCTGTAACTGCTCTTTGGTCCTCCGTTCTTTTCTTTTCCGTCCGTCTCGGTAATTTCGAGTGTAAAAACTGACTCATGGGGATGCTGTTCGTCATTCATGCGATGATTTGTGAGCGTGTTGCAGTTTTCTAGGGCTTCATTTATCTGTGAGGGGAGAAAAACACCTCCACCAGCCGTTGTTGCCAGAAATAGAGTTGAAATGCTTCATCAGATCCGCAACAAATTCTATTTAACAGTTTATGTAACTTTTTTTTTCATAACCTGATATTGGGAATAACAAGTATCAACTGAAATTCATTTTCATTTTCAGCATCCAATTCACAAATTAATATTATTTTTAAGTAGAGAATAAAATCAATGTTAAAAATATAAATCATATTTGATATTTAAAGCTTTTCAAAGCTATTTTTAGCTCAGCATGGCACCCTTTTCACCTTATTCCAAGTCCCCATGATGCCTTGTGTGAATTATAGGCACAACTTTTTTCTTGGAAACAAATCCATGTTTCGTATTTCCCTCTGATAAACTCTCCCTCTCTAATAATGGCGCCCCCGGGGCTTTGACCATGACTGGGCAAAGTATCTGGTCACGTGACCCCCGGGTTTGTACGGAGAGCTTTTGAAGCCCCCTCTTGTTTGAACTGTGCAGCTCTCTGTGGCTGAGCTCCCGCTGGAGGCGTGCCATCAGCCGCCGCAGAAGCTGGCGCCAGTCGTGGAGCTCCACCGTGGAGACCCGTGCGCGGGCCTAGCGGGCCAGCGACGGCTGGCGCCCCGCCTGCTGCTCCCCGCTGGCCGGCTGAATGAGCTGAGCCGCTCACAGACTATCGTTTCAGGACTCTTCCGAGCAGAAATATGCTGGAACCTGCAATCAATCATCTCGGCTTCAGTGGCTACATGAAATGACTACTGGTGTTAGCGCAGCTAAGCTAAGCATCTACCTCAGACCCTGACAGACCAACCAGAGCCAGTCACGGTGATCTGTGTAAACGATGTAAGCGCAATATTTGTAATTTTGGGGGTCAAAATAGACGCCCCCCCCCCCCCCCCCCGGTTGTGTTTAGCATCACGGCAACTTAGGAGAAATATGGCAACTTATCTAGACAAATCAATAGTTCACTGTCCAAACTACCACTACAACAGCTGCCAAAGTACCTTTTAAAAAAGAACAAAACAAAAAACTGCTGATAATGATCAGCGGTAAAGATGATGTATAGCATGTGTGCATGTGGGGCCCCTGCAGACTTGAGTGGTGGAACCCATCAACGTTGTTGTGTAATAATCTGCCAAAATGTGAAAAATAGCTTTGTTTTTATCTATAAAAATGTATTATTTAAGATGGCACCATCTGTCGATGCAGTGACAATTGGTTTTGGAGGATTTTTTGCAACTTAGACGCAGCTTTTAGCTAACAGTAGCCCAATCGTTCCTTTGTGCATTTTAGTATTTTAATGGTAACAACGAGCTACCGGCTGTGAGACACATTCTTCTGTTTGACCAGGACTCCCAGGTGGCAAGTGGAGCCGAAACGGGAGAAGTGTCTGCTTAGAAGTCCTATGCAACATGAGAGGGAACATCGCCGCTACATGGACGTGAACATTTTGACAACGTAAAGATGAAATATCAAGTCAGAAAGACGTAAATTCTGGGGGCATATTTAGCGATAAAAAACTTTTTAAATGGTTTTCCGTCATTCTGTCATTTGCTAATCGCTATCACTAGCTGGCTCTAAAACATGTTTACGTCCAACAGACTTCCATTCAAAATACTGAGACGATCCCTTTTTCCGTCAGTCACTTTGTTCTTGTTGGCTAGACTGATTTCTTCTTTTTCTGCTGGTGGCTCCACCTCTTCACAAACCAATGCTTGATGGCTGTATGTATATTTTATTTGCGGTCTGCTTGTGAAGCACAAGTCGTGTAAAACTTGTACTTAATCTGATGCAAATGCAAAATTCATATGTATTTTTAAAGTGCATTTATTTTTCAGTACGTCAAGTGCTTAAAGTAGTCGTGGTACATTTAGCTTATGTTTGACCATGCGGAAGGAACGGCTGACGTCTTGGAAATTTAAAAAAAGGAAAAACCATGAAACCACATCATCATGCTCATCAGCTGGAATGACAGAAAGTCAGAATAAGACACAAGAGCATCTTGGAAGCTCTCAAAGCAGGAGATTGATCTTATTGATCATTCTTTCCCAACAACAGTCAACACCAAGTTAGAAGTCTTAATTCGGCTGTTTGAAATAATGTAAAATATCCAAGACCTTCCAAACTGATGTCGCTCTAAAGCCTGAGTTTAGTTTGCCCCTTTTGGGTTGCTGAAGTCACATGGTGGAAGCCTGACCCATGATGCTCATTCACTTTGCAAATAAATTCTTCTGTATTTCGTATTCCTCCCAGTCAGGAGCCGTTTCAACCAGTACAGAACATACCGAGACAATCACAACCGAAAAACTCGTACAGGAACATCCAATATTCAAAAACACCAAGATGGCTGCCGAACTGCTTAATAACACATTGTTGTCAGTTTTGCAGTAAAAACTTGTTGAACCAATCATTCACCAGTGTTCTTCATCCACAACACGCCCCCTTTTTTTGGACGTCTTTTGTTGATGCTGGCGTGGTTGTCGCCCTGCCTATGACACGTGCTTTGTTCCTGTGATTGATTGCACGCTCTATCCGATGGCGTCCAGTCGCCGTCTCTTCGGTACCGCTCCCTGGAAATCAAAGTTGAGTCCAGAGGAACCAGGCGACTTCTTTTGTATTGAGGAAGAAAACAATTAGGATTGCTGGCCAAGCTAACGTGGTGGAGGAGGAGGGAAAACCTCAGTCTTTGAATATAAATTGCCTGTTCTAAGCTAATAAAAAAACAGCAACTCTTATTTCCACACCAGTGAAAAGATACTTATGACAATGAATTTCTCCCACTGAGTTGGTATAAATGTAAATAAATTCAAATTTAATGCAAAGGAAGTTTCATTTATTTAAATCTATTACAATCTATTAACTGAAATCCATTGAATTTGGGTTAAAATTCCCAAAGCTTTTGGGAAAACTCACGAAGGATGCTGAAAAGTGTGGCAAATATACATGTCGAGACAAGGAGACTTCTGTTCATCAATACCATCGATCTGCTGATGGATCACGCCTGGGGATGAATTACACGCTCCTCACAATTGCCGACAATTAGCTAAACAGGCAGGGGGATTGATCTACAAGCGGCTAACCAGAGAGACGAAATGGATCTTCGGTTTCAGGAGGGTTGGTGAACTAAATGCAATGTGTGGCTGTAAAGCTCGACTGTGCAAGTAAAAAAAAAAAAAAAAAAGAAAACATAGAGGTGAGAGGGGGAGCAGGAAGCCACCCTGGTAGCTGACACCTCCTTAACTCGAGATGATGCATCCCAGGTCCCAAACAACAGAATTCCTTTGTGTGCTTGTCAGTTGCTGTGCACGCTATCATTTGACACGTAGCTCCCTGGAAGGTGTTGTTTACAAAGAGCTGCTGGAAGGCGTATGTACGCTGCAGAAGTCAAACCTAGAACACGTCTTTCTTTGCATGCAGCTCACGAGATTTGCCTGTTTGATGTGGCACATTGCACTTAAGCAAATATCAGCTTTAATGTGCACGAGCATGACCAGAAAAGTCCCCCGATAAACCTGGCCTGAGAACACTTCATTCTGAGGCCAAAGGCGGTCTCTGCGCTCACACGGGGCTTTTCTGAACCGGCAGAGTTATCTTGGTGAAAAAGGAGCAGCCGACATCCTCTGCTGGGATGAAGCTGGACGCTCGGGAGAAAAAGCTAGTAATTGGGCCTTGATAACGAGATACATGCCCGTATGAGACTTACTGCAGAGCTGCTCTCCCTTCTGTATGTCCTCAGCTGTTCACAGGACTTTCCATAAAGGGCTCACGAGCTTGTCACTGCTGTATAAAAGTCAACCGCCCCCTCAGGTTGTTCTTTACTCGGATAATTTTGGCGCCCGATCCAGCAGCATCGGTGTGACCACAGTAAAGCGAAACCCTCCCAGGTATTATTATGACGATGACATTTGCCAATAGAAGGGCATGCAATCACAATAGATCTGCTGTGTCGGGACGCTGGCTCAGTGGCGACAATAAATTTGATTCTGATTCTGATTCTGATTCTAGATGTTTCCATTGCAGTAAAGATGATTTACGGGAGCTCCGGTCGACATGATGATCCGGAGAGGGCGTGTTGTTGCTACAGTGAAAGAGGATAATGGCACTCCGGTGTGCAGCTTCCCTCCATTTGGTCTGGAAAGCCTTGACTGGCCTGCAAACCCTACTTCCCCGGATGACTGAGCCTCCTGGCCTTCAAAAAGTCTATATCCCCCTCAGATAAACACTGCCATAAACAGAGAGCCCCTCACCTCCCTGTTTAAACACACGCACCACCTTCCCACACATGGCACCGCGTCTTTGAGCTAACTGGTGGATCCGTACTTTGGTTGGGGGCCTCTTGCCTGTTTGATTGATTGGGGCTGTTGCCGTGTTGGTGAAGCAAAGCCCACGGCTGTGGGTGGTATTGGCCACCGGAGGATTTCCAGTGCTGTAGACCAGATGGCGGCCAACCCCGTGTTGATCTTGGAGCACGACGCTGCCAAGACCGTCCGCCCCGTCGTGGAACGCGAGGAGTCGACATGTCAAACATACTCCCTACCCCTAAGCACCTGGGTTTACACGGAGGGACTGGCTGTTCTTAAGAAGCTGATATCGGTTGTGACAAACCCTGAAGGAGATGAAGACTGGCTGTAGCAGGTTTGAACAGAACGACAACCGGAAACTCAAATGTGTCCACGTACTGCACGAGGACGAAATGAGCTTTGTTGGGGCAGATCTGCATCTTTCAGTTGGAGCAGCCAATTCCCAAACTTCAGAATATCATGGCCCAATTTGAAATGTGAAAAATCTCTGCGGCCCACCCAAACCTTTATCAATAGACAAGACGAGAAGCTACATTCCAAGTATTAATGTAAGCGGTCAACAAATGAGGGGACAGTTGTCATATTAAGTTAAGATGATAGTAAAAAATCACTGTAATGTTAGAAATCCATTCTGAGGCCTAAACTTGCTAAAACTGCTGTGTCATGAGTAAGGCCATGACTTCTAGCCTCGATTCCTGTCGATTTGAGGCCACAGGTTGTTTTTGTACTGGCTCCATCAAGTAGCTAAGTAGACGTCTAGACAGATCTCAAGGTCTCCTTGTTTTCCACTCGGTGCCTTGTTTAACAACCGAATTGACTGCTTCACCAAGATAATAATAATTCTTACGAGTGAGAATATATCCAAATTCTCATCTAACAAACACTCAATTGGTTTGTTTTATTACTTCTAAATATTTGTTTAAATCATGTCATAATATTTTACAGTAATTAAAATCATATTTAAAAAAATTGAGGATTTAAAAAAAAATTGTTTTATTTTTAATTACCTTTCACTGTCCACCTCCAGTACCAAGATGGCCCACCAGGGGGCCACAACCCACACTTTGGGAATCACTGAGTTAGACGATACTGTATAATCCTTTTTATATTTACTTATAATCCTATATAACTCTTTTAATAAAATCATCAATCACATATTCACATCCAAACTCCACATAACCTTTGCCCACTTCATAGAGCTCGATACTATATCATATTAAAGTTGCCATACTATGTTTTACGGTATTTTCTAACTCATCTATTACACATTATCATGATAAATTACACCCTTAGACGGGACAAGAAGCTCAGAAAACCTGAAAAATAGGCAAATATAGTCTGTAGTATTTCCTTCCACCAAATAGTTGTTTTGGCTCTCTAATGGATTGAATTTATAACCCCAAGGAGAGCAGACTTTATACAACTCCATTAACATCTCAAACTCCTTTCCTCCTTTGGTTGTGAAAAAATGTAAAAGTGCAAGCTCCCTTTAGTTCGGTTGTACGTAAAGAGATAATTACAAAAAAAAAAACATAGGCTCTCTGTGATGTCATAGGGGTCAAACTCTCCTTGTATGGTCATACTCTCAACACAGTTGACCCTCAGCGATTATTATCTTTAAAAGGCAGAAGTTCATGACTACACAGCAAGGCGTCGTGTTTTCAAGCCCTCTGGGTTTGTTTGTGTTGTGTAAAAACTGCATTTTGGGTTCAGCATGGCCTTATTATATAACGCTGATTCATAAATCTGTAACTTTTCCTCTGTTGAGGGCCATCGCTCCTGATTATCAAATCTGGCTCCATCAAGTCCCTAAAGTTTTGACACGTAGGAATCTGAAGAACTTATCTCAAGGTCCTGTTGTTGTTGTTCGTGTGATGGTTTAAAAACAGCTGTTTCTTACTGACCAATTGTCATTTCAGAGATTTCTGGATCACTTTCAAATTTTCAATAATTGTTGCACTCGGTGGAAGTCTGCGCTCTCTGAGTGCTTTTCTAGTTCTGACATGTATTTCTTACATGTTTTTATGTCATTTCATGTATTTATAATTTATAAAAAAAAAAATTATGTTCGTTCCAAGCCCCCTAAAATTTGGATTAGGGTATTTACATGGAAAACTCGTCTCTACTTACGAAATTTTCAGGTTACGAAACTACTTCCAGAACCAATTAATTTCGTAAGTAGAGGTACCGCTGTATTATACCGTTGTTAAAGTATTCGAAAGTTTCATTGCCTGAGCTGGCCGACTGAAATTTGTTTTCAGCCGCGAGAGAAACTTTTAGTCGGTGGATGTAATTTATTATTCTGGTGCAACTGCAAAAATGTTTGTTTGTTTGTTTTCCACTACACTTCACAGAGGATTGTTTTATGAATGAGGCCTGACACATCGCTGGATTTGCAGAAAGACCAGAGGTGAAAGTTGTTGAAACCCGATTCTGACCCACGAGTGGAAAGCAGAAACGTCATGGATGTAGTGGTCGTAGTTGCAGAGTCTCACAGTTGCAGGTGTAAATGCTGATAATGCATTGATATGCTAAAAACGTGCACGTTATATGAGCCGTTAGCTCTGTCCATCTGCAAGCTTCCAGGAATTTTGACAAATCAGAAAACTCTTGAACTAAATCTGCTTGTTTGAGGAAGAGCCTCCCCTTGTGATTCTCAGTCTTCGTCTTTGAGATATAATCACAGGCTTTTGGAGATTTGCTGAGTGCAAAGCTGCTCCAGAGTTACTGCAGATTAAAATTAGACTGCTGAAAATAAGCAGAATATTGACTCTTATTGCAACTTTTGAAATGCATTTAAGAAATGTTGACCCAAATGTACGATAATTTCGACCATACCATGAAACACCTGTTTAGCTATTTCAAATTAAAAGCCTTTAAGCAACAAAATGACGGGGTACTTTTATTGTGAAGCGGCCATAGGAAGTGAAATGTGTGCATGTAGTGTCACTTGTGAGTGGAAGGTGGCGATAGTGCGCCAAAAGTGGGAGGCCAACTGCTGTAATGCTAATGTAAAGAAGAAGAAGGCTCTGACAACTCCTATCACTACAAAAAGACCAAACACAACCAAAAGCGCATGTAATCTTGGATGGTTGGATTTAGGGTACGATGGTTTGGGCTAAAATACGATAGTTTTGGGGTCTCTTTCATTTTCAACATCTGGCAACCAAATGGTAGCTAGGAGGTAACGTTTTTGCCGGCATTTATCTGTCTGTCTGTGTACAAGATAACTCAAAAAGTTATGGATACATTTTGATGAAATTTTCAGGAGTTGTCAGAAATGTGAAAAGGAAGAACTGGTTTCATTTTGGGTGTGATCCGGAAGAAATCCTGGATTCTGGATCACTTTCAAATTTTCGATAACATTGCGGTCAATGGGGCCGAAAATTTTGTTTCTCAATATCTCCGTTAATTATTGCCCAAAACTCATGAAATTTGACTCAGGGATTGACAATGGGAACCTCTATCAAATTTCAAAGGCTGATCCAGATCTGAACGCGAAATTTTATCGTAATCTGTAAATCGCTATATGGGGGAATTGTTGCGCTTGGCGGAGGACTGAGCTCTCGGAGTGCTTTTCTAGTTTAAAAAAAAAAAAAAAAAGACATCTTTCCGTTCCTTGTCTCTCAAAGAAAGCTGTTAAACTGACAATGTGTAAAGAAAAGAGCTGCAGCTGCAGCATCGTCTGCCTCTTCAGCCCAACCACGATCACATATTTCCTCCTCATCTTCCTCTCCACTCAACCATGTAACTACAAAACATGCTATCTTTCACAGAGAAACTTTTAATTCTGCGAAGCTCTCTAGTCCAGCTCTAAAGCTGACGTGCACCTCTTTGCAACAGGTATTTCTGATCCCAACGGGCCTCTCGCGTCCGTTCAGATGTGGCTGGTGAACTATCTGGTAATCTGAGGCGCACTCGTTTCAGCAGGAGCAGAATCTTCCGTCTCCTGATGTGGGCGGCTCCGTAAATAAAGGGATGGAGAGCGGGAAAGTATATTGGGCCTCCGTCCCCTCAGAGCACGTCTGAAATCGAAAGGCTCACAGGAGACGAGCGAATAAACGGCAGCTGGACCACAATGCTGTTCACTGATTCGCATCTACGGAGTAAACAGGACTTTAGCAGACTGGACTGATATTTGAAGGGACATTTAGGTAACTGCAATAAAGCTATACATATCAGCAGAAAATAGAACATTTTTGTTTAAAATAGGGGTGATGTAAAATTCAAAACTTGCTGTGAAAATAATCCAAACCTTCTGTTGACATCAACAGTCAGTTTTTGCACGTTTTCTTAAAGCATCTCTTGATCTCTTCCCACCACCACCGCCGCTGAAGTGCATCTCAGGATCTGAGTGAAATTAACATAATTTGAAGTAACGGTTCTCCCGCTTTCAACCTTCCCCGCAAACCTTTGTTTCGCTGGCACGCGCCGCGTTTCAAAAAGCCTGTTTTTCCAGGTTGTGAAACTGATGAAGACGAGGCAGAGCAGGTGTCAGCGGTGATAGCCATCTCATCTAAACATTGATTTTCAGACGTTCTCACCGAGGCGAGTGCAGGTTGGTTTCACCACCTGACAGAATCGCCGGGACGGTGAGAGCAGACAAAAGCTGTCCGCCCACGCCTTTTGTAGCTAGCTAGTGAGCATTTCCGCTCCCCTGCATGTTCCTGAAAGCCTCTAACAATAAAAACTGACTTTCTCCAGCTATAAAAGACTCAAAGTGTTTATACATGTGGCAGAAGAAAAGGAACAGAAACATGGAGCTGGTCACGAGTCCAGCCATAAATCCTGAGTTCCTGTTTGACCCGTCCGTCCGTTTAAGAGTCTCTATCTCGGTGAATGTCCACCCACTGGAGCATAACTGGTCTAACTGGAGATGGACCCATTACACAAACTCCAGCTTTTCTGAAAAACCAGATCTTATCACTGCGGCTGCATTTCAAACTTGCAGCATTTTAGCCTGATAGTCTGTGAAATCAAACAGCTGGAGCAGCTCTAACTCATATTTGATCAGGTGACTCCACCACTGATGCGTTTCCTTGGAAATGTGAGTTATGAGGCTTACGCTTTTCTAGAAACGCACTGTAAAATACGCACGTTTAAAACCACGCTATGTAGCAATACCACTTCTGACCATACGGGGGTTAACGCATCTGCTTCCTCCGACGATACTGTTCTTATGACAGCGGATGATCCGGCACGTCTTGTAATACTACTTTCTACCAGTAGAGGCGCACTTTCTTATCTCTTATGCCAAAGGATCGACATCTGTTTTATTTTGGTTGATTCCATCACTGAAGTTAGAAAAATTGCAGTTCCTTGAATGACCATTGGGGGGGTTGTTTTCCAGTAACCTGCATGTTAAAACGTCCAAATTTACAACTTGTCTTGTTCTCTATAGTTGGAGTTTGTAACATGGTGAGTTTTTTTCTTTTTTTTTTTTTTTTTTTATAAATGAAACTAATCTGGTAAAGTTATATGAAGGCACAAATTTATGAATGATTAGGAAGATACACTGCCCTGCCAAAAAAAAATTCGCCACCAAACAAAAAGGTAATACACTCTAATATTTTAGCTTTAGCTTTAGCTTTGATTATGGCACGCATTCGCTGTGGCATTGTTTCGATAAGCTTCTGCAGTGTCACCAGATTTATTTCCATCCAGTGTTGCATTGATTTTCTTGCATTGATGATGGTAGAGAGGAGCCTCGTAACTATTTGCTTATTTAAATCCAGGTGGCGACTTCTTTTTGGGCCGGGCAGTGTAGTTTATTCGATCGACGGCTGGCGAAGCCCCTGGTTATGTGTCATCACTTTAACTACCAATGAGACTGGACTGCTGGAGTCAACAGCTTCCACTTCTTGTGGCATCTGGGTCCTACAGTTGAATGACTTTCACCTCGGATCATTTCAGGACCATTGCAAGTTAAACCACTGGACCACGAACCAATGTAATAGTAATAATAATAACTAGAAAAGCACTCGGAGAGCGCAGACCTCCGCCAAGTGCAACAATTCCCCCATATAGCGATTTACAGGTTGCGATAAAATCTGCATTCTGGATCAGATCTGGATCAACCTTTGAAATTTGATGGAGGTTCCCATTGTCAATTGGGTTTTGGGCGATAATTAACAGAGATATTGAGAAACAAAATTTTCAGCCCCGTTGACCACAATGTTATCGGAACTTTAAGAGTGATCCAGAATCCAGGATTTCTTCCGGATCACACCCAAAATGAAATCAGTTCTTCACATTTCTGACAACTCCTGAAAATTTCATCAAAATCCATCCATAACTTTTTGAGTTATCTTGTACACAGACAGACAGATAAATGCCGGCAAAAACCTTCCTGGCAGTAATGATAATAGTAATAATACATTTTATTTAAAAGCACCTTTCAGGGTAGACAAGGACACTTCACAGATAAATAAAAACGCAGTAAAATAATAACCTGGAATCTGGTATCTCAGGAAGCCCTTGAACAAACTGGATGATTGACGGCTCTTTGGAATCTTCACAGCCAATAAAATCGAGAGGCGGATCACAAAACCTTCATTTCAGGGATTATCCGGTGCTATCCTTTAAAAGACGACATGTTTCCAACATGGTGGTTCTGTAAACCAGGGGTCTGTCTCAGAAAGGAGGTTCAACAAACAAACTCGGAGTCGACAAATCCTGAGTTAAGAAATTCAGAGTTTCCAGTCTGTAACTCACGTTGACTCCGAGTTACTGTGACTGCACAAGGACACCCCTGGATCTCTGTTACCGTTACTCACCCTGTCAACGCCAGGTTAACGGAGGAGATGCTCCTACTTTTCTTTGATGAATTAAAGCTTTTCTTTTTCTTTTTTTTTTTGCAATCATGTGGTAAATTTGAGCACGTCTTTCTGCAGAAAAGCAAACCGGCTGCGTCAGAGAAGGAAAGACAGTTGACGTGGGAGAGATCCTCCAACAAATTTAAATATTTAATGACTGTTATATCGTGGCATGAGTGACAGATGGTGGAATGTAGGTGTGTGATAAGATTGTGTTTTTCTGTGCAGGTGAAAAGAACAGAAACTGCTTCTGAACCAGGCCACTGTTCTCACAGCTGCAACACTCTCTTTCTAATAAGCTACTCCCAGATCCCTGCTGGTTTGAAGAAAACTTACATTTGCAAGTAAATTAATAACATAATAAATTATGTACGGGCATGTGATGGGTGATATTTGTGATGCACGGAAGGATGAGATCAGGTATATCGGTCACGTAACTGCCAAAGAACGGCAGACTTGATGCTCTAACAAAATACATCAGGGTACGTCCGACTATACATCTGGATCTTAAATATGCTTTCCCTGCGCAAATTCAGACCCGTGCAGCCTCTTCAGTCAATAAAAGGACCTGTCATTGTTCAGACGCCTCCAAAATGCACATAAGATTGATTGTCTGATTTAATTAAACCCCGTTTCAGCTTTGTGAAGGGGAGGAGACAGAGAGAAACAATCGAGAGGGCCTACACCACTTCAATTCAATTTAATTCAGTTCACTTTTATTTTTATAGCGTCTGTTACAATGCAAGTTGTCTCTAGGAGCTTTACAGAGACCCAGAGCATGACCCCCGAGCAACTAAAATTATAATATTAAATCCTAATCAAAGAAAAATGGCAAGTAAAACTCCTGTAGCCTTTAAGCCAAACAGTGGCTTCAGAGGGTTCAGTCCTGGCTAAGTTACCACGGCAACAAACTCAGAGTATAAATTACCTCAGTTTCTGAAATGGGCTTAACTTGACTCTCTTTCTCAGTGTTAAGCAACCATGCTTTATGAAATAGATAACTCATAGTTTCCCTAATTTCAGGTTAAACAAAGTCAAAGTTTAATCAGAACCTGAATTTCTGAAACAGCTTTATGCTTCAAACTAGTAACACAATGAGCAAAAAATTATTTTGATTTCGCACAGAGTTTTGGGATTAGTTGAAACAAGTGGAGTTTTGCGCTGGAATATGATTTATGAGAGCTAATTATCAAAGGTGTCAGCCAATTTTCAGTTAGACTGTAGAAAGAGAAGTTTTTTTATTGTTAGGCTGTTGGCTCAGAAGAGCTCAGAAAGACGACAATGAGCGAAATGGCATCTGGTAAAAAAAAACTTTATCGTTCATCAAGCCCAAACACTACTCTGATGGCACAAAGTCTTTACTAAAAACAAAAGTTTTGGTCACGGTCACTGTTCTCAGCTTGGTGAAGTCCAGCTTGTATAATCAGACCCATCCGGCTAAAAACTCTGCACACGCAAGCCAAGGATTCACATCACAATTCAAAGTTGCTGTTAATTAAATGATAATTGTTCAACAAAAGGCAAGGCCTTGACAACACATCTGGAAGTTACTCTGTTAATTATCGTAAAAAAAAATAGGCTTTGTTTATCCCGTCTGAATGTGCTGAACGAAACACCGACATTGGCTAATACCAGTCCTGGGCGAATAGAGCCTTAGTTGCTTGGCGGATGGAACCGGGTCCCACCTGAAGCTTGGAGAGCTGCATTTGCGTATTGTATCCAGTGTTGTACCTGAACGCGTTCAATGAACGAAAGTTCACGAACTAGGTCATATTTTGCGTGAACATGCACTGAACGCGCTCTCATTCCCCTTGACGAGCGTCGGGCGTGAACGAGTTCATTTGGGCAGTGAATCAAACATGGCAACACAGTTGTCGCTACTGTCACGCTAACTATTGCGTCATCAAACGTTTAAAACAAGCAGGAAGATGAAAGCTACAGTTACCCAGAGCTGGAGGAGCGACCCGACTGCCAGAGAGGATTGAAATATTGAAATGAGGGAAAAAAAACATTTGTACCTTAAGGACATTTTTTTGTCTTATAATAAAGACCATTTGGCAGCAAGTTTTTCCTCATATTTTTAATATTTTGTAGAGCAGTTATTCCCAAAGTGTGGGCCGCGGCCCCCTGGTGGGCCGTCGTGGGACTGCAGGTGGGCCGTGAGAGGTCATTTAAAATTAAACAAATGTGTTTTAAATCCTCGATCTTTTTTAAATGTTTTTAATTACTGTAAAATATTCATGACATGATTAAAAAACATTAAGAAATAATAAAACAAACCAGTTAAGTGTTATTCTACTGTCATCTTAACTTAATATGACAAGTGTCACCTTATTTGTTGACCCCTTACATTAATATCAGATCATGGTTCCTTGTCCTGTATGTTGATCACAGTTGTGATTAAAGGTTTCGGTGGGCTGCGTATATTTTTCACATTTCAAATTGGGCCTTGGTATTATGAAGTTTGGGAATAGCTGCTGTAGAGAGAAAGTGAAACGGAAATGACAGTTTTACATGGGCTGTTCCTTAAATGTTAATGTGAACCCTGATTGGATAAGAATGTAGAATTGGACCAATAGTTTTCGACAGTTAAAATGGATAAAATAATTGCCGTTTGTGGTGGTGTAGTATATGGGCAGTGGTAATCATTTTGACAAATAATTGCTCGCAGCAACATTAAAAAATAATTTTAAAAAAATGAACTATTTAGTTCATTTTTTGAAATGGCGAACTGAACTAGTTCATTTTAATTTCTATGAACTTAACTAGTTTGTGTAGAAAGTGAACATGCCCAACACTGATTGTATCGCATATTGTTTCTCACAAATTGGTGTAAAGTTTCTCTCTCCGTGTTCTTTTTATCTGGATGCCTAAATAACAGACTAGAAGCAAAGATCAATCAGAAATTTATTACAATCATAAATACAAAGAATTATTATGCCATGCA
Organism: Hirundichthys speculiger; assembly: GCA_018398805.1. Lineage (NCBI taxonomy): Eukaryota > Metazoa > Chordata > Actinopteri > Beloniformes > Exocoetidae > Hirundichthys > Hirundichthys speculiger. The sequence continues at coordinate 988,859 of JAGFBZ010002540.1, read as the reverse complement.
GAATATTTTAATCGGCCGATGGTGCACCTCTGGACACTTAAGAAAGATGCCAAAAATGCACACCAGTGTAACTTCTCTCTTCTCTTTTAAAGCCTACTAGAGGCGGATTCATTTCTCCTCCAACATAATGTTCAGACAAATATGGTTATGTCTGCTGCAGGGTATAACTAAATTTATCACCATTGCCATGCATACTTCTCAGGAATAGAGCAGGTCAGGAAGCAGTGTTTTCAAAAACAGCCGTCGGCCGTCGCATCCGACGGTAACTTTTCCATTTGTGACGCCTACTTTCCCTTGGGTAAATACAATTATTAAATAAATCAAGTTTTCGTAAAAGAGCCAAGTGTCCACAAAGGTTTTTGAGTTAATAAACTTGAAAGTTTAGTTGAGAATTTCGCCACACCATCGCTTGAATCTGCTTGCATACGTCGATCACACGTTCAGCAGTTTCCAACGGAAACTGCTCTATTTAAGACAACATATTTTAGCGTCCGGCTGGACGCGATTGAAAGAATGGACGAAAAGGTTTTCAACAACCGTCTCTTTATTTCAACCAGAACCGGTTACTGTCGGCCGTAACCACGCCAAAAATAAAAGACAGCAGTACAGGACAATAACACAGCTGCTAATCAGTTAGCGCTCTCGGGCTCTCCCACAATAACACACAGGCTTCCGTCTCTCTTTGTTGCTAGTCCCGCCCCCTAACCTATTCTACCCAATAACCTGCCTGCCTCAGCTCGAGATGCATTCAATGAACTCATGTAATCCGAACATCAGAACATCTAAACAATAACAGAGCATCATAACATGAACATAATGTCAGGGTTGCTACAATATTCTGTATTCCAAGACGAGCAAAATGGCGGAAAATGACTGAAAACTAGCCTGTATGTGTTAAATAATTAACACAAATTAGGCAGAGATTTCAGATAAATGTGTCATTTTTAACTGTACTTTTTCATTCAAAATTAAAGATCAATGTGTAAGAATGTTAGTAAATTAGAGACTAGCCAAACTTGTAATGAACTACATACATGTTGTTTAGCCTCTTGTAACTTCAAGGCCCATTCTAATGTAGAATCAGATTAATATCAAGGACGTTAATGTTATCATAAACCAAGCAAACATGGAGTTATAAAATAACCAGTTTATTTTCATTTGATTTTTTATTAAATACATGTATCACACTTTGCTCTTTCAAACTTGCAATTACTTTCTTTACTCTTGTTTAACAAAAGACATGCAACGTTATGGCTAGGGTTATTTTAATTTAAAAAAAAAAGGTATCTGAACATCCCATTTTGCGTCTCAAAATGCTGGAAAATACGTCTCCGAGTCTAGAATTCAGGCCCCCAGACCCCCTTCTTGCCTTGCCCCAACTCCTGCAACTACTTCACTCAACGCAACTTCTACTTTCAAAAGTTGTGAAAACACTGAGGAAGGTCATGAGACCCCAGTTGTCAGGTCATAAAGCAGCCACACTGAGGCCTTTAGCTTTAACAGTTTAAAGTTTTAACTGAAAATAATTCTAAATTCTAACATTGGTAAGACAAAAAGTCTCCCAGACTTGCTTTGCACACATAAAACTCAAACGCAACGAGCCCTACGATCCTTAAATGTCTCCTGAGGAGGACCGTCTACGCTAACACATGCGAGTGAAGTGGGGATTTTTATGGACCAGCACCTCGGAGCATAAAGCTATCAACTGATTCTGCTCTGTTTGGAAAACAGTCAAACAGACTCGGTAACTCTTCCCCCCCCTCCCCCTCCCCCTCCCCCTCCCCCTCCCCGCAGGTCTGGCTGAAAACCTCCCCCTCCCCTCACCTGGCGGGATATTTATCATTTCTGTGCCGCTCAGATGATGGATTCTGCTGGAGTTGAGACGAGTGCTCGTAGCGAAATGTCAAGGATTGTCGCTGCCGCCTGTTGTATTTATTCCCCCCCCCCCCCCCCCCCCCCCTTCTGTTCGCGACCGGTCGGCCGTGTTGCCTCCAGGCGGAAAGGCTTCTCACATGCCCCTCGTGTCATGTAGCATCTTTTAAAGAGCAGCGCCGGGAGAGCTTTTGTTTTACATGAAACCCCAGGCAGCGCCGGTGCGTCTACGCAGATTGTGTCTGCTTATACAAATTCAGGATTATGGATAGCTATTGTTCATCCCACCGATTAAAGAGATTCAAAGGGAATGAGACATTTCTTTTTTCTTCAAGAGGAAACTGACTGGAAAAAAGTGGGGCATTTCTTTCAAATCGTGCTTTTCTGTTCCAGATGTTGGAATTAACATGTTTACCGAAGTTTCCTGCACCGTCGTTTTTCCTGAGTCACCCAGGACTCCAAACCCATTACTGGTTATCACCCCAATCATGGAGGGAGAAGGGGTTAATCGTCTGAGCGCTTGGGGAGACGAGCGCTGGGTGGTGGGATGAGTTTCCTCCTTTCCTGGCTTTAGAAAATGCTCCACAGAGAAAAAAAAAAAAAATCACTCAGCCACATTTTGTGGACCAAATCAGAAACCGCTGCCACCCCATCCATCTCTTTCAGATGACAGAGTTTGGATGTTTTAATGTGTTGTGTACCGTTTTGATAGCAATCGTGTTTGCTGGTGGGTCAGCAAAATAAAGCTCACACCAGCATCAGAGTCATTGCCAGTGTTATTTCTTTTCATTTCTGCCAAACATCTCTTCCTCTCTAAATTCTGTTTGCAGCGCAGAGCCCCTTTTAGACATGAACTGCGTTATATTAAAGCAGAACAACGTTCTTTTAATGTTAAAATTAGGGCTGGGCAAGTTAACGCGTTATTATCGCGTTAACGCATTAATTTATTAACGCCGACATTTATTTTATTGCGCGTTAACGCATGTTGCTCACATGCTTTTGTTTTGAAAAGTCTGTTTCTGGCTGCTGCGGAACCGGAAGAGAGTAAACATGCAGAAAAGCTAAAACAGACATGGAGAACGGTAAAAATCTATGAACTTTACAGTTCAGGTAGCAACTCAGGTAGAAATATTAACAATTCTGCCTGGAAAACAAAAATTCTGGACTTGCAACAAAACTTTAGTGGTCATTCCTCCATGTTCCATCAGATCTGCTCCATGTGTTCACTGTCCTGCTGTTCTCTAGCTGGTTACTGCAGTGCAGCTCCATCTAGTGGCACAGATGTGTAATGACAACAGAAAGTCCAGTCCTCCATTATAAAACTAATTCAGTCCTGTGGCCCATTTTTTAATTTTGTATTTTTGATCCAAGTCTATAATATAAATATAAAAAAACAGGCTTTTTTTTTTTCATTTTTTTGTGTTTTTTGATTGTTTTTGATTGAAAATTGAAAATGGAAAGAATGAATGATACACGGATTGATAAAGTTACAGAACTTTAACATGGACATTTTCATTTTAAAGTTCTCCCAGACGGAGGATTCAACAGAAACAAGGTTATTTGTAACAACTGACAAGTTGAAACTCCCCGTTAAAAGTTTCTGCTGTTACCTCAGAAATTACCTGTTTTAATGTTCTGATTGTGCTGAGACACAATCATTTTGTTGGATTTTGTTTGTAGACTTTTTTATTTAATTTTTTATAAAAACAGGGATGACATTAATGTCCTGGCAGTGGCAATAAGCTTTATTTTATTTTACATTTTTTTAAGATGAGATTTACACTAAATATGTTACTGACAAGTGCTGATGTTAAAAGTGTTTGAACAACAAATGTTATGGCACTTTAGTTCATATGGCAGCAGAACATTTAAATAAAAGTGACCTTTACACTACTTTTGAATTCATTATTTGATTTTGCGTATACAATGCGATTAATCGTGATTAATCAGGGAAATAATGTGATTAATCGTGATTAAAAATTTTAATCGTTGCCCAGCTCTAGTTAAAATATACATTTCAGTGTCATTTGAAGAAATACTGGGTTACTTTTAGGAAGCTACTATTGACAAAAACCAACATGGATAACTTTGGATTGTAAATTTGTCTCGGTCATCTCTGACAGGATGAACCTTGAGCTCACACAGCTACAGGAGACGTCTAGGCAGAGCTGGTTGAAGCCCCGTTCAGACCTAGCATTAGCATTAGCATGCTTCTGAGGAAATGTGATCACAAGTGTCCAGAGGTAATGCAAGGTCTGATCTCTCAGGATGTGTTTAAAGGAGGTCTGGGACACTTATGTCTGCATTCTCGTCGTGGGCTGAGCACAAAAGCATCCTGTGGCGGATTCAGGGACGTTGCCGTCTCGCTGCGGATTCAGAGCTCAAGTCATTTGATTTCCTCTTCGTGTTTGCGTCAGATTGCGTTCCATCAAACGGCAGGTCACGCGGCGACTGACTGTAAACTCACTGTTGCAACTTTTTAATCCATATTTTAATTAAGACAGCTTATGCATTTAATAATTCATGATTTTCACAGAGGTGTGACTGACAAATCCGCCTTCAGGCCACTGGAAATGAGAAATGAGCAGATGCGCCGTAACAACTAATGAAAACTCACCGTAACTGGAGGCTTCCTCGACCAGTGGTGGTCAGATTTCCACTTTTTTTTTTAACTGTTGGACTTTTTGATGCATTTCTTGTTGGCTAATGTTAACATATTTACCTCCTAACTTGGTGTCGAAGCTCCAATTTTAACTGTGTCTCTTGGGTACAAGTAAAGAAAACACACTGGCTTGTCTCGGTAAATGTAAACGGGCTGAAAAGTTGGACCTCCATATGGGACTCCATGCTGGTTCAATGTTGGTTCCATATGAATTACCCACTAGAGTTCCCTGGTGTTTTATGGCACAAGTTGGAGCCGGATAACACATCCACTTTGGACTTATTCATCACCCATGTACATGAGCACAACCACTGTGTCCAGTTCACATGGGTCCAACATGGAACCCATGGGCAATCACAAAGGGGGCTCTGTGGGCCAAAAAAGATGAGGTGGTGGGTTGGAGTTTGACACATGTGGTATACACCCTGTTTATTTGGATATTGGTCACATCCAGTCATTCAGAGATGCATCTTTTAATGCCACGTGTGAACACTAGGGGTGCACGATAACTATCGGGCCGATAATTATCGTGATAGTTATCGGGCCGATAACAGGAAATTATGACGTCATCCCGATAAGTTTGATATCACGACGAATAGCCCTGATAACATATATATTTTTGTCAACACAGCAGTGCCTCGCTCCTTCTGAGCCTTGAATGACCGACAGTGAATGTTATGTTCAAGTGACGTCGGCATAATCAGAAAAACGATTACTCAATAAGGAAAATCAAGAATACCCCCTCATGCCAGAAAACAACTCGTTAACTTGTTAATTTTGGTAGTTGCTGACCTTGAATTGATATTCGCAGTATTTTTCCCACATGTTACACATAAAAAAGAAAAAAATAGAAAAGGCAGAAAGAATGACTAGCAAAATGCAGCCTGCAGCACAGCCTGGTGATCACAACAAAAATGGCGGTGATTGCATGGAACTTTTTTTAAATTTCAGAAGAAGATAGTTCGCTGGTTATTTGTGACGAATGCTCTAAACGAATTCCACGAGGAGGGAAAAATAGCACAAGCTTTAATACGTCAAACCCCATCAGCCATATAAAACATAACCATTGCTTCCATGGAGTTTTGAAATTGCGCTAATGTGAGCTAACGTGAGCTAACGTGAGCAAGGCAGCAGCATTCTCTTCTCCCTTCTCCTCTCCCTCATTTCTCTCATCTAAAGCTTCCATAAGATAAAAAAACAAAACTACTGAACCTCATTTACATAATTAAAGGTATAAAATTTAAAAGAACCACAAACCAAAATTCCTATATCAGTCGTGAGAGTTGTCTCACTGAAATGCCTACCAGTAGATAGTCCGAATATCACAATTTGGCTTTATTAATAATTAAAGAATAGTTGCATCCTACTTTTATTAAACAAAGATGGTCGAACATCACAATCTACAATATCACCAGTTAGCACTACTAAAACCCAGATAGCAGACTCATTCGGGCTAAATCAGGGCTACTTTTAGCATGCGTGGCTCAGTTACAGCATTGGCTGAGCAGATGTGGCTGCCAAGTGTTGGGAGGGATAGTTACGGCCCAGAGGCCGAAGGAAAAGGCAGATCTGTGGAAGACTTCAGGCAGAAACAATCATCCATATATCAGTCCATATTTGAGCCAAACATTCCTGGTTATCTGGGAACTTTCTTTGACTGTTTAATCTTCAGTATATTTGCCGTCCATACAGCACACACCGCCGGTGGAGACCGGTTCTGGACCAGAACTCATTATTGGCATTGCTATTTTAGGTTTTGATGAAATTTGTCTCCTTTACCGGGCCGCGGACGGCCACAATGATCAATGATCGCCCCCCCCCCCCACAACCTTCCAGCCACTTGTACTGATGGTAATTTATACCTCTTAATCTCCAGACAGGTCACCGCGGTGCAGGGCAGGAAAGTTCCTGGAGGAAGACATAACTGATCGCCCGCCGGACTCTCATTTCCTTTTAGCGGCGGTGCAGGAGAAGTCAATTATGAGCTCAAACAGCAAAACTTTGAAAGGTTAACGCCACTTACGCTGATTGCGCGAGCTTTGCATTGTTTTCAGAAAAGTTTCCCAGAGTATTATAATTGCCTCTATAATACACACAGCCCTTTTTATTGTGCTCATAAAAGCCAGTCGAATTAATCAAGTTGTAGTAGTGAGCCATGCTGGATGACTGGGGCAATAAGTGGTGCGTGTCTTTTGAGAGATATATGTCATCCAAACCACGTTCCCGCCCATTAAATGTTATGACACCTTACTTCCATTAAAAGTGTGGATATTACTCATACTGAGCTCCCAAACTGTTAGCGGATGTTCATTCAGTGTTGTCAGCCGCACATCTCTTATAATTGTTTAGCAGCTCATATACGGAAAAGAGGAGAAGGGAGGAAAAATAGCTTCCTCAAAACATGGCAGATTTAATTTGTCAGCTCGGATGAAAATTGGCCGGCGAGGAAAACAAACGACGGTTACACGGGCCGATGGTAGCTATTCGTCAGGGGAAGATTGAGGAGCCGGTCTAGAGATAGCTCACATCTCCATAAATCATGTTGACAATTGAGTTGAACTGCGTGAGGAGGAGGTCTCCCATAAAGCCGGCCTGAACAGGCGCTGATACAGGACGTCTTTCTCTGCCGTTGCCCAGAAATAGAAATGACAGCTTGATGCATTGAGGACGGCCCGTGATGGCTCACTGAAACACTCTCTGCACTCAGTTAAAGTGGTAATTTGCGATTTCATTCAACTTTGACTCTTAACATTGATTCTGTACCGCACTTTTTATCAGTTAGTGCAACTATTATCAACCCCGTCCATCCACCGCCCCCCCAGTTTTAGCATCGAAACAGGCTCTAAAAGGACCCGGTATGCGTCTCGGTACCTGGGGATGAGATGAAACTCAGGGTTTTCAAACACAGCTTGGTTCCGTTTGGCATTTTTTTATTTAGTTCTGTGAGCCAAAAGTTGGTTGCCATAATGGCGTTAATGTACTTTCTAAAGAGAAGAAATGAAATGAAGAAAAATAAAAGCGTCTTTCCTCCGTTGTATCTGGTGCTGTTGTTGCCGCTGGGCTACTGGGCCGTGTTAATGCGCTGTTTACGTTAGGGGTGAGTATTGGCAAGGACCTCGCAATACGATATGTATCATGATACTTGGGTCACAATACGATATAATCACAATATCACAATATGTTGCGATATTCTACCCAGTTAATATCAAAATTAAAAGTAGAAATGAAAAATCAAGTTGCTGTATATGTTCATCAGATGATATTGATCATTCAGAGGACAAATTGAGTCAAAACTATTTGCTTCAAAACAACCTACAGTCATGGAAAAAATTATTAGACCACCCTTGTTTTCTTCAGTTTCTTGTTCATTTTAATGCCTGGTACAACTAAAGGTACATTTGTTTGGACAAACATACCGATAACCACAAAGATTGCTCATAAGAGTTTTATTTAAGAGCTGATATCTCAACATTTTCCATGGTTTTCTTGATTATAACCAAAATCACTTAAGTTTTTACACAGTGGCGGCGCCAGAACATTTTCATTGCAGTTGCTTAGGGGTTGCTAAACAATTGTATGGTGTTGCTGGACAGTTTACTGCAATACCAATTAAATAGCATAAATATGGATATGCATGTCATTACCCGCGTACTCATTCTAATCAGCGCTATCTGAAACTCAGCGCGCATGCGATGAAACAGATAAAAAAAATCAATTTGAAGTTCGTTATTATAATTTTACCATATAGTCATGCCGCTTTTCACAGCAGTGAGAAATGCACATTAACAGCCCAGACTACAAATCATTTAACAATAACCTGTTCATCACATTTTAACCAGTTAATATTCACATAAGTGAACTATTTGCACGGGCTCAAGCTCAGCCGCCTTACGCTTCAACAGATAGCCTCCATTTTGATGACACTTTTCTAACGGCCCGGTTTAATTTTCCCAAGCTGACTTTGCGTGACCCCTCTCTCATCATTTTTAATTGTCTTCCTTTTATTTTAATTTAAAACAAAAACACATGAAATTAATTTTAAATTAAATTGTCACCATTTTTATTTTATTTAACACAATTAAGATTTTTTCATTTTTAATAGTCTCCATTCTTGGGGTTGCTTTGAGGTTGCTTAGCCATGTTTTGGGGTTGCTATAGCAACTGCAAGCTACCCCCCCAGCGCCGCCCCTGTTTTTACATCAATAGCTATGGCGTTGTACTGCCAAAAACACTGCTTTTATGCATTCAGTGTTTTCTTTTCCGTCTGTTTTAGTCACATGATGACGTTTAGTGGTACCAGGTATTAAAATGAACAAGAAAGTGAAGAAAAAATGGTGGTCTAATAATTTTTGCCATGACTGTATTTATTAAATAGGTTGTTTTGACATTCTTTGAAAATTGAAATTAAACATTGAAATTGTTCCTAAAAAAAAATCGATATTAGGAGCTGAAAAATCGATATTATATTGGGTGGCCGAAAATCGCGATATATTGCAAAATCGATTTTTTTTTTTCACACCCCTAATTTACGTCATTTCGTGGTTCATTCCTATTGGTTGTTTAGCTGTCAGATTGTGAAGGCAGCGACAGGCGGACTCACTCTGAGACGATTCCTCCAAATTTCTGACACTGCTCGATATCTGTCTTTGGTAAAATGATTTTACCTTCCATCTCTGTACCTGTCTCACTGATGTACGATGTACGACCATGACGGCCCATTTTTTTTAAAACAATTACACGTCTTTCATCCGAGGTGGCCAAAATCATACGGTGTGACCTCAGCCTTATACAGTCTACGTCAGGAGTCTTCAACTCCAGTCAACTCCAGTCCACGACAGTCATTGAGATGTTTCCCTGCTTCGGCGCACCTGATTCACATGAATCATGTGAATCAGGTGTGTCGTGTCAGTGAAACATCTCGAGGACCAGGGTTGAAGACACCTGGTCTACGGTCTTGATGCATTTGCTGTAACTCTGATGTGCATAGGAGTGAGTACTGCCAAGAACCTCGCAATACGATATGTATCGTGATACTTGGGTCACGATACGATATTATCACAATATTGCAATATCACGATATATTGTGCGATATTCTACCCAGTTATTATCAAAATTAAAAGTAGAGATGAAAAATCAAGTTGCTGTATATGTTCATCAGATGATATTGATCATTCAGAGGACAAACTGAGTCAAAACTATTTGCTTCAAAACAACCTATTTTTTGTTTTTTATTAGTGTTTGTTTGCAGATTTAAGTGAATGAATAAATGTTCCTAAAAAAATCAATATTAGGAGCTGAAAAATAGCCAAAAATCGCAATATATCGCCAAATCGATTGTTTTTCACACCCCTAGATGTGCATAGCGCTAAGTGACTACGCCTGTTTCAAAAGACAGGCTACACCTGCCCAGGAAACAGGAGGGACTGAGCAGGACTTGAGCAGCTCCGCCCCCTAAAGGTGACTCTAATTAAACGAGCTTTAAAAGAGGGTTCGTGCATTCGTACCTTTATGGCATTTTTACCCAATCACGTCACAGACATTTGCACCAGTATCTCAGGAAACACCAGGAAACAGGAATAAGGTGTCTTCTTTAAATGAACAACTCCGTGGGCTGAATCCTCCGGGTTCTCCGGCTTCCTCCCACGGTCCAAAGACCTGCATGTCAGATTAATTGTGGTTCTAAATTGCCCGTAGGAGTGATTGTGAGTGTGCGCGGTTGGGCGTGCGATGGACTGGTGACCTGTCCAGGTGTACCCCTGCCTTTCACCTGCAGAGAGCTGGGATAGACACCAGCAGATCCCCGTGACCCTTCAAGGATGAAACGGGTATAGAAGATGGATGGATGGATGTTCTCCTCTCGTCTCTGCACTAAAATACTCAAGTCTGTTTAAACTGCAGCTGAAACTCCAACAAATGAGGCCGGTCTGAAGACGGGAGTTTTGATCTGATCGAGCATCTGATCTCCCTCCAGACTCCCTCCGGCCCTGCGCATGTTGAAAATGTACATTAAGCTCAGAAGCTCCTCTCATCTTTCTTCCATGCGGCGTCTACCTGTGGATCGGGCCGGGACGCCGGGGTAAATAAGGCTCAAACGGGTATAATCTTTCGTGGTTATTTACAATTCTGTACGTGCGGGAGGAGTCACGACCCGCTGACGGGATCAGCGGATGTAATGCGATGATCGAGGCAGAGCTTTAATATCCAGCATTACTCCATTAGAAGAAACAATAATACAATTACAGCGGGGCACCTGCCCCGTGATGCATTACTTCCACCAGAACAGACTGCGATGTGCTGAAAATACATTATCGCCGAGCCCTGTTTGTTGTTCTCCGCAGGTGCTTCACTAGTGAGACACCCAGTTGAGAGCGTAAGCCCTCCCCCCCCCTCCCCCCCTCCCCCCTCCCTCGCCGCCTCCCTCTCTGTGCTTATGTGGCTTCACCAGATGTTGATTCAACCACTGAACAGATGACAGACTTAGCCAGCAGCTGAGGAGACAGATCCACAGTCCAGCGCTCAGCGGGACGTCCTCTTCCCCCGCTTTGTTTACCCGTGTCGGCCTCAGTCTCGCTTTCTTTCTTTCTCTTTTTTTTTTTTTTGGACATGATCTCAGCACCTCATCGTTTGTCATCTCACTGCTGCTTGGCACATCTGCAAAGATGCACTTCTACGTCCATCCGTGTTTGAATAATAACCGTGGGGCAAAGCTGCGAATCGTAATTTAAAGTTGCAGCCAGTTGCTGCTACTCATTCCCGTTGAGGGAATTGATCGTCGGAAGTTGTGCAGACCTCTATAAAAGGAACGATGCCAAGAGAGAAAGACATCAGCAGCGGTCTTAGAGAAAAAACTGTTGTCGAATATCAGTCTTGAAAGACAGATGAAACCATATCCAAACAACCTGGAGTCCAGTGTCTTTATGGTGAGGAGGATTAGCTATAAGGTACTTCAAAGTCAGGTTGTGGAATCTTCTGAGAAATACAGAAAAAAAAAATTAAAAAAAACAACACAAGAGCTACATCTCAGACCCCACAGGCCTCTCTGAACATATTAAGAGCCCGATCTTCCGCCAGATCTCCTAAAGCCGCTATTAAGGGATAGCAGGTAGCGGGAGGGGCGTTCCCCCGCAAAGAACGCAATCTTCCACCTTGCTAAACCCGCTATCCCACCTGTGCTACCCGCTACATTATGCATAGGAGTGGTTAGAGCGTTCCACCTGTTAAACCAATCAGTGCGTCAGCAGCCATTGCCTTTAAGAGCAGGTTGCGCTACCCGCTAACCGCTACCCGCTACCCGCTATGGAGTGTCCTTTACATCCAGATCAGAGCAGCTCTCATGTGCAGCTCGTCTGGGACTCTGCTGTAGAGCTTCCTCCTCTTCCTTCCTCCTCCTCCTCTGCACTGATATATACATAAAAATACTGAAAGTCCCAGATAGTCGGTGTCCTCCCAGTAAACACGCTCTGGTCGTCTATGGTTTAACTGGCGATCAAGCCGTTTAAGACGATCTCTGCTATTTTCTCAGGGGTTCAACTGAGGCCAAATCACGCTTTTTATACAAGAGTTAATTCCAGAGGTAGAGCCGTTTGTGCACGTCCACATGTGACCACGTGGACGCACATTGATGCTATTGGGACGCGCTCTTGTACGCGCCGACATGCGGGTTGCGGGCAATCCGCGATCACGGATACCGAATTTGAGGAAAGGGCAAAAGACACACCCATTGCCACACCTACAATGTGAGTAAGGGAGTCGGCATAACGGGTAGCGGCTTTAAGGAGCGGAAGATTGCACTAGCGGTTAGCGGAGATTCCTAAACCCGCAATTTCCGGGTAGCTGTTAGTGGGTAGCGGCTAACGGGAGGTGTACGATGTCAAAGTTCATGACAGCGCAATAAGAAGCAGCCTGAACAAGGAGAACAGAAGAGACTGAGGTTCACAAACAAGCATCTGAGCAAACCAAAAGACTTCTGGAACGATGTCCTATGGACAGATGAGGGTTTTAATCCCTGGCGCCATGTTTGTCAAAAACCAAAACGTCACCTTTCAACAGAAACGTCTCAGGGCATATGTCTTCTGTACCACAAGCAAAATGTGTGTGCAGTCGCTAGTTTCTTGTGCAGTAGCATGCGCTAGAGTCCTGCACGTCAAATTGTCAAACATGTCTCCTCATGGACAACGGCTGTCATTCGCGCTGTCAAGCACGGCGGTGGAGGTGGGATGAGATGGGGTTGTGGTCATTTATCTGACCATGAGCTCCTCAGTGTACAACACAGATGGAACGTCTGAGATGCAGAAAGAGGACCAGTCCCGACGACCACAACACTCAGGCCAACATCTTATCATCCTACACACTGGACTGGCGACCAGCCTCTCGAAATGAAAGCGGCTCCTGATTACGGGACCGACTATATCCTGGAGTCAAGCGTGAGGCCGTTTGTCCAATGGCGACAGCTTGGTCACAACTGGATCCAGCGACGGGGCCATGATCTGAAGCATACTAGGAAATCTGCATCACAGTGGCTGAAAAATAAAAGAATCGAGGTTCTGAAATGACCTCGTCAAAGTCCAGACTTCAACCGAAGTGAAATGGTGAGCCTGGACCTAAAATCTGTCCACAACAATGTCAGAGACTGATAATCAGACTTAAGTTATTGATCCTAATAATGGATCTACAAGCCAGTGAATTATGGGGGTTCTTAGTATTGTCTACATCATTTTATTTATTTATTTTTTGGCTTGGTAAAAAAAACTTTATGCTATTGTTCCTCATATTGAGACTCACTATAATCAGATCATTTCACTGGGTAATAGTTTGTAACAAACCCCCTCCCAAAAAAAACATAGTAACTTTTGCACATTATTATAACTGTTTTGTTTTATTCCCTTAAGACGTAATTTACTTTTAACGCTCTAAAATCTGTGCAGAAACTCCAAAACAGCATGAATCTGTTTGTGCTGACAGGAACAGATTACATTGTCTGCCGAGCCAGTTAAGACATGACAATAACGATTTAAGCTGCTTTTTTTTAAATTCTGGGTTTCTCTCATGACCGTAAACACTTCCAGTTGCCATCACGATAAGCGAGGAAAAGTGTTGAAGTAATCAATCAAATCAAACTTTATTTTTACTTTCACACATTAAAAATGCAACACAAAGTGCTTCACAAAATAAAACATAAAACTGGATTATAACAGATAATAAAAACCCGTCCCTCTCTGCTGCACACATATAACTCCACACACTTGTACAATCACAGCACACAGTAAATAGTTTAGTAACATGGCAGGTGAGGAAGAAACCATTTACGGGAGGCGCCACAGCCCGCGGCCAGAGGGGGCGCCACCACAGAGACCACCTCAACCCAGATAGACCAGGGTAGAGCCCCCCAGTCCTCCAGGTTCCACCCCCCCCCCGCGGGCAGACCAGACACAACTCCCAGTAGCGCCCCCATGAGGAAACACTTTTAACCTTTTAAATAACGGCCCACGTTAGACCTTTAGAGACCTTTTTAAACTTAAATCTGCTTGGTGCTCATCTGTTACTGTGTACTGTGTTCCGGTGCTTCCTGTCACAATATCTAAACGACTACGGTGATAAAACCATTCCAGCCCAGGGACAACGTTTTCCAGCGGCTGAAGCCAACAACACGTTCTGTAGTTCACACGTAACCCTCGGCTGCACGCAACAGTCTGGCACTTTCCAGAACAAAAACGGACTCAAGGAAATGTCAGAAATTACAAACTGAGGCTGACATGCACAAGGCACAAAGCGGCGGGGGGGGGGGGTGGCTTGAACAAATACAAGAGGAAACAGCAACACCTGGAATTCACAGAACCTCTGGCTACCAAAGGAGATGCTTTGTCTAAATATTTATGACATGTAGGCCCTGCGTTTCTACGTCAAGGACGCCTGCCGTCAATCACGTCACGCGTCGGATGCGTAAATCCAGTTTCTCACAACGCTTGTTTGCCTTGAAGTTTGCTGAGAGGCGGAATTGAGGGACATTTATTATGAATGTGCACTTACTCCTAAAGGTGCGCCGCCTCTCTCTCTTCTTGTTCTCGATTCCTGTTCGGCTCTTCCAGTATTTAAAGGCAGAACTTGACAACCGAAGTGACGGCAAAACACTTGACGAAACAAAGAAATCCGTATCGGGACTCGTCAATGATGTCTTGAAGGTATGCCCAACTTTTGTGCTTTCGTCTTCGAGTGACAAACCAAGCTTACTTGTTCTGGATATGCCCAGTTTGTTTTTTTTATTTGCTAGACTGCTAGACATCTATATGGTATTTCTATCCATTTACAACCACCGAGGCAGCGGCGTCCACCTCCTCCAGCTCTTCTAAGGAGGATTGTAAGGCGTTCCCATCCCAGCGGTGTCCTGGGTCGGCCCGTGGACCTCCTCCCAGGTTGGCATGCCCAGAAACCAGAGTCAAGGGAGGCATCCAGGAGGCATCGTAACCTGATACCAGAACCACCTCAACTGGCTCCTCTTCTTACTTCATCTCTGAGAGTCCAGCCGCCCTGCGGAGGAAACTAATTCACCTGCAGTCCTCTTGTTTCAGGGACCGCCCACAGTTCACTGACACGGCGAGGGTAGCAACGTATACTGACGCTCTTCACTCTCCATTCTCCTCCCACTCATGAACAAAGACCCTGAGATACAGAGCTGAGCGATTTTATCGATTCCGCGATATATGTCGATATTTTATTTACCCAGAGAGTATCGATTTTTCAGCCTGCGGGTATCGATATTCTAAGCTTCTTTCAAATACCCCGGTGTCCCACCGTTAAAAGCTTTTTTTCTTTTTTAAAAGGTTAAAAAACTACTTCCAGAACCAATTAATTTCGTAAGTAGAGGTACTGCTGTATATCTGACCCAGCTAGGTTTCTGCACCATGTATTTCGTTACCTTCAGGCTAGTGCTGGGCGATATGGAAAAAAATCATATATCACGATATGGACTATTTTATATCACGATAACGATATATATCACGATATACCATAATAAAGTATGTTTTCAGTTATTCTCTGAAAAGTTTGACAAAAATTTCATTGCTTACTTTTCAACTTTATTTTGAAAGGACATTTAGCTGAACTGTCACAAACATACATTTTAGTGCAGCAAAAACAGGTAGGTACAGAGGTACAGTAGCTTTCACATTTTTTTAAAGTGCACAATAGTTTCTGAGAGGAAAAACACATTTTTGCACTGAAGTTCAGCTATAAAAAATAAACACAAATTTTTTTTCAACTTTCTGAAATCTGTAACCTTGTAGTGCAAAGTTTGCAAACCAATATAAAGTGTCTAAAGTAAACATCAGGGTTGAAGAGAACTCTGTTTAAGGCATTAACCATGAATAAAAGTGCAAACATAAAAGGCTACTTTGTAGAAGTAGATATGATTCTAACAAATTTATCGTTGCAGGTTATTTAATTACATATTTGCTGTAATAATTGATAAAATTAGGTTAGAAACGATAGAAACGATAGAAGAGAAATGGCACGATACACACTTTTATATCGTCCCCACCATATGTATCGTCATATCGCCCAGCGCTACTTCAGGCTACAAACTTAACTTAAAAAGCGAACTGTTTGCCATAAATAATGAGGATCCAGGTGCTGATGCACCATCATGGTGTGTTTGAGAGCCTTGTCCGGTCCACAATCCTCTCTGCCAGCCTCAGTTTACTCCTCTACCTCCAAACCCTCAACGACCGTTACCAAAAATGATCCTTAGATCAACCTTGAGGATCTGGATACAGATGCTCCGTCATTTTGGGCATCTCCATTCATTCAAACCGCACTTTCACGCCATCACGAATAGACGAATCATTTTTCTAACTGGCAGAAATTGTTGCCAGTTAAAAAAAAAATGGTGTTTTCTCCTCATTTGACCAGCTTTGTGAGGAATTTAACCTCCCCGAACAAACCTATAGTTATCTACAGGTGAGAGATTTTCCATGACTCCCATCATTTCCATCTCTGCGACAACGCGACCCACCTGATGAGCTTTTAGAGCTGAATCATTCAGGAGAATCAGTTTACTACAGGAGCAACCACTCACAGAGAGTTTGATCTGAAAGTGTCTTGAGGTTTTTTTGATTTAAGAATAAAAAACCATGCTTTCTGGTAAATATTTGCAGGCTCTTCTTTAAATTTGATTTTCTAATTTCCGCACGAGACAGAGAAAAATCTCCTCTGGAGACGCACGAAACTCAGACGAGCGTAAGAGGAGAAACCGGGATTCCTGCGGACAGGCAATAACAACCCCGAGATGTGTTTTCTTCCTCTCCTCACTCCTCTACATCTTCCATTCTGTCTCATCTGCTGCTGCCCCGCCCCCCCCCCACCACCTCACAAAGAGGACACAGGTAATCTTATTTCAAAAGAAGAAATAAGGATACGAGGCGGAGGGAAGAGGGGAGAGGTGACGGGCGTCGAGTCTTTTCAGGGGAGGGCTTTGACGGCGGCTGATCTCCTTTGAACCCGGGCAGAGCGAGATCAAACGGCTCATCCGTGTTGGCGCGTGGAAGCGGGGGGGGGGGAAATGGCGGATGCTCCGCCCCACCACTCCCACCCATCACTGCAACAAGGCGTCGGTGGTGTCGGCCCCGTCAAACAGCAGGAACACAAGACGCTTCAGCTCGAGCAGTGTGTTACACTAAAGCTGGAAGAAAACATCTCAGATCTTTATTTCAGTCTCAAAAAAAGAGGGAAAAATAAGAAACTGAACATCCACGGCGCACGTTGGGCCTCATTCATGATTTAAACACGAATGGCTTGCGTGCTAAAAACCCTGCTCTGCATTCACAGTTGCTGCGTGGAACCGATTATTTCGTAAGAACGAGCGTACGTTAGTGAACTTTGATTGATCCCAGGTTGCTCCTTAACTGAAACAGGCTACCGCGCCATTCATGCATTTTCGAAACCTTGGTCCGGTTTACGTGACCCGGAAGTGGCTTCGTGCGCTGCAGTTCTGGTAACATGGCAGCGCTGGAATCAAATACTAGTCTGGTCAAGGACTTATTCAACAGCAGAGACAGAAAGGGTTCATTACTAGAAGCTTCGTCTGCACACGACACCACCTGCTGGACAGGTTTATAATTACAGGCAGCTGGATCTCAACCACAGCTGGATCTGGCGCATTGAATATTTGTCTGTCATGGCCCTTGGGAATGATTATGAATTTAAAAAAGAACGTCGATGACGATGAAGTACAAAGAATGCATGGCCAAATAAATTCTCTACATACATTATCATATATGTGTATAGTAAAATATGTCATGAATGTTTTCTGTGTGTGTAAAGTTTCCCAGTATGGTAGTATCATATTATATGGCAGGTTGTGTAATAATGTTTTTTTTGTCACTTCAGGAGAATAACATGAGCAGGTAGAGGACGGTGAAGATAGAACTGAATATGCTTGTATAACTTGAACTATGATGTACGGGACAGGGGAAACTTTATTAATTTTTATTAAGAAGTAACAGTCTCTTAACAGGTTTGGAGCGATTTCCTTTTTTTGACACAACCTCTCTGGCCTTTCAGATGGTTCAGAAGATGCTGTTGTGCACAAAAAAAGGGTTGGGTCGTCTTATAATCGAAGTCCAAACTTTTCTATTGTCGTTACACATCTGCGCCACTAGATGGAGCCTGCTCCGACGTAAACAGCAGGTTAATGGAGCGTCACAGTGAACGGATGGAGCAGATCTGATGATAAATGAAGGAACGACTCGAACAAAGGGGCTTGAAAGTTTTGTTGCAGTCCAGATTTTATTATTTTTTTTTTAAACTAACTGAATTGTTCATATTTCTACCGGAGTTGCTACCAGAACTGTTGCGCACAAAGCCTACTTCTGGGTCACGTAAACCGGACCAATTAAATATTAAAATCGAATTCAGTCCTGTGGCCCGTTTTTTCCATTTCGTAGTTTTGATCCAAGTCTAAAATTGAAATACGATAAACCAGGCATTTTTTCGTTTTTGTGTTAGATTAAAAAAACGAAAAACAAAATAAATTGTCATTTTTTATTTTTTTTTTAATTTTTGATTGACAGTTGATAATGGAGAGAACGAACGATACACAGATTCAATCGCTCTTCTACTCACTGTACAACCTGACATTTAATGCCAACGAGGCGTTAAACCATTCACCAGGTGAAGTAAAAGTGACTTGATATGATTTTGAATGGAAAACATTTACTGTATAACAGCAGATGATCAACTCCATTTATTTTTGTTTTTAATTTGTCTTCTAGTGCAGTAGTTCCTGCACATGATCTCATCACCCCCTAAAAATGTAGAATTTTTTTTATTTTTCTACTTGTGTACTTTACACATCACGCTGTTTTCTGAGCTGCTTTAACGAATGAATTTCTCTGCTGTGGGATCAATAAAGTCTGATCTTATCCTAAACAGCCCGTCGGCACTTTAAGAAATATGCAGTCAGGAGCTTAAATATGCTCGATGCCCCTCGAGTAAGATAAACGTGTTATATTTCAAATCTTCCATCTCCAAATCTTCCATCGAACCTGTTAGAAATATCCTACAGCATGCCTTCGGTTTGCAAAAATATGAAATAAATCAACACATGAACTACTTCTCTGAATTTTTCTAACTTCGCCACCACCAGGGAGCCGTATATTCAGACAGAAAAAAAAAAAAGTTTTCAGGAGCTTGATGCTTGAAATCTGGGAACGCTGCGGTCAAACGTATCCCAGCGTTATTCTGCGTTCCATTTATACTCGGAAGTCCGAATTTCCAGGTTCCCGGTTGGAAGTTTCAACTGGAACGCCCTTTAAAGTCTGAATTCCAGTTTCTCGGCTGGTCAGACTCGCAGGATCCGGCGTGTCTGTTCACACTTGCATAAATTTACAGTTTGCAGCGCTGCAAAAGTGGAGGCCTTTCTCTACGTGCTAAAACAAACAAAATATAATATAGCGGCGCTGTGAACGGCGCCGTGAACGTCCGCGATGACAAGAACACTGATCCAGCAGCCCACATAGCAGGTTTTATTTGATCATGCTGCACCAGTCTGTCAGCAGAGGATGATTTTTATTTTTTTTATTTCGCCTCATACGCGCAGCTTGTCACGAGAAGCAAACATACGCGATGCTTTTCTGACTTTTTTCATTGTCTGCACGGCTTACTGCATCGATCCAGCGCCTCAGGATATGAAGGAATCAACTGCGATGAGGTCAGGAAGGTCAGATGGAGGCTTCCCAGGTAGCATGCCTTGACTTGAGTCGCATCTTCTTCAGAAAGTAGCTTTAGCCTCATCAGATAACCGGCTTCCCTCGCAGCTGCAGGACGCTCGGTGAAGTATGAAATGTGTAGGTATATAAGTGGGCTCGTCTGTGTGTGTGTGTGTGTGTGCACGCAAGCGTATCAGCCGTGATCTTCCCTTTCATCCCTGCATCTGTGGCCGGCTGCCACCAGCCCATATCATTTACCACAATACACCTGTTGGGGCGAATCTGATACCTGAACATAATGGATTGGAGTTCAAAGAGGAGCAACGCGGACAGGAAACTTTTCCAGAGGTCGTGTTTCACCGATGCGAACATGCGCCCGCGCACACCCACGGACACACATGCGCTCGCGAGGGTGGAAAGGATGCACGCCGTAGCCGCTGGGTTTCACATCAAGCCTGGACGTGAAAAGGCAGCTGAAACAAGCTCCGCTCGCCGCGAAGATGAGCTGAGAAAATGCATTACCGTCCCTGTTTGTTGTATTTAATAGAATCTGCGGTCACGAGCGCGGAGGTGTGTAGTTCCTGGTGTGCACGTCACCACAAGGAGCCCCTCTTTCTGATGGAGCTCCACATTTCTGCTCGTCGCAGCTGAACTCCTGCAGAATTTCCACCAAGAATCAATAGCATTTGACTTCACGTTATCCTCTGGCCTGCCGATAAATTAATACAATCTTTTACCGTGTTAGAAGTCCAGGTTTTCTCACGCAAACTCTGCAAATGTTGGCGCTGCAGCAACGAGATACTGCAGATTTAAATGCCCACAGCTTTCCAACCAAATCTTTTCCCCTCAAAGGGGAGGAGATTTGGTTCCTTTGGATTTGACTTTGATTACTGATGCAGAAGGAACTGTGTCTGGACACCTCTGGACAGACATTACAGCCAATCAGAGAGAGGAAGCAGGTGACGTAGGCAGAGTGAAAGAAGAAAATCCAAAATGCTGCGCGGTGGAGCGGGAATGCCGGCGAGGGGGCTTTTGTCGGTTTTTACAGTAAAAACGTGCGGACCCGAGATGTTCCTAGCCGTCATGCAGCCATCTTTGCTGCATGGAATAGTGGGTCACGGCTAGGGGTGAGTAGTGGCAAGGACCTCGCAATACGATACACTCTCAGAAATAGGGGTACAGTACGAGTCCTTTTTTGTCCCCTGAGGTACAATCTACACAAATGTACCCCCTAGGGTTAATTATTGGACCTTAAGGTACCTATATGTACCTTTTTGATGGTCCAAAAGGTACATATGTGTACTCAAGTGGGTACAAAAGGTACAAAAGGGTACAAAACTGTACCTTCTGAGGGTACTGCCCCAGTGACAAGCCATTGTACCTCTAAAGGTACAATTCTGTACTTTCTTTTCTGAGAGTGTATGTATCATGATACTTGGGTCACGATATCACGATATATTGCGATATTCTACCCAGTTAATATCAAAATTAAAAGTAGAGATGAAAAATCAAGTTGCTGTATATGTTCATCAGATGATATTGATCATTCAGAGGACAAATTGAGTCAAAACTATTTGCTTCAAAACAACCTGTTTATTGTTTATTATTAGTGTTTTTGGACATTTAAATTTTTAACAATTTAACTGTGAAAATTAAACAATTTTCCTGAAAAAAAAATCCATATTAGGAGCTGAAAAATCAATATTATATTGGGTGGCTGAAAATCGCGATATATTGCCAAATCGATTTTTTTTCACACCCTTAGTCACGAGTCACCGTATAAAGCCCGTCCTGTTGAAACTGGTTTCGCACCGGCGGAAACGGCTTTGAATGGGAGGGGTTAAGAGACCCATTTCCTCTAACTCAGTGATTCCCAAAGTGTGGGACGTGGCCCCCTGGTGGGCCGTCGTGGCACTGCATGTGGGCCGTGAGAGGTCATTAAAATAAACAAATATGTTTTAAATCCTCTGTTTTTTAAAAAATATGTGTTTAATTACTGTAAAGTATCTATGGCATGATTTGAAAAATATTTAGACCAGGACTGTCAACGTTAATGTGTTAACGCGTCAACGCAGACAATTTTTTTTTACGCGAGGTTAGCGCACACACGTTTCTGTAAATATGACCCTCGGCCAATAAGTGTATTTACAGTCAATGTGTGAGACAGACATAGCGAGTAAAAAGGGTCTTATGAACAGCAAGTTTAGCTTTTGTATTTAAAGGTTTATAAGATTATTTGTACCACCGCAGGGCACGGTAAAGTTAGTTTCCGAAATTTGCTTGTTTTTTTTTTTCAATTTAAACCAGGGCTGGGCAAGTTAACGCGTTATTATTGTGTTAACTCATTAATTTATTAACGCCGACATTTATTTTATCTCGCGTTAACGCATGTTGCTCACATGCTTTTGTTTTGAAAAGTCTGTTACTGGCTGCTGCGGAACTGGAAGACAATTGGCAGGTAAACATGCGGTAAAGCTAAAACAGACATGGAGAACGGTAAAAAAATTCTGTAAAGCGCCTTGTGTTGCATGTTCTTGCATGAAAAGCGCTATACAAATAAAGATTGATTGATTGATTCAGTGCGGCTCCATCTAGTGGCACAGACGTGTAATGACAACAGAAAGTCCAGTCCTCGATTATAAAACAAATTCAGTTCTGTGGCCCGTTTTTTAATTTCGTATTTTTGATCTAAGTCTAAAATTGAAATATAAAAAAAAACAGGCATTTTTTCATTTTTTTGTGTTAGATTAAAAAACGAAAAACCTACTAAAATGACTCTCCCCAGAGAGTCGACCATGAGACATCTTAGTTTCCACAGTTCTAGACCGTAGTTGTGGGCCGGAGTGTCAACACTGCAAAAACTCAAAATCTTACCAAGTGTATTTTTCTCATTTCTAGTCAAAAATATCTCATCACACTTAATATAAGACAAAATCACCTAAAGAGTAACATTTCAGTGAGATATAGGAGCTTGTTATTTAGACTTTTTTAGACTGAATTAAGCGAATTTTCACTTGTTCCATTGGCAGATTTTTTTGCTTATTACAAGCAAAAAAAATACCTTGTATTAAGTCTGTTTTAACTGCCAATGGAACAAGTGAAAATTTGCTTAATTCAGTCTAAAAAAGTCTAAAAACAAGCTCCTATATCTCACTGAATTGTTACTCTTTAGGTGATTTTGTCTTATATTAAGTGTAATGAGATATTTTTGACTAGAAATGAGAAAAATACACTTAGTAAGATTTTGAGTTTTTGCAGTGAATCATCTGGTAAACAGAGGGTCTCGCCTCTGGGTACTAGTCAAATATCTGCTTTAGAAATTTAATGGCAACCAGAATCAGAAGTCTTGGACTGGAAGTCTTTTGAAGGGGGCAAATATTATGGAAAACCTGGATCATTCACCCTACCAATCCTTATTTCCTAACTCAATTTGCATTTTAGCACACATACAACACCTAAGCTGACAAATGAGGCACATGGGTTAAACCGGCTGCTACCGACAGAGCTGTGAATTCATGGTTGCATAGTGAGCTGTTGAGCTGCGTCTCTGAGGCCTTTTGACCAAAGTAACGTTGGAGACATTTCATCGAGACCTCAGGAAACTGTCAGCTCGTTGAAAGAGGGCAGAATACTTTTCCTTTAAGTGTTATCAGCTCTCCACACTGGAAAAATATCACCCACGGCCTACAGATTACTGTCACCGTCACCTGCGCGATAGCGACAGCTTGTTCCAGATAAATCTGCGGAGTCCCGTGAGTTCTTCATGCTCGTGCACGGTTGGCGGTAATGCATTATATTTCCATATATGAGAAATGCTAACACGTAAATTAATTTCGCGTGCTGAAAAAAATTGTACTTCCTTTTCGTGAATTCTGGTGAAATAACCTTCAGGTTTATCGCTTTTGCTCCGACGGTGTGCCGAATCACAGACAATAATCAGTCTTTCTGACCTTGGCTGCTTGCTAATTGCGGTTGGATCATGCTGCTGCCAGTATTAAGATTCTCTCTCTCTCTCTCTCTCTTTTTTTTGGCTTCTCACATTTAAGGTCTACTGCTTTTTTTTTTTTTTTTTGAGTTGGACCTAGTTATCCCCGCTTTTGGACGGGCTCCGACCCCCTTTGGATCCCCTTCAGAGACGGTCGTTGCTCTCTGAGAATAAATTCATGCATGGATTTAAATGAAAAACCGTTTTCCAGGCAACTATTCAAGTAGTTAATTAGCAGAACTGGCACCGACACTCACAAACATGCCATGGACTGCATGAATGGTCAAAGAAAATGTTTAACAACAACAACAACAAAAATAAAAGAGTATCATCAAGCGACATGTACGGAAACCTAAAGGATTTATGGCAACTCGTCGCCTCCACTGCTGTGTGATCGAAGGAAAGTTGACTGGAGCTCACCAGCTCAAGACACTATAATTCATTCCTTGTCTTGCTCCATTTTATTCGGCTGAGTACGTCGTTGGGTATTTGGCTCCTTTTTCTGGGCTAATAAAATGTAATCATTGTCTGCCAACACCAAGGGCGACCTGCCTTCCTTATGCATTGTGATGTTCATTTCGGCCTTCGCTGAAGGTCGGTGAGCTCTTTATTTTTTTTTTTTTTTTTGCTTCTTCCTTGGAGATGGATTTTGAAGGAGACGTTTCATTTTGGTGTCACTGCAGATCATAGTTTGCTCCAATATTTCAGGCGTTCTTCCAGATGGTTTCATCCGCGGGGTGACGATAACGGAGCAGGGAGACGTTTGAACAGCCGTGCAGAAAAAACATTAGCCGCTGCATGAATTAAACTCGTGGTACTTGTCCTTGACAAATCCGCTACTGCTCTTTCAGAAGAAAAGCCAGACATGTTAACCTGTTTACGGTCGAATGTCGATGTTGGTCATTAGTTATCAGTAGACCTGAGCGATTTTATCGATATATCGATATTTTATTTCCCCAGAGAGTATCGATTTTTCAGCCGTGTGTATCGATATTCTAAGCTTCTTTCAAAACCCCCGTGTCCCACCTTTAAAAGCTTGCAAGCAGCAACTTGCACTGTTTAAATAAATGAAACTATTTTTATCAACACATCTTTTATTCATTTTGTCCAGCATTAACAAGCTGCCTGTCAGCCATATAATGTGGAATTGATGCTTTCAGTTCAATTAATTCAAACAAAGTCATTGGAACACTCACAAGATGTCAAAAATCACTTTGTCCCTTTAATGTATTTCGGAAAATGATGTAAATGTATTGTAAGATGAATATTGATTTATATCGTATCGTGAGCCGAATATCGTGTATCGTATCGTGAGATTAGTGTATCGCTGTAGCCCTAGTTAGCAGTATTTTGAGCTTCCTGACTGCTCACTTGCTGTCAACTGTTGCACAAACTATGCTAGCGCCACTAGTGGTGAAGTGAATATTGCATCTCATGTACACGTTGCTTATTTTTTCGAGAGTGTGGTCGACCGACATGCCAAACGAACTCAAGAGAGAAGTGGCAGCCTTGATGCGTTCATGCACGTTTATTCCAGGTGTACGGTATCACAGGGTCAGCTGTCACTTTAGCTACATAGCACCTTTAGTAAACTTGACTTCTGAGCTTTGATCAGAACAAAAATAACTTACTTTTATAAAGTATAATTTAGCTGCAATGATCATCCACCCTAAAAGCGGATGGAGTCAGATTCTTCGTCGTCAGAGCACTACGCCACATATCAACAGCAACGAATCAAGCTCACAGAGCTACAGCGGACATCACGGCGGTGGCAACTATGAGGCTCAAAAAAGTCATTACACTGACAGTTACCAATGAAGAGACGAAACAAAATCACATTTGAGAAAAGCCACTTAACCTCCACAGCGGGGAGGGGACGCCAAAGCGCTAAAAATGGCAAAATAGCTTGTGCTGCTTTGTGGAGAATATGAGCGCTGTGGCTAGCTTCAGATCAGCCTTGACGTATCCAGAGGTAAAGCTTAGCCAGCTTCGCTGCTGGAGCTCTACCAGGATGGTCAGCTGATCTAGCGACCGTGGGTCCAAGTGAAGGTCGGCCGAAGCTCCCGCACTCCTCGTTTCAGCTCTTGTAGTAGTACATCCAGGTTAGCTTGGCCTTAACCTGCACTTATGCTAATGCTACTGATTATCATGATAAGTGCGTTCACAGCAACAAGTATTTCTTCACCGCAAGCACCCGATCGGTGCGTTCAAAATAGTCAGAAATGAGCTCAATCGTCCCCAACAAGCAAACAAAACCGGTTGCTTTCTTCGAACCAAAAGAAAGCTTTTGGAGCTTCTTAATGAAATGAATCTTTTTGGTGTGTGATCAAACTTGGGTATCCAGCTCATACACACAACCGGGCCTGTGTATCAGCTGACACACGACTGGAAATTTTATGTGTGTGGATAGGAAACGAGTCGACAGCATGTTTGCTGTGTTTAAAAACTCAGACTGCCGAGGGAATTAACTTATTAGCGGGAGCTGTATTAGCTATGTTGGAACTGACAGCTTAGACTGCAGCTGTATATTTAGCTGCCTCAGTCCATTTGTCCGCCATGTGCCGGCTCTGTAAGTGCTGGGCTTCTGGCAAAGTGGCGGTTGTGACTGCCAGGGAGCTGAAAGCACAGACAGTTTGAGTGCTCACGAGCAGAACTATTCTTTAACGTGTATGAATGCCTTGATTTAAAGAAAGAGTACCTACACCAGAGTTAAAGACAAATTGGTGGAGAGTATCCCAGCTCTGTTCAGGCTAAAGCCAGAGGTACACACTGGCAGTGTTCTACCTGAATGCGAACCGCACATTTAAAAAATCCACCACAAACGAGCCTAATACGTATCTTCGGAAATCAATCAAACATGGCAACACGGGCTGTCGCTTCCGTCACCCTAACAATTGCGTCATCAATTGTTTAAAACAAGCATGAAGGAAGTTGCCCAGAGCCGGAGGAGCGGCCCGACTCCCAGGGGGGATCGAAATATTGAAATGGGGGAAAAAAAACATTTGCACCTTAAGTACCTGTTTTTGTCGTATAATAAAGACCATTTGACAGCAGGTTTTTCCTCATATTTTTAACATACTGTAGAGCAGTGATTCCAAAGTGTCGGCCACGGCCCCCTGGTGGGCCGTCGAGGTACTACAGGTGGGCAGTGAGAGGTCATTAAAATTAAACAAATATGTTTTAAATTCTCGATCTTTTTAAAATATGTTTTGAATTGATTTTGAATGATATTGCGATAATATCGTATCGTGACCCAAGTATCACGATACATATTGTATTGCAAAGGTCCTTGCCAATACTCACCCCTAGCGTTAATAGCCACGTCTTCAGCGGATAACCGCTGTCACCTGACGCGCACCTGATATCATATAATCCAAATAATTGGTTTACAGAGAAATTGTTACCATAAGGCTCATGTGATGTGGCTACATTAAATAAATTATTCAATGACTGAATTATTATCCCTGTCTTTTATATGGCGTCAATTCAGTATAGTGTATATTGCTAATCACAATCCAAAATCTGAGAACCAAAACTCTATACACTAGGCTTGGGCGATATTACGGTAATACCGTTTACTTCCGGTATTTAAAAATAGCGGCGGTATCAGTTTCAATACCGTCATTAAATAATGCAATGAATGATTTCTGTGGTTTAAAGTTTAGTTTAGTTTCTCTCCTGTATCGCTGTGTGTTCCGCTTTATTTTACCGTTTATTCGTGTTCGCTTGGAGCTGATCTTGGTTTGACTCGAAGGTAGTGACGACGAAAACAACACTTCCTGAGTTTGCTGCTTCAAAATAAAAGCTTCTAATGAAACTAATAATGTTGGACTTTTATGTTGAAGAATTTATATGAATTGACTTTGAATTGATTTTGAATGATATTGCGATAATATCGTATCGTGACCCAAGTATCACGATACATATTGTATTGCAAAGGTCCTTGCCAATACTCACCCCTAGCGTTAATAGCCACGTCTTCAGCGGATAACCGCTGTCACCTGATATCATATAATCCAAATAATTGGTTTACAGAGAAATTGTTACCATAAGGCTCATGTGTCTACATACACGCCTCTATACACGCGTGGTCGGATACGGATACTTGAGGAAATTATTCCTAATGTTTGGAACTTCGCTGCATCGTGTTGCTAACGGTCGAAACCCCGGGATAAGTGTGTACGCCAGCTATCAAATATGACGTACAACGTACAAGATTTTTTTGTGCGTACGTGAAGTTAGTTCATAATGGCTGCAACTTAACACCTCAAATCCTATGAAAGCACAAAGGAGGTACTTCTGTTGCCCACAGAATTAATAATAAAATAAAAAGAAGTTTCTCTCTGGTTTGCAGGTTTTGTGTTTCAGCTAAACCTGTTAGACCGAGCGAACCGCAGCAAATGCAATAAAAATTAGAGAAGCTTCAGTGCATAAGAGTGAGAAAATATCTTGTCGCTGTTTTTGAAAGGTCACAGGAACTGGGTGGTGCAGTAGCTCACGATATGAACACGTGAGACTAGCCTTTAATGTCGTAAAACTAACCTGAGCGGCTCCTCTGAGACTCTCCGAGTTCATTCAACAAAGACGAGCATTTCACCGCGAGTGAAGAAAATGTCCTCAGAATGTTTGCAGAAGGGCTCGAATGTGGAGCGCACAAATGATACCCTTTCCATTTTCTAACTAGCATGAGTGTACGAGAGGCTCCTCAGCGTAAAGCAAGAGCGACCTTTACAAATTGACCAGAAGTATGCATCGCACTCTTCTGCTTTTGTCCAAGTGGCAACAAGAGCCCCGGGGTCAGTCGATCCATCTGCAGCTCCGACGGATGACTTACAGCTCAAACAAAAAGGATTAGCGCCGTTACACAAACACCGCCGGGAAAACGCACACGCCTTGTTGTGTTTCTGCTCTCCGACCCTAAAGGTGATTTCCCGTTTTGACGACGCCTGTGACACGGCTCCTTGGTTTCCAATAACACTTTGCTGCAAGGTGATCAAACGAGCCAAAAAAAAACAAAAAGGGGTTTTACCGGAAGAAAAACTAATCATGGGTAATGTAATACCCGCATCAGCTGAAGCGTAACATGGCAGGTGTACAAGCGCCCCCCCCCCCCCCCCCCCCCCCGTCGCCTGCTGATTGACATCACGTTGTTTCCCAGACCACAACAACGCCAGCAGGGTGCTTGTTGTTCTGTTCGCTCTCAAGGTGCCTTCTGGTAGCCTATAAAGCACCGTCAGGCTCTAAACCCTGCAGTCATTCAATTAAGAATTTACTGGGCTATTGATTTCACCACAAGGAGTCTCACATCTTGGAAACAATAAGGAGACCATAAAGGGCCCGAACCGGCCTTTTTACCTAAAGGGGTGATGACTCGGCCTTCCAGGCGGAGACGGGCATGAAAAGGCTAATGCAGAATCTATCAAAGGTGCAACCATTAAATCTGCCTGAAACCAGCTTCAACCAACTCTCTTTATAAAACAGCACCTTTTACAGTTAATGCCAGTGATTACAAGGGAAATTATTTTCATGACGGGTCAAATTTCCTTTGTAACGAAGACATAAATTTTGAAAAACTTATCTGAGCTTATAATAAAAAAATTGTGGATATATATGGAAACACACACACATATGCATATATATTATATTAATTAAAAATTAGTGTGCCAGTTGAACAATAATAGTTATTTTTTTGCATATTTGCAAAGATGTGAAACAAACACATAAAACAACTGCAACACAAACTTTTGGCTTTATATAAGCTGTGCTATAAAATGACTGTTATTATTCATTGATAAAACAACAGACTGTACAAAAAGAACTGGACAAACCTCCTATGTTGTCATCCACAGGTGTTCTGAAGTGGGCTTTTGAAGCCTTTTTTTTTTTTTAATCTTTTTTACATGGTGTGCCTGACAACATCCAAGCTCCTGAGTTGAAACCAACCTTGCAGTTCCTCAACTGACCCCTAGGGGCTCCAAAAGCAGGTAAAACTTCACTGACTTAAGCCTGTTAATGTTACCTGTTGCTCCGTGTTAAACTTCACAGCTAACCAGTGAAATCCACCATTGTTGATCAAAACTCACGAAACAATGTTGTTATTGGAGAAAGTGGAAAAAAAAAAGATAAAATGAACTAGAAGTAATTTAACCGTAACATAAAAATTCTTAAACATCAATAACAACTTGGCGCAGACGAGAAAAACATCGGATTGTATTGCACATCAAATGCGCACCTCTGTGAGCTACCCATGACCATCCCCGCTGATGTGTGATGTAGCGCCATAAAGCAACACACACTTGTCACAAGAGACGACCCGGCCAGGAGTCCAAAGTTTTTTCCGACAGTATGTGACGGGAGACGGCGAGAGCTCGACGACACTTCCTACAATTAATAAAATATTCCTTCAAGTAGAGTTTAAGCTAATATTTTAACTAGGGCTAGGCAAGATAATGCGTTATTATCGCATTAACTCATTAATTTAACACTGACATTTATTTTATCACGCATTAACAGATGTTATGTTGCTCACATGCTTTTGTTTTTCGAAAACCGGAAGAGGATTGACGGAAAAACATGCGGGAAAGCTAAAACAGACATGGAGAGCGGTAAAATTACTGAACTTTAACAAGGACATTTTCATTTTAAAGTTCTCCCAAACGGCGGATTCGACAGAAACAAGGTTAATTGTAACAACTGCCAAGTTGAACTCCCCGTTAAAAGTTTCTGCTGTTACCTCAGAAATTGACCTGTTTTAATGTTCTGATTGTGGCTCAGGATTTTGTTGGTAGACTTTTTTTTAATTTTTCAGTGGCAATAAGCTTTATTTTATTCTACATTTTTAAAGATTAGATTTACACTAAATATGTGTTACTGACAAGTGCTGATGTTAAAAGTGTTTGAACAACAAATGTTATGGCACTTTAGTTCATATGGCAGCAGATCCTTTAAATAAAAGTGACCTTTACACTACTTTTGAAGTCATTGTTTGATTTTGCGTATACAATGTGATTAATCATGATTAATAAGGGAAATCATGCGATTAATTGCGATTAAACATTTTAATGGTTGCCCAGCTCTAGTTTTAAGATGAAAAAACCTTGGCGTTGCTTCAGTTAAGATTTTGACCAAACATCAATTCAACCTTTTGGCCACTTGGGGGCAGCAGAGACGAGCTGGGAGCACTTCTCTGACATTTTACATCCCGTTTAAGAGTTGAATTTGTTTGCATATTTACACGTGGTCAGATCAAGTTAAGTTCTAGTGAGTTGGCTGTTTTATCTTTGGTTTTATTCTGGTCCTTGATCATCCGTAATCACTGGACACAAGTGAAAAAAGGCTAAAAACTCCGCTGGACATAAGCTTAGCTGATCATGTTTCTTTTCTAAATTGTAAAAATGTGTTCTTTTGTACGGTGAAGGGTTCTGTGTAAATTTAGTATTTTAATCCGCTATTTTATGCCTTTTTGTTAATTGACGTTTATAGGCAAGGCTACTATGCATCACATTTAGAAAGCAATAGAGGCTAGCCGAGTACCGCGGTACGTCACGTGTCAGGGGGCAGCACTGGCGCTCATCCGGGGCTTTGCAGATCTGTGTCTGTCCAGTCTTTCCAGCGATAGCGGTTTCTTCCAGTTATTCCAAGTAAAGTAGACAGAAACATCACTTGTTTAAACCGTCAGTGCTGATCTTTTCCTTGTTAAAATGGCGGGAACATAGCTTGGAGTTTCTTGGGAGGTTCAGCACATTAGCATTCTTCCGTTTTGTCCTTCCTCTCACGTCTTCTTTGTCCATTTTACCCGGGTCACATCAGCAACGAAGGGATAGCTGTGTAGCTTCTTTGCTTTGGATCGATGTGACGTACAGTCTGCAGCATCTCAGCAGCCCACCGTGGTTGTTCGAAGGCAGAAAATGACATCAAAGGAACGATCCGTATCCGTTTGACTCGTTGCCTTCTTTCCCGGAAGCCTTCGTGTCCGTAAAAACCCCTAAATGCAACGCGTTGCTGCCACCTAGCGGATAGGAATAGCACTGTTTTTGCGATACTCGAGTAGCCTCTATTCAGAGTAGTTTAGGTTCACTTTCGAACTAAAATCCTTTAAGACAAAATAAACATCTAAAAAAAAAAACCAAATGCAACGCGTTGCTGCCACCTAGCGGATCAAAATAGCACCGTTTTTGCGGTACTCCAGAAGTTTAGGTTCACTTTTGGACTAAAATCCTTTCAGACAAAATAAAGATCTCAAAAGCAATACAATAAAAACATGAAAGATCAGACGGAAGAAGGAATAGTTCAGGTCAACCACAATCCAGTAAAAGCTGCAAACAAGCTCACTGAAAAAAAAAAAAGAGTTCTCAATTTAACTGAGAACAGGAGAGCAGCTAAAAGGCGTTTTCATCTTAAATCATAAAGATCACACATCTGTTGTGGCCTCATCATATGGATATACAGTTTAATATGTATTTTTCATTGATTCATGGTCATTTTGATTAGATGTTGCTCTGTAAGTCTAATAAAGAAGTGGCTCAGTACATGGATGCACAGTCATGGAAAAAATTATTAGACCACCTTGTTTTCTTCAGTTTCTTGTTCATTTTAATGCCTGGTACAACTAAAGGTACATTTGTTTGGACAAACATAACGATAACCACAAAGATTGCTCATGAGAGTTTTATTTAAGAGCTGATATCTTACCATTTTCCATGGTTTTCTTGATTATAACCTAAATCACTTAAGTTTTTACATCAATAGCTATGGCGTTGTACTGCCAAAAACATTGCTTTTATGCATTCAGTGTTTTCTTTTCTGTCTGTTTTAGTCACATGATGACGTTTAGTGGTACCAGGTATTAAAATGAACAAGAAAGTGAAGAAAAAATGGTGGTCTAATAATTTTTTCCATGACCATATGTTGCATTTCGTTAGGTCAAAGCTGAAGCTGAACAAGGGGACAGATGAGAGCCTAACCCTAACACCCTAACCCTAACCCCCTAACCCCCTAAAAAAAAAAAACCCTAAAAAAACCCAAACCCAAAACCCAAAACCCTAACCAAACCCTAACCCTAACCCTAACCCTAAACCCCCCCTAACCCAAAAAAAACCCTAACCCTAAACCCTAACCCCCTAACCCCTAACCCTAACCCAAACCCCCTAATCCTAAACCCTAACCCCCTAACCTTCTAACCCTAACCCAAACCCCCTAACCCTTAACCCTAACCCTAAACCCTAACTCCCTAACCCTAAACCCTAACCCTAAACCCCTAACCCCTAACCCTAACCCTAAACCCTAACCCCTAACCCTAAACCCCTAACCCCCTAACCCTAACCCTAACTCCCTAACCTAAACTCGAACCCCCTAACCCTAACCTACTAACCCTAAACCCTAACCCTTAACCCTAAACCCCTAACCCTAAACTCGAACCCCCTAACCCTAAACCCTAACCCTAACCTACTAACCCTAAACCCCTAAACCCTAACCCTAACCCTAACCCTAACCTTAACCCTATACCCCTAACCCTAAACCCCTAACCTGCTCGGGAGGAGAAGATACTGAGAAACGCTCCATAAACCTGTATTCTCCTCCTTACACTCACAGCATCTCATTCTGCTCATTTGTTTCGGCCAGAAGGATTTCACAGCCTTCTCTGGCTCCCAGAATCCCCCGAATACCCACAATGACAGCAAAGTTGCCAAGCTGCCGTGTCGTAAATCTCCCGCGAAACCCCAGCAACCCCCCCCCCCCCCCCCCCCCCCCGGCATCCCGAAGAGCAAGGTTGATAAAGTTCGGACCCCGCGCTGACAGAACGGTCCCTTCTGGTGCGAAGCCTCCCTCGAGAACCCCTGACGGCGTTTACCGTTTACGGACCGTTGACCGGGCTCCATCACGGAGCCGGTTCAGGTCGTAATGAGAGGGAGACGGAGCAGGCGGCCAGGGGAGAGTACATGAAGATGCTTAATGAATTCAGTCGCGGCGGCGCACAATGAGATCTTTGTCCGTGGGGGGGGGGGGACGAAGCAGAGGACTTGGCAGAGCGCCGCCGTATCATGGCGAGGGTGAAAAATAGAAATCCCACTGTCCCCTGTTGGCTCCCCCTCATGTCAGCTGCCGTGGTTACTGAGCTGGCTGCCCCTCCATCCCTCCTCCTCCTCCTCCTCCTCCTCCTCTTCATCTTTGGTCTTTCTCAGCCCAACTTTCCTTCACACTCGTGGGTTTATTCCCACTGTTCTCCTCCAGTCTCGTTCTCCTACAATCTTCTCCCTTCAACTTCCTACCACCACATGTGGATCACTCCAATAAAAAAAGAACTGCAAATTGCTTCTTCTGCAGATCTAACCATGTTTTAGGCTCATTAATGTCATTTTTGTTGTTGCATGGGTGATAATAAAAATAAAAATCCTACCTTTGAAACGCCTCCAAAGTAGATTTTCGTGGAGATGCTCAGAACTTCTCCTCCAGCCACTGCAGTTTTCTCACTTTATTATTATTATTATCATTATTATTATTATTATTTCTCGGTTCCTTGCCCTCGGTGTTGCGTCTCAGAGAAGTCCAGCTGACCTCCGCGCGGAGGAGGAAAGGCAGAATAAGACGCGGACACCTCTCCCGGTTCCTCGGCTCCTCTCCCCTGCGCTCAGGCGCGAGCCAAGTGCGCGACGGAGGAATCTTCAGGTGAAAAAGAGGGGGAGCTCTCTGCGCGCGCTCTACCTGCTCGGAGCGATGTGGACGAGCTCAGCGCAGCGGCTCTGCTTCATGTGTCTGCGCGCTGTGCCGTCGCTCCCTCCCTCCTTCCCTCCTTCCCTCCCTCCTCCCCTCCTTCCATCAGCGCGCGGCTCATGAATGTTTAGACACGGCAATTGTGGCTGAAAGACTCTGAATTAACCCGCGGGAAACCCACTTTTCTCCAGTTTTTTTTTTTTCTTTTTTGTTCTCGTTTTTCTGCCGCGACCCCTCTCGCTGCGCACGCGACCCCTCCTGAGCGGCGCAATCAGTCCTCTTCAGGTGGGGGGGGCTGATAGTCTATTAACTCTGTGGTCGCTGCACTTTTATCAACGGAGAGCAGCTTTATCTGCAGCTGTGATAAAGGCTGTGATGTGGCTGCAGGAAGCTCCAATCAATAAATGAAACACCCTCACATGTCCTGTTAATGATCAAACGCCCCTAATTAATAAAGGTGGGCGGATCGATCCAAATATCGATAATATCGATACCAATATATATCGATATCGAACGATACTCATGTAAAAAAATCAATATATATTGGTATCGATATTATCGATACCAATATATATCGATATCAAATGATACTCATGTAAAAAGATCGATACTCAAGCTTCTTTTGAGTATCCAGGTAGATCAGAGTGCTCATCTTCAGCATCAATTCATATTAACTTTCAAAGTACATGTTACAGAAGTCATATGTTACTGGAGCCAACTCAAAAAAATATAATTAAGACCTTTAAATAACCCAGTGCATGTCATGTATCCTATTGGAAGGTGTTATCTAAGATAAAATTACATTAGATAATTCTTTATTTATCCCACAACAGAGACATTTATAGTTAAAGCAACAGGAAAGTGCACACAGTGCAAACAAAATTACACAAGAATTGAAAGATATAATATCATAAAAGGTGGACTAGAAAAAACATGATGAACAAAACAATTCAACTCCGAAGAATATTTACACAAAAATGTTTATTGTGATAATAAAATATTTAAACCAGTACATGTCACGTATCCCATTAAAACGTGTTATCTAAGATAAAAGAACATTAGATAATCCTTTATTTATCCCATGACGGGGAAATTTATAGAGTTAAAGCTACAGGAAACATTAACATAAACACATAAACATTATGAACAGAAATTCAACTCCAAGGAATATTTACAGAAAAATGTTGAAGACATGAAGTTTGACAAAATTCTATTCTTGGCTTTAACAAATTAATCCAAACACAAAAATCACAAACGTTCATGATAGATTAAGCTTAATATGAAAAAGTATCGGTATCAGTATTGGTATCGGTATCGGTATCGGCGATACTGGCCCTATATTTACTTGATATTGGATCGATACCAAAATCCCCAGTATCACGCAGCTCTACTAATGAATGCTTTTACAATTCTAATCCCTAAAAGGCTTGGACATGATATATGGAATGATTTGAAATCTCATTAACTCTAATTTAATTAGCAGAACTTGTTTAAACTCAACTGGGCTGCAGGCAGGTGTCTTCTGCTTTTCTAATGGACCCCAGTGGTGGTTCAGACCTGATTTCTGATGATCATACGTTTAGTTACTACCCTGTTGACATTAAATGTGCCCAAACTCCAGCTACTTTCACATTTAAACCAAAAACTCTGCTTGATTTAATTTTCTGCTGCACCTTTTTTACTGCTCTGCTACTGACCTGTATTCTTCCCTCTGATCTTTTCTTTACTTAAAGGATCTCAGTCCCACTGTGACTGTTTCTAATGCTCTGATGTTGCAATGCTTTGCTTTTGGGAAGCAGTCTGAATTGCTTCAGTTTAAAATGTTCACTATAGTAGCCTTGCGTAAATCTATCAATAAACAAAAATGCATCAAATGCTCAATTAAATTATCACAATCTTCCACCGTACAAAAAAAATACAGTTGTTGGGTTTTTTTTCTTGTGAACCCCCGTGCCAGTCCTGTCCACGCTGCTCATACCAGAAACTGCCATAGAGTGTATAAGAAGAACTGGACAAACCCTGAAAACATCAACTAATCGGTCTGAAGTCAGAGTTTGACTGACGTCATTCAAGCACATTTAACCCAAAAACAGACAAATGGGTGGAACAAGAGGAGCTGGAAGACTCCCGCCGCTGGTTATTTAGCAGAAGTTAGCTATTTTAGCTTAGCTAACCTATAATGTGAACTAATGTTACCTTATATTCACTCTAATCCAATATGTCCGTCCATCAACAGTGCATTGAAACTTCTTCTTCTTTGTCTTTTCCTTTTGGCTGTTCCTTCCAGGAGTCGGATCATCCACCTCCATCTAACTCCATCCATCCTCCATCGTCTAACTCCATCCTCTACATCCTCTTCTCTCACATCAGCTGCCTTCATGTCCTCTTTCACTCCATCCATAAATCTCCTCTTTGCTCTTCTTCTTGGCCTCCTGCCTGCCAGTATATTCACCGTCCCTCCTCTGTACGTGTCCAAACCCAAACCACCTCAGTCTGACCTTCTCTCCAGAACATCTGACATGTGTCGTCCCTCTGATGCTCTCATTCCTGATCCTCCATCCATCCTGGCGACTCCTCAACATTTTAGCCTCTGCTACCTCCAACTCTGCCTCCTGTCTTTTCCTCAACGCCGCGGCGTCTGAACCGTACAGCATCGCCGATCTCACAGCCACGTTGTGCACTTTAGACAAAAAAATTAGGGCTGGGCAACGATTAAGATTTTTAATCGCGATTAATCGCATGATTTCCCTGATTAATCACGATTAATCGCATTGTATACGCAAAATCAAATTATTAATTCAAAAGTAGTGTAAAGGTCACTTTTATTTAAATGTTCTGCTGCCATATGAACTAAAGTGTCATAACATTTGTTGTTTAAACACTTTTAACATCAGCACTTGTCAGTAACACATATTTAGTGTAAATCTCATCTTAAAAAATGTAAAATAAAATAAAGCTTATTGCCACTGCCAGGGCATTAATGTCATCCTGTTTTTATAAAAAATAAAAAAAAAGTCTACAAACATAATCCAACAAAATGATTGTGTCTCAGCAGAATCAGAACATTAAAACAGGTAATTTCTGAGGTAACGGCAGAAACTTTTAACGGGGAGTTCAACTTGTCAGTTGTTACAAATAACCTTGTTTCTGTTGAATCCTCCGTCTGGGAGAACTTTAAAATGAAAATGTCCATGTTAAAGTTCAGTAACTTTACCAATCCGTGTATCACTCAAAAAAAAAAAAAAAAAAAGAAAATGATATTTTATTACGTTTTTCATTTTTTATTCTTACACAAAAAAAAAAAAAAAATGGAAAAAAATACCTTTTTAAAAA
The DNA here is from genome assembly GCA_018398805.1 of Hirundichthys speculiger. Classification (NCBI taxonomy): domain Eukaryota; kingdom Metazoa; phylum Chordata; class Actinopteri; order Beloniformes; family Exocoetidae; genus Hirundichthys; species Hirundichthys speculiger. Next base: position 951,097 of record JAGFBZ010002540.1, on the reverse strand, counting down.
AAAAATATATATTTCAATTTTAGACTTAGATCAAAAATACGAAATTAAAAAACGGCCACAGGACTGAATTTGTTTTATAATGGAGGACTGGACTTTCTGTTGTCATTACACATCTGAGCCACTAGATGGAGCTGCACTGCAGTAACCAGCTAGAGAACAGCAGGACAGTGAACACATGGAGCAGATCTGATGGAACATGGAGGAATGACGTGAAAGTTTTGTTGCAGTCCAGAATTTTCTTTTTCAGACAGAATTGTTAATATTGCTACCTGAGTTGCTACCTGAACTGTAAAGTTCACATATTTTTACCGTTCTCCATGTCTGTTTTAGCTTGTTTACCTACCAATTGTCTTCCGGTTCCGTAGCAGCCAGAAACAGACTTTTCAAAACAAAAGCATGTGAGCAACATGCGTTAACGCGCGATAAAATAAATGTCGGCGTTAATAAATTAATGAGTTAACGTGATGTTAACGCGTTAACTTGCCCACCTCTAAGAAAAATAAAAAATAAAAATGTAACGAGGATCGTTGAACCAACTTGACAACTTGAGGGAAAGTTCCAGAAACAACGCTGAGGTGCACGGGAGCAAAATCTACCCAAAGCATGACAGCAACAGACGGGGTCAGCGTAAATAAACAGAAACGAGCCATGAATGTGGTGTTTCTGCCGAACTTTTCTGCCTTTTCTGCTGAGTCGGACGGAGACGACTGAGAGTCTTTTACATGCATTTATTGTTTCATCTATTGAGCCTAAAGGCCGATTCTGGAAGCAGAACCGTTTGGTATCGATCCGGTTGCAAACCGTGCCATTATCAACCACGTGTTTGTTCGATGTCCCACACTTTCCTGGCAGGTGCACGTTGTGATGCGTCATCAAGGATAACGGAGATAAGAAAAACTTTAATCCAATAGAGAGGCTCTCGTTGTCCTCACGCCTTCATCAGTCCAGCGTACGATCAATAAGAACAACCTGCGAGTCTGCGCTCAATCCGCCGTAAGTGTGATGTTTCGTGTCGTTTTCTTTTTTTTTGTTTCTTTTCTCTAATGATGCTGAATTCTATTAAAAAAAACAAGATTTTTTTTTTTTTTGCAGAAAGAAAATAACAGCAATTATCATGAAGTCTTTGTGGGAATTATCTCCACAGTAACGCGGGATCCCCAGGAGGACCAGTGTGATTATGTCGACAAGGAGCCCATCTGCATCCTGGCAAATCACCGCACAGCCAAGCAGCGTAAGGCGCATTAATCAGCATCGTCGCACGGCGAGACGCCAAACGCTAACTCATGACTGCGACGTGTCCACAGTCTTTAAACGTGCTGTGTTTTTTAGACTTCAGAGTCGTGAGCTTTTTGGGGTTAAATTGAACGATTTAGGGGGGAAAGAAAAAAAAAGAACAATTTAGATTCAGCATCTCAATCTGCAGAGCTTCGGTGATGAGGTGGTAGTTATCAGGTCTGGATTGGCCCCCGCGACGCAAGCGTGCGTGATGGATTTCTTCGATTTTCTCCCCCCCCCCCCCCCCCCCCCCCCCCCCCCCCCGGGAGATGAGAAAGTTTGCATGTCTCGCTCTTAAAACCTATAAATCACATCAATCAGCCGGGGTAATAAGGCTTCAGGTTCCCGGAGAGGGAGACGAGGAGGCGGTCGGAGAGGCGTGGCGGACGTACGAACCGATGAGAAAGTGAAAAAAAAAACGCAGAAGAGCTTCAGAAACGGAGAGCGTCTGAGCAACGTCACCACAGGAGGCAGAAATCGACGCTGGTCTCGGTTCGCTGGCGGAGCCGAGCTCCTCAACAGAGATGACAAAGCAGTTAACTGTACCGGCCGCCAGAGAAAGATGGATGGAAATTACTTAATATGCCGAGGGGATCGCGTCTCTTTGCCAAGCGCTGAAGAATACTGTGGATGTGGGCCAGTGAAAGGGTGGACCGGAGTCCCGCGAGTCCCAGAAGCACAGTGTCTTGAAAATCCAGAACTCTGGTTCCCACGACTTTGTTGCTTATGAATATGCGGAGAAAACCACGATGGACTGGCAACCTGTCCGCGGTTTCCCCCCGGCAGACCTCCACGACCCTGGATGGAAGTTAGAGATACTTGATGGATGGATACTCGCCATAAATGTTGTCATTGAGGAACTTGCACCCAACTTCCACCGGATCAGCTTCACCTGGGGACCAGTCTAGTACGAAGTATCCGGAAATACTTGACTAAAAGTGCAAGGCTTTACCAGAAAACGACTTGGATAGAACTTAGACACCTTACTGAATATCAATCCAGTAACAGTTATAAACAAGTAAAAGACTTGTGACGACCAACTTATTGTGAACTAGAAAAGCACTCGGAGAGCGCAACAGTTCCCTCATATAGCGATTTACAGATTGCGATAAAATCCACGTTCTGGATCAGATTCGGATCAGCCTTTAAAAATTTTGATAGAGGTTTCCGTTGTCAATCCCTGCGTCAAATTTCATGAGTTTTGGACGATAATTAACGGAGATATTGAGAAACAAAATCTTCGGCCCCATTGACCACAATGTTATCGAGAATTTGAAAGTGATCCAGAATCCAGGATTTCTTCCGGATCACACCCAATCCTTTTCACATTTCTGACAACTCCTGAAAATTTCATCAAAATGCATCCATAACTTTTTGAGTTATCTTGAACACAGACAGACAGACAAACGCAGACAAAACATAACCTCCTTGGCAGAGGTAACAATACGGATGTTGATTTATATTAACCGAACCAACCTCCCTTAATATGATTATTCAGGTTGGATGGAGAGTTTCTGAGTGGTGGCGTCTCAGTAGCTTTGAGTAGATATGAGAGGCGTTTCAATCCCGTGGGATGAGAATATGGCCACAGGTTTACAATATTATCTTCCATTAATATTAACAGTTCACCACTGTTGTCGTTGGTGCCGTCTTGACTCGTAATTACTTGTGTCCGGCTGTGGAGGCGCCGTGGCCCGATTTTTCAGCAGATTATGACTTTATCCGAAGGTTTCAAGAGAACTGACGTAAGATCCAGCTATGAGACCAAAAAGCAAGGGGAAAGTTTATTTGTAGAGCACAATTCGTACACAAGGCAATTCAAAGTGCTTTACAGATGCATAAAATCACAAGAAGGCAAATAGAAGTCATTCCATAAATCATACAAGCATAAAAATAATAATTAATAAGTTAAATGAAAAATGAAGAGTTCAGATGAAACTCCTTTCAGTTGTCATCACATCTAAACAGAACTGTCTTCAGCCTGGATCTGAACATTGTCAGAGTTGAGGTCTGTCTCACATCAGGACTCGTGCAGCAGTTGTTCTGGATGTCCTGCAGCTGTCTAACAGCTGGATTAGAGTCCAGTGATTAGGCCGTTACAGTAGTCTAACCTGGTGGAGACGAACGCATGGATTAGTTTTTCTAAATCAGGTTTAGACACCATTCCTTTGATTCTGTCAATGTTTTTTAGATGGTAAAAAGCTGCTGATGTTATTGCTTTAATGTGGCTGTTAAAGTTCAAGTCTGAATCCAATATTACCCCTAAATTTCTGACCTGATTTTTAGGTTCTATTGAGTCTCAAGATGACTGATAACACTTTCTCTTTGTTTCTGTGGGCCACAAACAATGATTTCAGTTTTGCTTGAGTTTAGCTGGAGAAAGTTGTTTTGCATCCACACACTGATCTGTTCGATGCAGTGACACAATGGCTGCGGATACATGATGTTTTTTAATTCAGAATTAATAATTAGGAATTAAATAATTCCGAATTAAACTATTTTCCTTCGAGTTTACATGGAAATAGTAATTCCGAATTAAGGTTTACATGGAAAATATGTTTGTTCGGCTTTATCCAACTCCGCTTAAGGTCTGGGGGTTGGGAAAGGTTCTGATTGGATGGGGGGGGCGGACGTCTTTACATCTACCGGAAGAAAACAAACTTAGCTAACTTGGTTAGCAACAACATTTCACTTATTTTTGACCTGGGTGGCGTCTCTATCTGCGAAACCTCCTTCATTTAACCTGGCCGCTTTGAAAAGCTCACAATTTTTATGTTTCCTGTTATCTGTTCTTTTAATTATTTCCAGTTCCTCCAAGCTATTTATTAAATAAATCGTCTCTGCTCTTGAACACCGTTTACTGCGTGCTGCCATTTTAAAACTTTGTTTTGAAAACAAGCCCAGCGCGGAATATTAGCGTCATCGTGACAGACGGGCAAGAGAACTAGCATGCGCAGAAAGACGGGAATTAATTAAAACAGGAATGAGTGTATACATGACCACAATTAATTAATTCGGAATTAAAATGGGAATAAACCAGCCACTTACTTCGGAATTAAGTTTAATTCGGAATTGACATTTTCATATGGAATTAAGTGTTTACATGGTAACTTTTATTCGGCTTTAACCTTAATTCTGAATTAAAGAGGAATTAAACTTCCCATGTAAACGCACTGAGTGAATCTACAGGCCCATGTTCTCCTGCTGTCAGTGACACATAGATCTGAGTATCATCTGCATGGTTGTGGTAGGACTCATTATAGCTGCTTATTAGCTGGCCTAATGGAAGCATGTACAGATTGAACAATAGGAGTCCCAGGATTGACCCCTGTAGAACCCCACAGGTCATGGCCATTTGATCTGAGACACGGTTACCAGTTTTGTAAACATTTTTTTTGAACCAGACTATAAATATGTTGCAAATGTGGGCGTTTCTCGCGTGGGCCAACGGGTATTTACTCGCTTTTGGAGCCGCCCCCCCCAGTGGTCAGTCTAGGAACTGAAGCGAAACCTGGGACTCCAAGTTGCAGCTTCAGAAAGTTACAGCCGTTGTGTAACAGATGTGGGAGCAGTTTTCTCCAACTCCAGTTGAAGAAGGACAGAACTGCATCATCCTGAACTCCAACCTGGTGTAGAGAGACAGAAACTAGATGGGAGGATAACTGGTTAGTTGCCATTTGTAATTTAAGATGTAATTTGTTTTCGCCTACAAATCAGACGTTTTGGTCAAACTTCAGATGAAATCTGATTGCGGGTCAGTTTATAAATGAAGCCCCGGTCTTCTTCTTCTTCTGCTTTTTATTTATTTTTTCTAAGTTTGATTACCTTGGTTAGTTCTACGTATGTTTGCTGAGGTTTGTGGCTCCAGCTCTTTAGGAACTTTTTTTTTTTGTTTGTTTTGTTTGTTTTTTTTCTCCGAAAAGCAGCCCAAGATTAGTTTTTTTTGGGAACGGGCGCTAAATAAAGAAAGATGAATGAGCTGAAGGAAAAACAAAAAAACAAATCCTGTTTTGTCTTGTTCTTCAAAACCCACTTGGCAGTGTCATTAGTGTCGCTGGATTAAGTCTAATGCAGCATTTTATTCACTTGAGTGTATATTTTATATATATATATATATATTCACACTGCTCTAAGGGAGATTAGTAACTCCTTGATTGCAGGAAGGGTAAATGAGAGAATGGAAATTTTTCCTTCTGTAGAGCCAGTCTCCTGTGAGAATGCTCTGAGGTATTTAGTGAGATTATTTGAGCTGAAAATGGCCCCAAGGAAGCTGTAAAAAAAAAAAAAAAAAAAAATCAGACTGGAGGGAGGCAAAAGTGACTGTTTTTCTCCCAAAGATGAAATGTTTCATCGTGTAGCAGAGCTACTTCTGACCAGGAGAGGAAAGGAAGCAAAAGTCTATTACAAGGACACGAAGGAAGCGCGGGACTGAGCCCAGCGTTAATGAGGACAACGTGAAGCTGAAACAGACATTTGAGTGAAGGAATAAAATAAAAAACAGAATGATGGAAAAAAGAGACGACAAGAAAGAAATCAATAGGGATAGATGTGTATTTTAAAAATGTATTCCAGCTATTCTTTTACCTACAAGGCCACGGATAACTGAATTCTCTACGTCTTTTCAACCCATTCAAGACTGAAAAGACAAAGAAAAAGAATGTTTACAGGAATCTGAATTTTTTAATTATTATTATTTTTTTAATTAGGAGAACCTTTCTCAGCCCCCCATCAGTTTGACTAGGGGTGCTCCGATCAGGGTTTTTGGGGCCGATCACCGATCACCGATCACTGAAATCAATATCGGCCGATCCGATACCGATCACCGATTGTATTTATTTCCCTTTGTTTCTTGCTGTCTTAGACCTTTTCGACTTGAAAATTGTGGACATGCGCCCCCTAGTGGCCCCGCCATAACTGGAGTGTGCGGTGCTCCGCCAACTAACCCAAACACAGCAGCGTGGAGCATCTGTTACTGATAACGCAGACATGTCTTGGATTGATGATGTTAGGCAGTGGCCTCCAGTTACAGATGAAGGTAGTTTATCGCTGTTTTTAATGATTGGTTATGGAAATAGCATGATCTAATCCCATAATCAAACACTAAAAACTGTGGAACGCTGCAACGCTGGCTATAACTAACGTCAACAAGCCATAAAGATTATGCTACTGTAACGTTAACGCTAGCGGTAAATTAGGCTATGTGTTAATGTTATATTTAATTTATTTTATCATTCTCCTAATTCATTCATTCATTCATTGTTTTATAGGCTTGTGCTAGTGCCGAGGGCTACAGTAGCCTCATACTGCTGTTCTTTCAGCCAGAATCGTCCAGGACTCTCAGCGAGACTATGAGTAGTAGGAGACTGAATGTTAACGAAAACTCACCTGTCTGTATTCATTTGGAACAAAGTCCTTTCTGTTGATATTTTTCACCCACGTCTTCCTAACTTCTTTGTTCTGCAAACAAGGCAGTCTTCGTGCAGTAAAGGCTTGTGTATTTCACATACTTTCTTCTTCCATTGTTGAATTTTCACACCATTGTTGGCACAGTTTATGACGGAACATGTATTCCCACTCGACCGACTCGACATTATAAAAATATATATTTGTAGAAAGAGAAAAACACTGGTTAATCTGCGAGCCGGTGAAAGTGTCGCTCTGTAGCACAACCCCGCAATGGTGGACGGGGAACTTCCTTTCATTGATAAGACTTTCTTTTGTATTGTTTGTTCTGTTAATAAAGAACTATTGAAGAAAAAGAAAAAAGGACGGGGTACTTCCGGGGGGCTGGCCCGAAAAGGTCTATACACAGTGTATGCGCACGAGAATAGAGCGTTTTTGATCGGCTCTTTTGATCGGCTTTAATGACAATTCTGACCGATCCCGATCATATGCATATCGGCCGATTCGATCAGGTCACCGATCGATCGGAGCACCCCATCAGTTTGACAGCTGGAACCAGAGTACGAGGAGGTAAGAAACTTCCCCCGTTGGGGAGATGATGCCCACACAGATGAGACACAACCCAAAACCTTCTGGGTGGAGCTGAATATTTCTCAGTAGTTAAATGTGTCACATTTCCATGACAAAGTTGCATTTTCCACCAAGCGGCAACCATCCTGCTTACGTCCTGAACCCAAACCGGTCCACGTCTAGCTGTTTTAACCAATGACTAACCCAGTGACTTGCTGTCCGGCCAAATGATGTCTGGCTATCTGATTGGTCAGCTTTATTGCTTTATGTAATCATCTACCGTACAGTTAGAGACAGTTTTTTATTGTATCAGGTCATAAGTATCTTTATTTAGCTCTGTTTTGGAGCCAGCACCTAGTGGTCAGTGGAGGAACTGCAACAAATATTGACTTCCTCGTCAGCTTCAAACCAAGGTTATTATAGTTAATGAAAACGAAAGAAATAACGAAAACTAGAATTCAAAAAACATTTTCGTTAACTGAACTAAAATAAAAACGAGTTTTTAAAAAAACTATAACTAACTGAAAATGTATTATATGTTTACAAAACGAACTAAATTTAACTATAATAATATCAAGAATGTCCATTTGTTTTCGTATTTGTTAAACGTTTTGGGATTTACATGAAATCTATTAACTTTGCTCCACCGTACAACAACAACCGCAAAAACAAACATACAAAAAAAACTAAAGCGATCAGCAGTAACGGCAGAAGTTGGGAGAAAGCGGCTCAGTCCTATTTGGGATTTCTTTGACTATGACTGTGTTAACGATAAAAATAAGTGTCTTGTTGTGTGTGTGTGGAATACTTCTCAAGGGGAAAAAAACCCACGAATCTGAAAGTCTATTTGAAAAGCTCGCACAAGAAGGCTAACCAAGACTAACTGGATAAGCTAGCCTAAGCTAGCCCCCTGGAAAGAGAAGCTACAGCTGCAGGCCAGTCAGCGTTGGGAAGGAACGGGAGAAAACAGCAACTATAATGGACTGTTTCCATGGAGACCAGATAGCTGCTGGTTAATAAATACGCAGGAACACCACAAGAGGGAAGATGCATTGATAAATATGTTTATTGAGAACCAGAATGTAAACACGACTATGTGATTCGATAGCCTTCAAAAAGTTCAGTGCTTCACTCGAACCAAAATTAAAACCCTAATTTACAAAATAAAACTAAAACTAACACTGAAACTAATAAAAACTAACACTGAAACTAAATATTTCATAAAAATAAAAATGAATAAAAACTAGCAAAACTGCTCTAAAAGCGAATCAAAACTTACTGAATTTGAAAAACTAAAGTAAACTAATGGGAAATCCAAAACTATTATAACCCTGCTTCAAACCTGGCTTGGCAAACAGCCAGTTAAAGGAACTTGGGTCGCCTCTTGTGACAAGTTTGTTCAAACAAGAGTGAATCTCAGACAGCGTTGTTAAAGCGACTTCACCTCCACAGGTACAAGGGGAAGCTAAAGAACACGTATGTAGCCTTTCAGCTATAGGGTGTTTTTTTTAACTCGTTTTTTTAACTATTGGGGCTGATTCTGTCCAACCCTGGTTAATCTAATCATCAGCAGTTGAAACAGTTGAAATGAACAAACCTGGCAGCCCGCTGGAACATCACATCTGTCCATGTTGGGACGGAAACATCCGTACGGAGAACGACTCACTGCCGCGGTCCAGCTGGTCTGACCGTAGTCGGGCGGTGGCCTTCGCTCCAGGACCAGCGGCGGCGAGGTTTCAAGTTTCTCTTGAAACCTCACAGGTTTCAGAAGGCTACGTTAAAGGCTACCTTACGTCTTTAAGGGTTAAAGCAAACATGCAGAGTTTTTCCACTCCATTTTAAATTATATACATGGGAACGTCTTCCCTGGATGGACTAGAGACCTGTCCAGGATGGACTAGACTCTTGGACCCTGCAGAGGACGAAGCAGGTATAGATGATGGATGGGAACGTCTTCCTCGGACCTGCTAACACAACGCACCCTGTTTTTCAGCTCAGGTCATCTCTCTCTGAACGTGTTGGACTCACAGGCAGATTTTCACAGACTTTCTGGTGTCGCGTCTCGATTTTGCTCATGAGGTGTCTAATGTCAGCGTCGGGCAGCAGCTGATGTGACAGATGAGGCGACAGCATCTGGCGACGTGTCTGGAGGACGGCTGAGCTGAAGCCCCCTCCAAGCATTTTTGTCTGGACGGTCATTTAACTGTTCTGCAGAGTCTAAAGCAACAGTTGGTTCTCCATTTTATAATCCGATATTTTTTTCTTTTGTGTGTGTGTGTCTGTGTGTGAAAAGACAAAACATAAATCTGATTGTATTGCATCTCATAATTAGGATAATTATCATTTAAGTGCATGTTAACACAATGGCAGGAGGGGAAAGATATGATCGATGGTCTTAAAGGAGCAAATGCTGCTGCACATCGATCTGGAGAGGATATAAAAAAAGGTTTTCAAACCATCTCGTCTTCAGTGGTCAACATTTAGAAGGATTATTCACAAGTGGAATCGGCTTTATTTTCCAAGTACGTAAGCACATACGAGGCCGTCGTCTTCTCTCTGGTGTATTATGGGATAAATGGTAAGAAAAGTAAAAAAAAAAGTAAAACTCTATAGTCCTCTACATATATAAACTGGCTTTATACATACATGAGTAACTACTTTCTTCCCAGGGACGGATGTTGCGGCAAATTCACCGAAGGTCAAACTGTGCAAATAGAAAATAAAACACCCAAGAGCTTCGTGTCAGACCTGACAGTCCACAAAGGCACAATTTAAAGGAGACATGTGTGTTTGGGTTCGGTCGGAAGGGTTTTCAGGAAAGAGGCGCTTTTGTCTGAAATGAAAATGGAAGCACAGCTGACCTTTTGCAGAGCTGCATCTGAACAAACCACAAGGACGCTGGAGCGACGACCTCTGGACAAACCAAGTTTTTTAAGCAAAAAACACCTCAGACCCACTGCTAGGCACGACTGTGGAGCGTTAATGCTTCGGAGTACGATACGCGATATTCGGCTCACGATACGATATATATCCATTAGTGCTGGGCGATATGGAAAAAAAATCATATATCATGATATGGATTATTTTATATCACGATAACGGATATATATCACGATATACCATAATAAAGTATGTTTTCAGTTATTCTCTGAAAAGTTTGACAAAAATTTCATTGCTTACTTTTTAAACTTTATTTTGAAAGGACATTTAGCTGAACTGTCACAAACATACATTTTAGTGCAGCAAAAACAGGTAGGTACAGAGGTACAGTAGCTTTCACATTTTTTTTAAAGTGCACAAGAGTTTCTGAGAGGAAAAACACATTTTTGCACTGAAGTTCAGCCTATAAAAAATAAACACAAATTATTTTTCAACTTTCTGAAATCTGTAACCTTGTAGTGCAAAGTTTGCAAACCAATATAAAGTGTCTAAAGTAAACATCAGGGTTGAAGAGAACTCTGTTTAAGGCATTAACCATGAATAAAAGTGCAAACATAAAAGGTTACTTTGTAGAAGTAGATATGTTTCTATCAAATTTATCGTTGTAGGTTATTTAATTACATATTTGCTGTAATAATTGATAAAATTAGGTTAGAAACGATAAAAACGATAGAAACGATAGAAGAGAAATGGCACGATACACACTTTTCTATTGTCCTCACGATATGTATCATCATATTGTCCAGCACTAATATCCATATTCATCTTACAATACATTGACATAATTTTCCTGAAAGATTTTAAAGGGACAAAGTGATTTTGGTGACATCTTGTGAGTGTTCCAATGACTTTGTTTGAATTAATTGAACTGAAAGCATCAATTCCACATTATATGGCTGACAGGCAGCTTGTAAATGCTGGACAAAATGAATAAAAGATTTGTTGAGAAAAACAGTTTAATTTATTTAAACAGTGCAAATTGTTGCTTGCAAGCTTTTAAAGGTGGGACACGGGGGTTTTGAAAGAAGCTTAGAATATCGAATATACGACTGAAAAATCGATACGCGATAAAATATCAATATATATCGCAGAATCGATAAAATCGCTCAGCTCTAGCGCCGGGGCACCTCGCACTCAACAATGAAGCCTCTGTATGCCGGAGTATCATCGAGGCAAACGCGACATCGTCTGACCAGCAGCTGGAGCCGAGCTGAACTCGTCCCGATCTGAGACAAACAGGAAGTCTTGATCAGAATGGCTCAAAGTCCTGACCTCGAATTAAAATGCTGTGATGTGACCTTCAGAGAGCTGTGCATAAAAAGAAAAACCTCAATGAATTGAAGCAACGTTGGACTAAAAGTCCTCCACAACAATGTCAAAGACAGGAAATGACTGGCTCCAGATAAGGCTGCAAAAGGTGGATCTGCAAGCTGAATCATGGGGTACTTAGGATTTCCCACAATATTATTATCATCATCATTATTTTGCTTTGTTTTTGTTAAATAAGTGAAAAGCAAACAGGATTAGGAGATGGGGGGGTTACTAAAAAAAAAAAGACATGCTGAGAAGCAGTGGCTGCACTTACACATTCGCTAATTAAAGACAGAAGTGTCTTCATGATGTTTTTAATTGAAAAAAAAGTTCATGATCTCCCAGATCCTCCCAGAACCTCCCCCAGCTCTTCCCAGCGGCGGCTGCGTTTTATCGAGACACACAACAGCGAGATTACTTGCCCTTTCCGGTGTAGCGCTCGGCCCGGTCAGCCACCCCCAGCTGCACTGTTGCAGCTGCACGACTGTAGACCAGCGTCGGGGGCTGGAAACGAGATCATTAAAAACTGCCTACAGGCGATGCTTCCGTCTCCAACCAGGACCCCATCACCGTTAACGCGTTTTTACTTATTTATATTAAACTCACTACACATTGATTTTTTTTAATACGTACGGGCACCACGCTGCCTCGTTCCAGTGTCCCAGGACACTTTTCCCTCACATTTACGATGATGCAGGATGAATTTGGAACGTATTAGTATAAATGTCAACAGGCCTAATGGAATTAGAGGCGTTTAAGCTGCGGCGCCGTCACATTTATGCCGTGGAAGCGTTTTCTCTTCATGATGTCCCTCAGTGGGCAGAATCAGACAGTCCCTCGACGGCCCTCTGTGGTTCAGATGTCTTCCTACGGTCTGGATGCTGGAAAAACCTGAAGCTTTGCTAGACTGAACTGCCCGATTCATTTCATGGCACTTTGAGGTGAGTTTGAGGTTGAGTAGCTTCTATTTCTGGCTCCCAGTTGTGACTTTATCTGGCAGTTCATGTTCACTGTTCAAAGTTCTACTTGGATTAAGGGGTGTGGAAAAAACTCGATTTGGCAATATATCGCGATTTTCAGCCGCCCAATATAATATCGATTTTTTTAGCAAAAAATTTACAGTGGTTACAATGCTGTCAGTATGTTGTAATAATTACTTAAATGTGCAAAAATACTAATAATAAACAATAAATAGGTTGTTTTGAAGCAAATAGTTTTGACTCAATTTGTCCAGATGATCAATATCATCTGATGAACATATTACAGCAACTTGATTTTTCATCTCTACTTTTAATTTTGATATTAACCGGGTAGAACATCGCAATATATAGTGATATCACAATATCGTGATAATATCGTATCGTGACCCAAGTATCATGATACATATCGTATTGCGAGGTCCTTTCATTCTTAAGCTTTTGCTTAAGAGTTAAACTTGTGCCAGATGCATTGTCCATGTTAAGATTATTTGCATTGTTGTGTGCGTTTTGTTGTTTTTAGGTATTGATTTGCATCTTAAGGGGTGGAGTGTTACAGCCATCAGTCTGAACTGCCTACCTTCTGGAAGGTAAATGCTGCTGTGTGGACTCTCCGTCCCTGATTGGTTGTCCACCAGACCTCGAGCTTCCACCCCGCCTTCCTTCAGGGACCTGAGGACACCATTGGTCTGGCTTCCCCCCTTCCGTCCAATCACCTTCACAGTAACCAGATTTAAAGGCTTTAAAAAACCATCCTGCCTTTCAGCGTGTGTCAGCGGTGTTGCCAGGTGTACGATAATTATCGTATTTGAACGATAATTTGGCTCTCTGTACGATGTGTGATCAATAATCCAAAAAAAGGCCAACTGTATGATCATTTTTTAAAATTTTTGCCTGCCACAACTGACTGCCGGGGAGTTTTTTGTGAACCCTGAAGGCCAATTGTTTCCAGCCAATTGTGCTTTGCTGAGCGGGAGATACGAGTTTTGTCTCAACTAGCATGATAGGCTGAATGGTCAGCTGCGCCCGCCCACGAGACGCTCACAGTCAGGACCAGACCAGGAAGTCGAGCGAGATTTAAAGAGTTTAAGCAGAAGAGAAAAAACAAGGGAAAAAATTAGTCTCTGAAATCACCTCCAGGATTGATAATTTGGCTCTTAGTTCCTACCTCTAATTTGTTTTTGGGGGACACATTAGTCTAACGCAACTGTAAGCTGGGGCTGATGTGGTGCCGTTAACCTATTCCATACTATCGCCACGAAGCTGTGAGTGCCTGTGGGACACTATTGATCACTAGAGTGATTAAATTTGACTATAACGCATCATTGTGCTTGTTATTTTGGTTATAACAGATGTACGATAACTTCCCTCAAAATACGATAATTTTGAGTCTCTGGTACGATAATCCTACATTTCCCACCTGGCAACGCTGGCGTGTGTGCTCTGCACAGTTTACTGCTGTGAACGTGATATTGTTGCATTGTTTTGAGTCGTACAAACGGTGTTTCAGTTCTTTTCACTAGAGCTGGGCGATCCTGGGAATTTTGGTATCGATCTGATACCAAGTAAATACAGGGTCAGTATCGCCGATACCGATACCAATATTGATACTTTTTCATATTAAGCTTAATCTATCATAAAACTGCTGACCTTTTGGCGTTTTTGTGATTCTTGTTTTTGGATTATTTTGTTGAAGCCTAGTATAAAATTTCAGAAAACTTTATAGGTGACAGCAAAATATTTTATTATCACAATTAACATTTTTGTGTAAATATTCTTTGGAGTTGAATTGTTCTGTTCATCATGTTTTTTCTAGTCCACCTCTTATATTATATCTTTCAATACTTGTGTAATTTTGTTTGCACTGTGTGTCCTTTCCTGTTGCTTTAACTCTATAAATGTCCCTGTTGTGGGATAAATAAAGGATTATCTAATGTTATTTTATCTTAGATAACACCTTCCAATGGGATACATGACATGCACTGGGTTATTTCAAGGTCTTAATTAGATTCTTTTGAGTTGGCTTCAGTAACATATGACTTCAGTAACATGTACTTTGAAAGTTAATAATGAATTGATGCTCAGGATGACCAGTCTGATCTACCTGATTCTCTCTGTCAGAGTCAGGAAATGGAGGATGTCTCTCCTCTTTCTCCGTTTCTGCAGGTCTTCGTTTCCTCGTGCAGGGTTTTTCATGCGCTAAAATAAATTTGTAGTGTTGTAGTGTATTTTACCGCCTTTTCACAAACTACACAACTTGCCCTTGTTTCGTTTTTCGGGATTAAAATACAGCCAGACCGCACCCCTTCTTCTTTCTACCATTCTTGATTCTTCTGCTCTGTTATCTCTCTCAGTGAGGTGTCTGTGTTGACGACAGGGGAGGGAGAGAGCTGAGTGGGCCAGGGGAGGGGCCAGGCTGAGTCTACCTGCATGGTTGTTCGCCTGGCGCTGCTGAGCCACGTGACGGTGCAACGTCAAAAGACGGGACGAGATGGGAGGGGAGGGGGAGGAGGACACAGGGACAGCTTGTCACGCACAGACTTCAATGAAGTCGCACTCAGTGCTTGTGAGAGAGAAAAAAAGCTTTCATTATCGATCTTTTTACACGAGTATCATTCGATATCAATACCAGCGTTGGTATCGATATTATCAATATATGGATCGATCCGCACAGCTCTACTTTTCAACTTCTGGAGGCTTTGGTGTCTTCGTTTTTTTTTTTTCTGGGAAAGAACGGTGTTGTGGAAAAAAATAAGATCCGATCTCGATGAGAAAATCAGAATAGAATTTATTACAGAGAAAAGAAACAAACATAAAAAAAAACCTTATGTGCACATAAGGAGAGCTGTCAGTCAGCGCTCCACAGAATACTGGCTGAGGACTCTGTCATTACATAGAGGGCGTTTTCTTTTATACCAAGACAAAAAGATGTTGATTCCTCTACAGCCGCCATTCCCAAACTTCAGAACACCAAGGCCCAATTTGAAATGTAAAAAATCTCCGCGGCCCACCCTTTAATGACAACTGTGATCAACATACAGGACTAGGAACCATGTTCTGATATTAATGTAAGGGGTCAATAAAAAAGATATTAAGTTAAGATGTTTTTAAATCATGTCGTTAATATTTTACAGTAATTAAAAACATATTTTTAAAAGATCGAGGATTTAAAACATATTTGTTTAATTTTAATGACCTCTCACGGCCCACCTGCAGTACCGCGACGGCCCACCAGGGGGCCGCGGCCCACACTTTGGGAATCGCTGCTCTACAGGTTTGCATACAGAGTAGATCACAGCAGGTGGTGGGGAAGGCAAAGGGACATTTGTCTTAAATGAGACTGATAATTGAGTTTAGCAACGTTATACAGTTCCTTGATCAAGAGGTTAGTTACTTGATGATAATTGAATTTAGCAATGTTTATTCAAAGTCCAGCTAACCCCCTGCTGGTGTTTCCTTGATCAATGAATCACAGCTGTCTTCTCTTGCCTTTTGTCAGACATTTGGTCTTGTTGACTATGATCTGTATTGGTCTTGTTAAGAAAGACAAATCACTTTTAAACATATTGTTAAAGACAAATATAATGTCAAAATTACAAGATGGATAAACCAAATAAAAATTTCCTCCACAACGGTCCCACGTCGGCCCCCGTTTTAGCTGCTCGCAGTGGTTGTGTTCAACCATGTGATATAAATGGGTCCCACTTGGGCGAACCTCACAAGTGAACCCAAGTAGGCAAGTCAGGAACCAGTGGACAGTCTTTATGTCCTACAATTACAACGTTTGTTGTAAAATTCATGGATTTTTCAAAACTGTGACTTATTCAACTTGATACAGATTTATGACCGAAAATGTTTGTTTGTTGTAAAATCACAACAAAATCTCTCTCTAAAACGTTTTTTTTAGAGAAATTCCTGAACTTTATTTGTAAAATTTCAACTTTGTAGAACTACACATTTTTGTTTAAAAGAAAAATAACTGTCAAACAAAAACATGACTTTTTAACTTTATCTGACATTTTCTAAAAAAAAAAAAAAAAAAAAAATTCTTAAATTTGCAGGATAAAGTAAGAATTTCTGAGGTTCTCCTGGCAAATATTTTAATGTATAAAATAATTCATTTTCTTTCAGATCATAGGAAGGTTTTTTTTTCCATAAATGTGAGTTTATAAAGTCAGACTTTCTAAACTCTGATTAGTGATTTAGTTTCAGAGATCTTTTTCTCTAAATGTTATTTCTTTTTTTTAAATTAATAATGATTTGTCTCGTAGCTCAGATGAGTCCTGAAGACGTGAGCGCGTCAACAGAGTCGTGTCCCCACAACAGCAGGAAAACAAAGCGCAGCTCACACACTCTCAGACACAGATAACATCATTACATCTTATGGGGCATCATTTTTCTGCCCATTTGTATCTCAGATTGGCCCCACAAACACATTCTGGCTGTTATATCCTCATATTTTCAACCACCTCATTCAAAAACACTGTATCATTGTCTTGTGTCTTTTGTAAAACGCAAATAAAAACAGATTACATGTTGGGTTTGGTTTTAGGCTTCGATGATGTTTTTTCCCTGCTATGTCTCCATTAGTTTCCTTTTTTTATCTCTGTTTGCCTCCCCGCTGCTTTGCTTCATTTGAATCTTTGCCTGTTTAGTTTTGTTTCTGTTTTTTTTTTTTTTTCCTTCCTTGGATTCCTTGTCCTGAAACTGTCTTTTGTTTAATCATTAAAAGGCCTTGCTGGATTACCTCTGCCTCCTCGTCTCCTGCATTTGGGTCATCGCCGCGACACATCCTAAGCATGCGTTTATTTGCAAATTCATGAACCCATATTTTCTTCACAACAGAGCACACAGCGCATATCGAATGCTGAAAGTGAAACATGTTACCTCATTCAAATTTGACGCAACCTGTCTCAAAAGTTTGGACGTGGAAAACAAAGTGCAGGAAAATTAGGCAGTACTTAAAAGTACCTGAAGGAACTTCTTGCAACTAATTCGACTGACTGTCAGCAGGTCGGTAACGTGACCTGTACGTGGTGCAGTTTCTCAGTTTAAACATTTGATTTATTTTCTGTGTTCAGCTGTGGCTCAACTGGGTTGTAATTGATTGGCTGAATATATTATATGTCTGGTTTTTCAGCTCCAGACCCCTGAATTACATCCGTGATTCAGTGTCCTCTGCTAACTGATGGCTGTTCACTCAGTCGGAACAACAAGCTAACCGGGGTTTTCCCTTTGCAGAGAGGAACGGACATGAGCTAAACATTACTGTACGCTGACGTACAGAAACAGCTGTTTAAATTCAGTTCACTCTCACTTTAATGTCATTGTGTGGTTGCGTGCACAGCTTGTACAATA
This sequence comes from Hirundichthys speculiger, assembly GCA_018398805.1. Classification (NCBI taxonomy): domain Eukaryota; kingdom Metazoa; phylum Chordata; class Actinopteri; order Beloniformes; family Exocoetidae; genus Hirundichthys; species Hirundichthys speculiger. The sequence continues at coordinate 933,263 of JAGFBZ010002540.1, read as the reverse complement.
AAACATGTCATGAGGTCGTTTGCTCTACTACAGGCAGATTCTGGCCTCGGGACATAAACTCGTATACAAGAAATGCATCAAAGAGAAGATGAATGTTAATCATACCGCTGCTTGTACTCTGATTCTCCGTGCAAAGCATCTTGCTGTGTTTGATATCAAATTAAGGAGGCAACCCCCCCACTTGTCCCACCCTCCTAATTAAAAAGAAACAGAATAACCCCACTCTGCTCTGATTGGTCAGCTTCTGTGGGCGGAACAGGCCCCGCCCACCATCACATATCAGCTCCGTTGCTATTTTAAATTCTGTAAGGTATTAGTATAAATGGGTATCGTTATGTTAGGTCACATGTTCCGTTTGTAGTTGGACGTTAGAATTTCCGAGTTCCAAGTTGCATGTTTCAACTGGAACACCCCTAAATGGGAATTCCTACTTCGAAAGTCCGAAAAACGTTATCAGTTCCAACTTCGTGCATCAACAAAGTAAGCACTCGGCTAATATTACTGTTTTTTTTTTTTTCATAATATTTCTGTCTTATTTTATTCAGATTAAGTCTGGCTTACACATACAGTAGCTCTGGCTTTTAATTAGTGGACATGTTGCTACGCCGTCCTTATGTGCTAAATACCACAGACACTGTTATTAGTCTAGTTAATCATGGCTTCCAGCTCGTCCAACATTTAGAAAGATTCATTTTTCTGACTTTGCATCTTGGACTTGGCCAGTTTCTGTGACAGCATTCCCCGTCCCAGCATCCTTTAAGGTCAATCGAAACTTTAAAATATTAAAGAGTTTGGTTTTTTTGTTTTTTCCTTGCCTGAGAGCAATTATTTGGGTGTCTGAACTGTCTCCAAAACCTCCAAAAACACAACGTTGTCACATTGTCTGGGGCCACCTAACTCTGAAAATGTCATACAGTGAGCCATTCAGACTGGTAACGTTCTGTGACATCACAGATCCAGATTAGATTAGAATGAACATCTTCATATATTTCTCCACATAACTTCATGTTTTCCATGTATTTCTGACGTGAGTACAGAACGTTTCAACTCCAGTTTCAAATGAGGAACACCCAAAGGAAGTGAGGAAGGGGTGGGTGGGTGGAGTCAGCCACCTGACTCCGCCCACAAAAAGATTCCTGAGGACCAGGTTGTTAGGACATGGCTATAAAAGGTGCTTTTGTGCTCTTATTCTGTGGTATTTTGGCCAAACCAATGCCACAAACTTTTCAATATTACCTAAATAGATTATTTTTAAGGAAAAACAGGACAGTGTTGTTAAGTAGATTAAATTAATTTATGTCTTGTTTGTTGGTCGATTCCTGTTGCAGTATGTGTTTAAAGATACATCTAAGGATCTGTAAGAAAGTCTCTGAGTTTCTATCCAGATGTAAACGCCTTTTGAAGCAAACATTGAAAATAGTGCTTTATATACAAACCTTGGTAGAAATGATGGACTCAACACTGGGAGGATGTAGATTCAGTTGTTTAACTTCATCCTCAGTATTAATTGATTTTTGTTGGTTTGTTTGTTTTTTGTGCCCCCGCTTGATCTAAAATAACAATTGCAATCGATTACAAAAAAAAGTCTTTCTTTTTTCCATTTTCTTTTCTTTCTTCTCTTTGTTTCTTGAAGCCAGAAGGTTGGAATGTTAAATAGAAAATAGTTTTATGGCATGCCTATGATTTCTAGTTCTTTTCTTTTTACCAGTGGCGTGATGTCGAGTGTTGCTGAAGTAAACTGTGGGTCTGATGGGATGAAAGTGTTGCTCCTGTCAGAAGTTGAAGAAACTTTTCTTTTTTAATTGAAGCCAGTCTAGTCAGCGAGAGGATCCTGGAAGAGGCTTTCCACTCTGCTCCACTAAGCCTGTTTTGAACCTCTGCTCTGGCTATGATCCGGAAGAAATCCTGGATTCTGGATCACTTTCAAATTTTTGATAACTGTGGTCAATGGGGCTGAAAATTTTGTTTCTGAATATCTCCGTTAGTTATTGCCCAAAACTCATGAAATTTGACTCAGGGATTGACAATGGAAACCTCTATCAAATTTCAAAGGCCGATCCGGATCTGATCTAGAATGCGGATTTTATAGCAATCTGTAAATCACTATACGGGGTAATTGTTGCGCTTGGTGTAGGTCTGCACTCTTCGAGTGCGTTTCTAGTTTTTGGGACGTTATCATTCTTTCACTGAAGCAAGTCTTGGCAAAGTTCAGTCAGAAACAGCTGTTTGTTCATGCGAAGGTTCACGGGAGACAAGTTTGATTCCCTAAGAATAATTTCCAAAAGGCACTCCCGTTTCCCTGAATATGTAAAAAGCAGCTCAGTCAAGTCCAAAGCAGTGATCATGTTACAGTGATCCCTTATTTTTTGTGGTTAATGGGGACCGGCGCGAACTGGAGCCGGAGCCCCCCCCGAGCCAAAATAATGTGTTTAAAATATGTTTTAAAACCACAAAAAAGTAGCGAAACAAGACAAAGGCTCAACTGTGGTCTTTCTGTTTCCTTCACAGCCTCTGGTCTCTGAACCGTAGTAAACAAACCGCTCTTTTCTCTAACCTCGTTTTCATTCTGCCGTCACGCGACACACACACACTACATTACCCATAAGGCCACCTTCCTAAAGGGGCCAGGCTAGCTCACAACATTTCTGTGCTGCGAGAGAAAGCGCACAACATCCTGCGATGTTTCTGCAATTTTTCCTTGATTTTTTTTAATATATCTGAAAAAAATCCGCAAATAACTAAAACCGTGGACCTTAAAGTGCGAATTGGCGAGGGATCGCTGTAATGGGATTTTGTTTCTAATCGAAACGTGCACCTAAAATGGCCACAAGAAACCCATCTGGAGAGTTTGGTGGGTCTCAAAAAACAAAATGACATCTTTACCGAAGCTTTTAATTTTATTAGTTTGCTGTTCTTATGCTGGGATTAATCTCCACAGTAACTGGAACGTTTCCAAGTGTGGGATCAACAGTTGCCGCTCTTATAGAAGAGTTCCTGTTTGGTTTGCAGCTGAGGGGCTGAATGTCTGTTGACTTTCAGTGAGGCTCAAAAGAAACATGAACTTCTGCTGCCTCTGTACGGACTGACGACAAAGATGCGTATAATGTGCAAATGAGTCCAGTTAGCATGTGAGCTAACACGCTTCTCTCGAAGGCATCAGTTCAGTCCAGAGCTTTACTTCCAGTTTTCAGCTCATTGATGGTATAAACTCTTCTGACCAGTTCAATTGAATTCTCTGTCATTCTGTGATCCAATGCCGCCGTCATTAGGTGACATCATCTCCTCCCAGTTTGATGCTGTCTCCTTCCCATTCCCTCTTTGCGCACGACCACACAGCAGCGTTCCTGGAAGTCGCGGGCAGGAGCGGCTCCGAAAGTCGCCAGAGGCCTTCTGGGTGTCGTGCTCGATATCAAATTGACTGGTGGCTGAAGTTTCTGCCAAGCATCAACCGGAGATAATTGGAGAAATCACGAGTGGATGAAGTCAAGCTTCTGTTTCTGCTCAGTTTCACGTCGGAGGGATGTCGAAAGTTTCCGTACTGTCAGCCGTTACTCTTTGTTCTCATGATCTCAACAGCGGCCTGTTCTGCTTGTGGCTTTTGGGTTGTAAACTGACTTTTTTTTTTATTTTATTTTCACTTTGTGTCCGTCTGATTCATGACTCAGCTCCCATTTAATGATGGAAAATAAGGACAAAGTGTCCAGTCTGGTAAAGCTTTTAAGTCTGAGAACGCAAAATATTAAAGTGGATATTGGTTAACGAGATTTGAATGAGTTTCCAGCAGCGAGCTGTAACTGGAAACGTTTAGCAAATACTTGCACGGAGATTGAACAGTTCATTTAATGATGGTCTAATCCTCTTTTTTTCAATGACAGTTGCTTTCTTTTTATAGTTTATAGCTGTAACAATGTGAAACTCCCCAGTACTGGATGCTGATTGGTCCGTCATGACAGGATGAGATTGTCATGACCGAGACAGTAATGTCTCGGTTTTCATTACCTCCGCCAAGGAGGTAATCCGGCATTTATCTGTCTGTCTGTGTCCAAGATAACTCAAAAAGTTATGGATGAATTTTGATGAAATTTTCAGGAGTTGTCAGAAATGTGAAAAAGAAGAACTGATTTTATTTTGGGTGTGATCCGGAAGAAATCCTGGATTCTGGATCACTTTCAAATTTTCGATAACATTACGGTCAATGGGGCCGAAAATTTTGTTACTCAATATCTCCGTTAGTTATTACCCAAAACTCATGAAATTTGACTCAGGGATCGACAATGGGAACCTCTATCAGATTTCAAAGGCTGATCCGGATCTGATCCAGAAGGATGATTTTATCGCAATCTGTAAATCGCTATATGGGGGAATTGTTGCGCTTGGCGGAGGTCTTCGCTCTGGTTACCCATACACAAATCTGATATATGGCCATATATTTAAATAACATATATAATATCAGTGTCCAGTGTACATATATGTTCCAAATATGTACATATTGGTACATATTTGGAACATATATTTTAAAATATTACAAAAATGGCCCCTTTTATATATGGAAAATATATGTGGCACATATATGTATGGCATATTCAGCACATATATTTTTCAAACATATATGTCACATATATTAGTATAGCATCAATGTTGGTATATGAAATAGCAATATATTGCTCATTATATGTATTTGACTTGTATATAAAAATAAGCCATCAAAAATATCTAGTCAACAAATTTTAACAATTATTTTGGAATATATGTCATAAACAAATATCTAGACTGAATGTTTGAGCATTTATTCTGAAATATATGTTCTAACAAATATCTAGACTACATATTTGCACATTTATTCTGACATATATGTAAAGAACAAATATCTAAACTACATATTCCAACAATTATTTTGGAATATATGTCAAATACAAATATCTAGACCACTTACTTTACCATATATTTTAAAAATATATTTCAAAAGCAAATACCTGTTCTACATGTTTGCACATGTATTTTAGAATATAAGTTTAAATCAAATATTGCAATTACATATATGTACATATATCATAAAATATTTTGGCAAATATGTCACCTATATGTACATATATGGCCATATATCAGATTTGTGTATGGGCTAGAAGACACTGTCCTTGACAGAAGATTGAACAATGCAATTTGTTGCAAGAAAGTCTCTTCTGTCCAAGCAGAACATGGAAGCACGTGCTGAGGTTTATAAAAACTGATTTTCAACAACCATGTAGACTTCTAGAACAAACAAACAGCACTTCAGCAGAAACACGCTGCACCCACTGTCAAGCACGGTGGCGGAGGGGTGGTGATCTGGGCTCAGCCTCCGTATACCAGAGTGATCTAGCAGCTACTGTGAGGCCATCTGTCCCACAGATAAGGTTTGGGTCATGCAACAAGACAGTCACCCCAAAACACATCAGCAAATCGACACCAGACTGGCTAAAAATTAATAAATAAAAGAATCAAGGTTGTGAAACATCCTGAGCAAATTCCAGATCTCAGCCTAATTGAAATGCTGTGAGAGTACCTTTTTAAGCGGGCAGTGAATAAGCAAATTACCAACAACCTCAATGACCTGAAGCAATGGTGTGAGGACTGGGCCAAACTCCCTGCTGAGTGATGTGGGGAACTGATGAAGTCATGGAGGAACTGACTCCTTCCAGTTACTGCTGCTAAAGACGGATCTGTGAGCTACTGAGTCCTACAGGTGCTTGGTATGGCCCTTATAATTTCACTTTTTTTGCCTCTGGCTTCATTTTTGTTCATTTATGTTGGTCTTCCTTTGAGGTTGTATTTACCAAATGCAAAGACTCACTAAGACCAGGCAAAAGAAAAAAAAACAATGTACCACATACAAATCACCGTACTCTCCGGTTAGCTTTGTTCATTCTCAAATCCCTGCCTTGTCTTTTGGTATTGATCCAGCTCTGTTTCTCCTATCGTTCCACCCCTCAAAGAGATTGTTTTGTCTTGTCAGCTGGTTTGGCGAACACCTCGGTGTTTCCTGGAAAACTGAGCCATTAGAGCATCCAAGAACACACAACAACAAACCGTCAGTAAGGTGTGGCTTTGAAGGACACGTTCCCCTTTAAAAAAAAAAAAAAGACAGAAAAAGATTGACACTATTTCTTACGACTGAGTTTTAGGACCACACTGAGTAAAAACGTCCATCTCCATCCGTCTCCACAGGGCATAAAAGGTCTTTAATTCTGCTCTGATCTGTGTCTGTGATGTCACAGTACTCTACAAATTCAAACAGCACACCGACATGTTTTTCAGATCCCAAACTGACAGGTTTGTGTTTTGTCCAGGTTTTTGAATTGATGTCTTCAGACACCCAAATGTAACATCTCATTCATTCTCTTTTACAGTGGTACCTCTACTTACGAACGTCTCTACATACGAAATTCAGGTTACAAAATGCCTCAACGGGAAAATATTGCCTCTTGTTACAAAATAAATTTCAGGATACGAAAGGCAAAAAATACAGTACGCGCTGCTACTCGCAGCTCCCAGAGTTTACCGAACGTAAACATACTTGTAGCTGCTCTGCCGTTGGCTATCGGCTAACATCTTCCTGGCTATCGGCTAGCATCTTCCTGGCATCCCATTGAGATTTTAAGAAAATTCCATGAAGTTTCGGAATTCGTTGAAAAGAAAAAGTGTTCACTAGTCGGGTTATCGCTCATATGATGATGTTTCTCTTGCACAGTTTCGAAGAAATTTGTTAAAAGACGACAAAAGCAAACGTCCTTGGATCGGTTCTTTACAAAACGTCAGGCAAAAACCACTGCTGAGAGAGAAAAGGTGACGACGATAGCAGTTAAAAGGTAAATGTACATCATTTTTATTCTTTACTTTATTCTTTGTTTTTTATCATGTACAAGTCTCATTTTATGTTTAATGTGCACTACAGTGATCCCTCGCCAATTCCGCTCTAAGTTCCGCGGTTTTGGTTATTCGCAGATTTTTTTCAGAAATAGTATAGTATAAAAAAAGTATTAAAAAAAATCAAGAAAAAAGTGCGTAAACATCACAGGATGTTGTGCGCTTTCTCTCGCAGCAAAGAAATGTTGTGAGCCAGCCTGGTCCCTTTAAGAAGGTGGCCTTATGGGTAATGGTGTAGCCTTATGGGTAATGGTGTGGCCTTATGTGTGTCGTGGGACTGCAGAATGAAAATTAGTTTAGATGAAAGAGTGGTTTCTTTACTACGGTTCAGAGACCAGAGGCTGTGAAGGAAACAGAAAGACCACAGTTGAACCTTTGTCTTGTTTCGCTGCAGTGTCTCGCTACTTTTTTGGGGTTTTTAAACATATTTTAAACACATTATTTTTGCTCGGGGGGCTCCGGCTCCAGTTCGCGGATTTTGATTCTTGCGGGGGGGATGCCGGTCCCCATTAACCGAGAAAAATAATGGATCACTGTAATCTAATGGTAACATGTATTTGTTACATGTTTTGATGCATTTTTATGATTTATAAAAAAATTTATGACCAAATTTTGGGGAACTTGGAACAGATTAAGAGCATCTACATGGAAAACGTGTCTCTACTTACGGGATTTTCAGGTTACGAAACTACTACCAGAACCAATAATTTTGTAAGTAGAGGTACTGTTGTATTTATTTCTTTTAGGTCTGCTTGAGAAATAAAAGGCACATTGTATTAAAATGAGAAAGCGAATCTCTCCAGAAAGGTCTGTGGAATCTGTCAGCGGCGTGTTCAAGACTGATGTTTTTCTGTTTTTTTTTTTTCTTTTGGTTTCTGCATCTTACACCAGCAGAGAATTACAATCCTCTTCGCTCCCATCTCCATGTGTCTTGTAAGGTGATGAATAACTAGGATGAAGAGCGGGAACTCTTCGCTGTTCTGGAGGTGATAGCTCCAAGGACTGATGTGATACAAGCTGAAGTTTGGTGAGTTTGATCACAACACGGTTCCACAGTTAGTCACCTGATGTTCACCTGTCAGCCCAGAATCCTGCTCTGGAATAACCTGTCACTGTGGCAGGAAAGAAAATACATTTTGAATAATGGATTTCCCTTCCTCTCCTTTCCTTAGTGATGTACTGTCAGTCTCGCAGCGTGACTGAGCGAATGTGTGATTGCGCTCCGCTGTTGTTGTTGTGTATTTATTTATATGGTGCAGGTGTGGGAGGAGCTGCTGCACCCCCGCCGCGACGGGGATCGTCTCAGTCAACCGCACAGATGACACGTGCGAGATGCAGGACGCCACTCCAGACTTGCCGCGCACGTGAGCGTGCAAATCGAGCCCAATATCTGAGATTATACCGGAATAAATGGTGCACAGCTGGTCAGACACGCTGAGTAACGGCGGATCCTGGCAGATGTGGAAAACAAACCTTTGCCTTGTCACTCTAATTCACACACTGGCTGACAGACGAGGTCAGGTTTTCTGTTTCTGTGGTTGTCTGGCCGTTGTGAATGAGTAATGCTGGTGGATGCCTGCAGAGGATTTCAAGCTGATTGTTCCTTCATTAATAACAAATTGCAGGCTGACAATGTGGAGTTGCAATCTGATCATTTCATGCATTCGTCTTAGGATACAGTCATTTTAAATTTAGAAGCCCCTTTAGAAGGATTAACATAACTTAACAGTAAAATAATTGTATTTTAATAACTGTAAATACTGACTTTTATGCATCTGTACACGGCAATTAAAGTCTGATTTCAGTGAAGTAAATGTGATGCCAACAGAATATTAAACACAATGTCTCTAGAAGTGTATGATAGTGATTTTTAGGCTGTTTTATGCTCAGTCGTACAGTAGGGATGGGAATTGATAAGATTTTTCAGATTCTGATTCCATTATCGATACTGTTTAACGATTCGATTCTTTATCGATTCTAATTTGGGGAAAAAAGAAGAACAAACAGTTTTATTAGCATAAATTGTTTTTTACTTAGAAGTCATGACCTTACGAACTCAACAGCGAGGTCGAAAGAGGCCCAAAGATAACGTGTTAACTGTTGTAATATGTAACTGTGCAAATATACAAGAATGTGTAACAATTTACTAACAGATGTTTTCTAATAGAAATAAAAAAATCTCCCTTTTAAAAAGATATATGAGCTCACTTAGCACTCAAACATAATAATAAAGAAAGATAAATACTATCAAATACAACGGAACAGTGCATAGTGCAAATACTATGAACAATTCTTTTGCAGAAAAATAATCATGTCTTCCAGCCTCTGAACCAGCCAGACTCTCTCTCTCGTCACGATCATCTTCTAAATGTAATGCAGAAGGAATTCGTTTAATAGCATAGCATTAATGTTATAGCGCGTTTTACAGAGAAGCACATAGGCAGCGGGATAGCTACTTACCAGAGTTGCCTTCCGTAGTAACCGCAGAGGTGATCTTAGCTTAGCTACTGCCGCTGCTGCTGGGTTCGGATCCATCAGTCTGAAGCGTCAAAAACACGACACTCGTTATCGCATGTTGTGTGCGCAAATGTTTCTGCATGTTAGCCGTGTTCCCTCCCGACGCTGTTATCTCCAATTTACAATGACTGCTAGTTGCCTTGTTGCCATCTTTCTTTGGTGAAGTGAAGCCAAACTTTGGAGCGTTTGAACGTGGTGGGCGTCATTGTTGTTTACAACTCCAATGCGCGTGCTAAACCGACGTAACTTAATCACGTAAGTGCCTTTCTGGAATTGACTGTGCGTAACTTGTGTAAATTACATGAGATTCGTGCTGGTTGGAATCGATTAGAGAATCGCTGGATAAACTGCTAAACGATTCCATGGAATTGAAACACATGTGAAACACATGTGAAACACTTGTGTTTCAATTCCATGGAATTCCCAACCCTATTGTACAGTCAACACACTGTTCAATCTCCACCTGCATCTCCGTCCTGACCACCATGTATGCGCACGCTGAGTGAGGCTAGCATTAGCAGCCAGCCACCAGTGAAACAATGTGACACCCCATTCCCATTCATTCCCATTCATCTTCCTAAACAAAAACTGTTGATTTTGCTTTTTTGTTGGGCAAAATGTATTTTGGAGGCCAACTGCCAACTGTAAGTTGTTTAACATTTAGGCTGTAAGTGAATTCTGTGTGTGCATATGTGCATGCAAGCATGTGTAAGAATAAAAATGGCCTGTCGCCTGTGTAAATGTGTCAGTTTTTTTTAAATGAAAAAATTCTACTGTTAGATAAGTCGCGATCTGTTGACCTACACATCCAAGAATCGGAATCGAGAATCGTTTTGAACAGGAATCTAAACAGAGAATCGGAATCGTTAAAATCCAAACGATGCCGACCCTATTCATCAGTCAGTAACAGGAAAAGGCTTTCAGCTCCACGACTGGACAGAAATCAACTAGTAGAGGTTTTCAGGAACATAAAAAAAATGCTGTAAACTTCCCAGTAATGCTGGATTTATTTCATCTTGGAAGTGGGCGCGCAGTACGTGTTGCAAGCATCGTGTGCGTCGGTCTCCTTGGGCTCTGAAGGCGACGCCATCCGTTGCCGAACTGAATTGTGGGTCCATGCGTCTCGTTGACATCATTGCCTCCTTTTAAAGTTGGAGAAGTTTCAGTTTTTGCCGCTTTAACGCAATGTGTCCGTTATGGTTAAGGTTGGGCAGGTCGTACCCTCTTTGTTTTCTCAGTTTGGTTTTGCTTTTCCTATTTCCTGCTTTACTTTGAAGGTCTGTCTTGTCCTTGTTGTGTTCAGCTTTATTTCCTTCTGTTCGTGATTGTTTGCACCTGTGTCTCGTTTGTTCCCTCTGTTATATCAGTTTTGTCCTTTTCCCTCGTCCTTGCTGGTTCGTCCTCTGGTTCTTCTACCGTGTCCTTGATCTTGGTGATTCCTTGCCTTCCTGTCCTACCGTCCCTCTCTTCCTTTGGGTTTTGATAGTAAGTTTCATTTTGATTATTTGGAAAACAGTAAAGGACTTGGTTTGTTGGGATTTTCTACCTCCTGCTCTCCTGTGTTTGGGTCCGAACCCCAACAGTGTCAACCAGTCGAGCTACATAGCTGGAGCTAGCCAGTCAATCTATTAGAAGCCCAGATGTTGACTCATCCAATATATCCCTCCTAGACGTCTCACGGTACCACATTAGGTAAAATTATTTAAAGCACCATATTTATATTTAAATACGAGTGAGGTCTTTTGATTGGCGACATCTAGCCGTCATTACTTTTACTATGTAGCGCTTAGCACTATCTACTTCTGAGCTGTGAATAAAGACCTTACAGAGTATAGTTATTTTGTGTTGTTTGTGCTTGTACTGACGGACCACGATGGCCGGCTGTTGGTTGGCCTGGAAGGATACGAGGATGGCGCTTAGCTAAGCAGCAGGGAGCGTATGCTAACCAGGGGTCATTTCTGATGTCACAAACCGCCAAAACGATATCTGAAACAGGAAGTTCTGCTCCAGATGTCTGTGGGTAAACAAAATAATTATCCAATGGGATGAATAAAGTATTGATAGCAGTTTAGCATATTATTAGCAGAAAGGACACAAAATTCGTCTTGAAACGGGCAGACTGATTCTCCAACTTGAAATATGGTTTGTTACGTTAATGTTGGACGGGTTTTGTTATTTTTGGTGCCAGTTTAAGGCTCTGGTTCATGGCAATTAACCAGAAAATGTCCAATTAGGAGTCTGGCTAGATGTGTTTGGTCTGCCCAGCTTCATTTAGGCTTTTCCTGATGGTTTATATTCTGATTTACATGCATCCATTTACTGTCCGGTTGGAGCTGCTCTGCCTCTTTATCTCTGCATCATTATCAACACCACTGATTTCCCCTCTTTTACCAAAAAGGGTAAATAAGGAGATTATGATTCCAATTGCTAATTAAAGACACCCCTCCCCCCCCCTGCCATCCCCCCAGTCATCGTCTGCCTCCCAGTGTTTTCCAAACTGGCAGCAGCAGATGTTGACCTTTGGTTGTTTTGCGCAGAGGGACGGGGGAATGAGGTGCTGTTAAACCAGGCCATCAGTCCGCAGACTGTATGTGGTTATTAAGTGTAAATATTTAATGAGTGGAGAGTCACATCTGCTGAAGTCGCTCCCATAAAGGGGATAGAATCATGTAAAAAAATCCAAACAAACCAGGAGGTTATCCAGATCTGTATTATGAGATCGTTTTTAATTATAAGTGTTGGTAATCTCTTTTTTTTTTTAAGCCTCTACATGTGTGCACATTTTAATTAGAACTGGTCAAATAAAGGAATCAAGAAATGAGTGGTTTGACTGGAAAACAGGGTTGTTTTTTTTTTGTATTTTATTAACATTTCCTTCACCGCATGCCGCCAATGTTTTGCTGCCGGTGCTCTAATTTAACATTAAATGCCTTTTTTAATTTTTATTTTTAAATAAACACTCTCACACACACGAGTATTGGAGGGAACGCCACGGCGGCCCAAGCTCTCCGGTTTCGGCCCCGTCGGTGATTCAACCCATCCCTCTCGGCTCTTCCCGTGGCTCATCGGTGTTTCTTTTTGTTTGGCGTCCAAGTGTGGCGCGCCATGTTTCAAGGCGAACCTCGCAGCCTCAGCTCCTGATTAGACGCCTTTTTTTTTTTTTTTTTTTTTTGGTGGGATCAGTCTCCCAATTGACTGTTGTACTTCCAAGATGCTCTGAGTGATGAAAGGGTGAGCTCTTTCCTTCCCCTCGTAGCTGATGGATGCTAACTGCTAAACGCGTGTGATTTGCTGTTGACCCCTCCTCCACCTGGATCAGCGGTTGCTCTCTGGATTTTTTTTTTTTTTTTTGACCCAACAGGATTTGAGGGGAGAGCTTAGCTCCCCCTTCAGGATTACCCCAGCTTGGGCTTTTGGCTCAGCTTGAGAGGGAACCCTGGAGAGTTTGTCGTCCGTGGATGTGCTGGAGACAGCAGGGACGACTCTCTGCATCTGCCGCTGTCTCCCAGGGGGCCGAGGGCCAGAAAGGTTAGCCTGGTTTCACCTCCGTCATAACGGCTGTCAGTGTTGGGTAAATACAAACTTATTTAACTCGACTGCACAAATGAAGCAAAGAAGGGAAAAAAAAAATAACATGGAGGAAACACTTAGTGCTCCTTCCTGCTACAATAAATTAAAAAAAAAGTTGCAGTCAGGTGCTGCTAATCATCAGCCCTTCATGAATTGATCATCTTGAATCGATTTTTGGCACTAGCGCACTCAGGTATCTGTTAATACAACACACAGAGGGAAAGACATAAGCTACGGCCTCAAGAGAACTAATTATCTTAGCCTATCAATCAGGGAAGAGTTATAAAAATCAATTGCAAACAATTTTTAGCTCATCACTCAACAGTGAAAGAGATTATTCACCCAGCAGCGTAAATAATTTTGCCTTTCCAGCGATTTTTTTGTATCCCAAGGTCAAACCATGCAATGTTCAAAGAAACACCAGAACCTCAAAAGCTACATCTCAGGAAGAAAGAGTGGAAGGTTTGGCAGGAGAAAAGCTCTGTAGACTAGAAAAGCACTCGGAGAGCGCAGACAATTCCCCCATATAGACCGTTTCGGGCCAGCCCCCCCGGAAGTACCCCGTCCACCATTGCTGGGTTGTGCTACAGAGCGACACTTTCACCGGCTCACAGATTAACCAGTGTTTTTCTCTTTCTACAAATATATATTTTTATAATGTCGAGTGGGAATACATGTTCCGTCATAAACTGTGTCAACAATGGCGTGAAAATTCAACAATGGAAGAAGAAAGTATGTGAAATACACAAGCCTTTACTGCACGAAGACTGCCTTGTTTGCAGAACAAGAAGTTAGGAAGACGTGGGTGAAAAATATCAACAGAAAGGACTTTGTTCCAAATGAATACAGCCGGGTGAGTTTTTTGTTAACATTTAATCTCGTACTACTCATAGTCTCGCTCAGAGTCCCGGACGATTCTGGCCGAAAGAACAGCAGTATGAGGCTACTGTAGCCCTCGGCGCTAGCACAAGCCTATAAAACAATGAATGAATGAATGAATTAGGAGAGTGATAAAATAAATTTAATATAACATTAACACATAGCCTAATTTACCGCTAGCGTTAACGTTACAGTAGCATAATCTTTATGGCTTGTTGACGTTAGTTATAGCCAGCGTTGCATTTTTCACGTATTCCCACAGTTTTTAGTGTTTGATTATGGGAATAGATCATGCTATTTCCATAACCAATCATTAAAAACAGCGATAAACTACCTTCATCTGTAACTGGAGGCCACTGCCTAACATCATCAATCCAAGACATGTCTGCGTTATCAGTAACAGATGCTCCACGCTGCTGTGTTTGGGTTAGTTGGTGGAGCACCGCACACTCCAGTTATGTCTGGGCCACTAGGGGGCGCATGTCCACAATTTTTAAGTTGAAAAGGTGTATAGCGATTTACAGATTGCAATAAAAATCCGCTTTCTGGATCAGATCTGGATCAGCCTTTGAAATTTGATAGAGGTTCCCATTGTCAATCCCTGAGTCAAATTTCATGAGTTTTGGGCAATAATTAACGGAGATATTGAGAAACAAATTACTGAAAATTTGAAAGTGATCCAGAATCCAGGATTTCTTCCGGATCACAGCCAAAATGAAATCAGTTCTTCCTTTTCACATTTCTGACAACTCCTGAAAATTTCATCAAAATCCATCCATAACTTTTTTAATTTATCTTGAACAGACAGACAAACGCCGGCAAAAACATCACCTCCTTGGCGGAGGTAAAAAAAGATCATGGAAGTATGATTGAGGTTCACAAATCATCTGATCAACCAGCTAGACTGGTGGAGTAACGTCCTGCGGACAGATGACTCCACGGTGAAGTCGGCCTCAGCACTCCAGCAGAAACGCATCACACCCAGTGTTTAGCACGGCGGCGGAGGGGTGATGATCTGGGCACCAGGGAAACTTCCTCCAAGAGCTGAAGCTTCGTCAAAAATGGGTCAAACAGCAGCTAAAACCAGCAAGTCTTCATCAGAATGGCTCAAATAAACGATAAAATAAAGTCCACACCTCCACCTTGAATCATGGGTATACTTAGTATAGCCTGCATTATTTTCGGGGGGGGGCTTCATTTAGTTAAATAAATAATGACACAGTAAAATTTAAAAAAAAAATGCTAGTCTGAGGTTGGATTTAATTCAGTCTGATCTGGTGATTTTCGTTATGTTTATGTGCAACAAACACGGGGATTAAAGTAGGAGGAGCCAGAGAGACGTGCACGTGAAACCAGAAGTGATGAGTGTTTATCCTTATTAACTACATTCTTCTGAGGATCAGACCTTGTTGATCCACCTAAACTTCAGTCCAGATTACTGATGTTCCCTCTGGAGACATGATAACTTGTAATCATGTGAGTTTTCTAGTGAGTTTTCGTCAAGCTTCATGTGCCTTTTACCGTTTTTTTTTTTTTAAACCCTCATTATAGCCATATTTCCTGCAGCAGCTAATATTGGTTCCCAGTAAAAAAAATAACAAAAAGAAAAGAAAAAAGTCATTGTAAGCTGCCATTAAATGGCACAGAAACACAGTTGGAGGCGAGCTGGTGAACACAACGCTGGATTATTCAGCAGAGAAAGAGACGGCTTTTTCCCTCAAGAGCCTGTGGAGACCAAAAACGAAGTAAAAAAAAAAAAAAGCAAGCAAGTACAGGAGGTCGAGCTTAGAGGAGACTCGACTACAAAGAAGCTGGTTTTCCAACTGGACAAGTCGGTACGCAATTTAAAAAAAAACCATGTGGCAGTGATGCTCATGACTTATTTCTTCTCCCTCAAGGACTCGAACAAATTAGGCGCTGCTCTTTCTGTGTGTGGATTTGACTCATCACTGATCAGCAGGGCTACCTTTTTTTTTCCCTGAATAATCTTTAGATATTAATCATCACAGAAAGGACTTTTAAACACGGATACAACCCCGCTGTTATCGGCATGTGGGCGGCGTTCAATGAAACCCGAGATCAGAAAAACAACCGGTTTCACACCCAGAGACAAAAGGCTGCAGCAGAGCAGACGGATGGGTTCGAAGTTTGACTTTAATGTGGCCAGACATCAGTTAGACAGACCGACTACTCTCCTTTTCTGCCGTGATAGCGGTGCTTACGGTTTAATGTTTCAATCTGCAAGTAAAATACGGCAAAATTAAAGAGGGTCTATTGTCTCCCACAGACACTTATCCTGAACCACACGGTTCATCTCAGCTGTGGTTGAGACACGTCCTCTTTAATGACATCGTTCTGAACACAGACAGACAGCCGGGTAGCTGCTTCACGCTCATCATTTCTGATGACTCAGCACGCCTTTTTTTTTGAGAGGAGGTGCTAAAAGAACAGGAGATAAATTGAAGCGCTTTCAGGTAGATAAATGGCCTCCTGAATTAGCTGTTAGATTTGCTCAAAACCGGCAAACTGAGGTATACCAGCTTGTAAACAGAGATTGACACAAAACCATAGAATGTATAAAAAGAACTGGACAACCCCTGGTGATGTCACTCAAATTCTTTTTTTTTTTTTTTTTTTAGTTATTTTAGACGTTGTAGCTCTAGTTGCCTTTTCTTATTACTGAAAGTTCTTTGAGTAAAACAGGGCAGCGAGAGAAGGGAAAGACATGCAGCCAAGGGTCACGGGCCGGGAGTCGAACCTGCAACTGCTGCAGGACGCCGCCGCTCAACCAAATGAGCCACCTGGCAGCCCACGACTCCACGCAGCACCATACTGGCAGGAGCTGACCCCATCCAACCCCAGTTAATCCCCAGAAGCCGACTGGGACACGCCCACATTAGCCCAATTACCAAAAGTTAGCTGTTTTAGCTTCGTTTTAACTCGGACTACTTTTTCTGCTTTTATTTTATTTACTTATGTTCTCATTCCAAATGTATTTATTTCATTTTGATTTTAATTAGGTAATTAATGTGTCTACTAATACCCTAATCTAAGAACGTACCTGTTTATTTAATTTTTTGCTTACGTGTTTTTATTGTCATTCGTCAGTGTTTCCTCTTAGACTAAAAATGGCGTTTCCGCCATTCCTGCTTTGTTCTTGATGTGGTGTGTGATGGTGAATGTCTGTACAACGTTTGTATTTATGTGCGTGATGGTGTTTTATCTCGATGTGTTTGGTGGTTTTATGTTGGAAGGGTCCTTTAAATGATTGTTTCTGTTGCTTTTGTTTTAATTCTGTAAAGCACTTTGTGTTGCACCAATTGTATGAAAAGCGCCATACAAATAAAGTTTGATTGATTGAAGTTTGATGCATGCAGAGAAGTGAGTGCCTCTATACTTATATTTATATTTCTAGCTTTATAGTTTGTGAAGTGGAGGCTGTTGGATCTTATCTCCTCTCAGTTTGAGAGCAGGCTGTCTGGCAGAGAGCTGCCACACATTGATTTTGAAGTGCAAAACTAACGAGGTTTATTTATTTACATTTTTAAGGGCTGTACTTTGGGGTTTTGGAAACTGTGACCGGCGTTTTCAGTGTCTCCGAGTTTTTACGGAACAATACTGAGCACACAAACGCTGCGCCGCAGGGGTGGTCAGAGTGCTTTCTGTGTCAGGTTTTAAACCGAAGCAACCTTTTATTACTGCCAACGTGATTTTAGCCATAGCCGCTGCTTTCTGTGAACGACATAACCACTAACAAGCTGAGTAATTGAATCTTAGAAGTTTGGTGCAGTTTTTGTACAACTGGAGTGCATTTAATTTAATTGGCAGGTGGGAAACTTCTGTTAAACCCTTGTCTGGTGTTTGGGTCAGTCTGACCTGCTCAACGTTTCCTTATTTTTTTAATTCATTTCCAAGCAGAGACCCTGGGGTTTTTTAGCTTCTTTCCTGTGAAGATCATGATATTTTCGTTGTATGACACGTGTGGCGTCTGGGTCAACTTGTCCTGAGAGTGTTAAGAGCGTAAGAATTGTAGGTGAAAAGAAGTAAAAGTGGTAAAAATGTGAGGAAAAAGTCTTGGTTAGTACATTCAGTCTGTCCTCCTCCCACATGGGCCCTCTGTTAATATGTTTGTGATGTCACGTGCACGTCCATGAGTTTTTCTTTTTTTGTTGTTGTTGTTGTTTCAAGATTAGTTACATGGTGCCATAAAAAAATATACTGCATACAGTCAATACCATAGACATATATAGAGATAGACGCCGCATTTGGCTGTTTGGAACGAGAAATGCGGCGGCCATCTTGGACCGGTCATTCTCTGGGATTATAACCGTAGTAGTATTACCGTACGTCGAGTCGCAGCACAAGTGAGAGAACATGCCTGAACATTGTGTGGGATATTCCTGCTCCAATCGGCGGACCATCAGAAGCAGGGCTCAGGGGATTACTTTTCACAGGTAAGATGTAACATATTTTCCGGTCTAAAAGACGTCTAATAAATGTCTAATAAACGTCTAACGGTCCCTAGACGTCTGGGCTAAAATCGGTCTACCACTGGTCTAAATGAAGGTTTTAGACTAGCCGTTTCTAAATCTAAACTACATTGTACATTGATCAATGACTGTTAAAAATGTTTTAATCCAGCATTTGGCCACCATTTATACAATTTACTATTGTTTTATTTTGTATTTAATTATTAATGGATTATTAAATTGTACCGTATAGATTTGCGTTAATATAGACCGATTATAGACGGGCGAATTTCGTGTGTGAACTTAAACGAGACGTCTATTGCTCAGTGGGTTACTATAATATTGGTTGTATTTTGTTCATTGAATATTACCAGAGTTGAGAAGGAGCAAGGATCCTTTGTTACCGTAACGTTAATGAAACGACGCTAAGCTAATGGCAGTTAACAATGCTACAGTATGTTTATTGTTCACCCGGCTATGAACTGAGACTTGATAAGTCATATTCCATAACACTGACTTAGATTACACAACTGACACAAGAATTGCTATTGTAGAAATATAATTATATTGCTATATGCTATTGCTATGTTTTTCAATGTCACTCTGTAGCCTATAGTGCATTATATTGTCTGATTAATCTTAATATTGTCATGATCTGAGGGGCTTTGTGTCCTTGGTTTTTGGTCTTGTAGTCTTCCTTAGTTCAGTTTTTCCTGCTGCTCTTCCTGGTCCCCTGTCACACCTGGTTTGAGTTAATCATTATCAGTTAATAATCATAATCAGTTCGTTTCGTGAGGTATGATTAAATACATTGACGGCACACCTGCCAGACAAATAACACTGAGCGGAGCGGGTGACCGGTCCAAGATGGCGGCCCCAAATCTCGTCAGCGCCAGTAGGGAGTAGCGTTCGATGCGGCGTCTATCTCTATATATGTCTATGGTCAATACCACTGCTAGCACTACTAATAATAATGACAGTAGTAATAATAATAATAATCTATACGTTTTTACATGAAAGCCAAATGTGACCGCAAAACTCCTGATTCAGTCCCTGGTAGAAGAACACAACAAAGAGCACGTCCAGTGGGACAAAGTGGTACTTCGAGACATGCTGGACTGTCCTCAATCATGAGCTCTTTAGTCAACACAGCAGATTAACAGATACATGCCACCGTGTGGTCAGAAGTGGTAGTGCCATCTTTATTATCCAAACGGCCAGTTTGTTGTAGAGAACTATTTGAAAGGCCTACGCCCCGGTCGTACACTTCCCACTAGTGACTCAAAAGTCAACTCACCTCCATTTTTATGGCGTTTGTGTTTCCTACTCACCCCTGATGACAGCAGCAGCCCCGGTACTGGGATTCAACTCCCGAGAGTTTGAGACTCGGGACTCCCAAAGACTCCTGAGAGATCTGGGTGATGAACCTGGATCTGCGGGGATCCTCACATCTTTAATTTAATGAAGTGCATCAGATAGGTGCTTTTGTGTTTTATCTCTGTGGTATTTTGACCAAAGCACGTAACTGACATTTTATTAAGACCTCAGAAAACTGTGCTAACCCTTGGTGGAAAAGCAACTTAGCCTTCTTTTTATGCTAAAATGACATTTTTACAAATATAGTGCCAGTAGAAGGTTGTTTTCTTACTT
Source organism: Hirundichthys speculiger (assembly GCA_018398805.1). NCBI lineage: Eukaryota > Metazoa > Chordata > Actinopteri > Beloniformes > Exocoetidae > Hirundichthys > Hirundichthys speculiger. The sequence continues at coordinate 913,275 of JAGFBZ010002540.1, read as the reverse complement.
AATTTACCATGAAATGTGATCTGATCTTCTAATATACAATAATGAACAAATACAATGTGCTAACTCTGCTAGCATAAAAAATAATTATCATTTATAGTGTCTTTATTGAACACATCCATTAAATATTCATAGTTTACCGGTGGAAAAAATATCTACCCAGAAAGCAGTTTCGATGCAGTCCGATTAAATATGGTCCAGTTATATTCATATTCAGTCCAGTTTGCTGTAATCCATTTAAAATCCAACTTAGCTGGCGTTTTCTCACCCGCCGGAAGATTTGAGACGGACTAAGATCAGGATGGTGGTGATGGTAACAGTTGTAAAAATTTCTTCGTTACTTTGGTCACCTTCGATAGTAGCAGTAAAAGGTATTATTGACATAATTACTCTTATCCTGGTTTTCATTGACCGCAACATAGATGATAAAGTTAGAAAATGTACACATGGGTAATTATATGTGCTTATGTTAATACATATGTCTGTATGTGTAAAGGTGTCACCATATGTTTGCATGTGTAAGTACGTGTGAGTGTATACGGGCACGGACACATTTATGCTTTACATCCCTATATCAATTATTTTATTCCATTTTATTGGATAGTTGCACATCGATTTAGAATCATCAGCAACCACATTATGATGCATAGGCTTCATGAGCGAGTTTACCCGAAGGCTTCGGGATCACGCAAGAGTCGCGTGATGGTCCGCTTGTTTAAAGATGCATGTATCGCAGCATCTTATTAATTCTAAAATTGCATATTTTTTAAAGAATGAATGGTATCGAATAAAACATGCTTTTTGACTTCCAAGCTGACCCTCTCCTCATACATCAACTCATATGTTAAAATCTCTTCGGGGAAATAAAACCCTCTGAGTTGTTTTAAAAACAGCCGTGTTATCCAGGTGTGACACTGAAGGCTGTTTACTGAAGTCAGTGCTGCTAAAGGAGGTTCAAGCAGCTACAAACTTCAAGGGTTCACTGAGACTTGAAAAAAAAAAAAACAGAGGCAAATGGTAACTTTTACCACCAGTGACCTGCATTCAGGGGAGGCAGAGCCTCTGCTGTCAATCTTGAAAAGTTAGTTATACAATAAAATAAAAGTTTGTGTCAGCTGGTATGTATTATAAAACCCTTTTCTGTTAAATCCAATAATAAAATTATTTTTCCCAGCTAAGAACAGCAGAATTTCCTCATGTCTCGTTCAAATACAGGGATGCTCTTTGCTGGGCTGCTCCACTGATGCTAAAAAACTCTCACCAACTGTGTTGGTAGGAGATTCAAATAGTGTGTCGCTGTCCCTCTGTATGTCACAAATAAAATGTTTTCAAACACTCTGATTATATGCTCTGTCTTCCCTTAACCTGGATAATGTCTGAAATGTATTTCTGTAAAATGTTTAGGCTCAGAGATTAATCATAAAACCAGTAAAAAAGTCACTCAGTGAGTCAAAAAGTTCTCCTGCCTCATGGCAGAGGGCGCTGGTGAGCCCAAAGATTCTTACGCTACCTACCAGCTTCTTCGTTCTCGTTTATACAGTTCTACCTCTACTTACGAAATTAAAAGGTTCCGGAAGTAGTTTCATAACCTGAAAATTTCGTAAGTAGAGACGCGTTTTCCATGTAAATACCCTAATCTGTTCCAAACCCCCCAAAATTCAAACATACTTTTATTTTTTCAATTATAAATAATAAATGAAATGACATGAAAGCCTGTAGGAAATATATGGTAGAACTAGAAAAGCACTCGGAGAGTGCAGACCTCCACCAAGCGCAACAATTATCGAAAATTTGAAAGTGATCCAGAATCCAGGATTTCTTCCGGATTACAACCAAAATGAAATCAGTTCTTTCTTTTCACATTTCTGACAACTCCTGATAATTTCATCAAAATCAATATCTTGAACACAGACAGACAGACAGATAAATGCCAGCAAAACATAACCTCCTTGGTGGAGGTAAAAATTGTTCGTTTACCTGGGTTGCTGGGTTACGCTCATACAGACAAGGGGCCCTCCTAGCCAATGGGATACCAGGAAGATGCTAGCTGATAGCCAATGGCAGAGCAGCTCGGACGCACCGAGATACAGAACCGACAAGTATGTTTACGTTCAGTAAACTCTGGGAGCTGCGAGTAGCAGCGCTACTGTATTTTTGCCTTTTTTATCCTGAAATTTATTTTGTAACAAGAGGCAATATTTTCCCGTTGAGGCGTTTCGTAACCTGAAAATTTCGTATGTAGAGACGTTCGTAAGTAGAGGTACCACTGTATTTCCTTTACAATCCACCTGATCAAAATCGAAGACTACATTTCAAAGTTGAGAAAATTCATAATCTGGACTTTCAATCAGAGCAAGAGGTAAAACTTTAAAGAAGACTTACGCCGGAGCTGAAAGGTTAAAATTAATTTTGACGTCAAATGAAATATGAGCCACGTGTTTGCGTAAAGAATGCTGATATGACATATAAAATATAACCCATTGTCTGTTGTCAGCCAGATGATGAATAAGATGCTCTTTGGGCCGTCGACCTCACCGTAATACTGTATGTGGTACCAGTTGTGACTGAAATAAAGTCGGCGTTCATGCAGCGATAAACATATGAACACTGGATGAAAAACAAAAACACCAACAGCACACGGGGGGGATAAATGATGAAATGCTAAAGGAGGATTAGAGACACAGTCCATCAGGTGCGAGTGCAGCAAATTTCATGAAAACAGCCAAAACTCAACCGTGTCAATTTTCAGTGTAATTACTCCCTATGAGGAATATGTGTGTTTTATCTTTTCTGAGGCAGAAAGCGGGAAAAGCAAAAAGAAAAAAGAGGGAAAAAAAAAATGTTTTCTCTTCCAGTAATTATTTGTAAAGCCACGTCTCAGCTGTGTTGCAGAAGACTGGCAGGGAAAATGAAACCGCCGTTATTATGCCTGATTGTGACGCTCCGCAACATTTGCAGGCAAACACAACGAATCCGCGGCAATTAGAACGAACCGCGGAGGTGAGGGCGGCAGAAAAAAGGCGGCTAATTGAAAACATGAAAAGATTTCTCAATTATTTCTGGAAGGAAATGCTTGAAGAAAGAGCTTGTGGAGGGAGAGCGTTTTAATAATTTGCATCATTAGGCAAAAAGGGGAAGGCATGCTGTGTTGCGTTCACTTGCAGAGTTTCAATGGGAATTTTGGTGACGCTCTGCAGGGAGTCACATGAAACACCACCTGTGTGTGTGTGTGTGTGTGTGTGTGTGTGTGTGTGTGTGTACACATTATTTGCTTTTTTTTTTATCTGCACGCTGCACAACAGCCTCGCCTCAGATTTCCTGTATAAGATATGCAACTCCGTTCTGCAGCAGCAGAAAGCGTCTCACTGCGCGTCGTGCAGCGCGTCCCAGGCAACCCGGCGAAAACGTCCCCCTAAACCACATGTGTCAAACTCAAGGCCCGCGGGCCACATCCGGCCCGCCGTGTAATCATATCCGGCCCGCGTGATCATTCTACATTATCGTTATTAATGGCCCGTTGACATGAAGCGCTGATTAAAACAATACTGCACAGAACTACAGATCCCAAAATGCAACGCTTCAGTGGCCTTGCCGCACACTACCCGCGTCAATCAAGTCTAGTATCAAGCTTCCAATTTGCGCGTAACAGAAGAAGTAATGGACATTAAATTGATGCACGGGACAACGACTGGAAAATACATTTTTGAAAATGTGTGTGAGAGTGTAACTGACATGAAACTGCCCTGGGACAAACTTATTGGACTTACAACAGATTAGGGATGGAACGGTTACTGGTATTACGGTAAAGCGCAGTAAAATTTTACGTGATAACGATTACTGTTTATGTTTGACTTCATCTTATTATCGCGGTCGATTACCGGGCTACGTAATATCAGCCCTATTCAAGTTTGCGAGCGACGAGCGACTGTTTCACGTGAATTTGTAGATTGTAACATCAGCATCATAACGTTAGCATGACAGAAAGTGGTAATAGCACACATTTAACGCAGTTAAAATATTAATTTATTCCATTAACTGATCTGAAAACCATAACGCCGTCAGTTAGCGCCACAGCGGTCAAAAACCTTTTGCCCTTCCGGGTCAAACAGCTAACCAATAACAGGCAGCTACCTTTATACCTGACCCTCAGGTAACAACACAGCGACACCCACAGACACACAGAGTGAACTACAATTCAGAACAACATATTTGGCTCCTAAACAACTGTTTCTTTATTTACACATTTATACTTATTTGAGGTTTCATTTGAACTTGCACTATCATTTTTGTTCCTGATAATTGTTTGCATATTTTGACCTACTATGGTTGTTAAAGTGTTTATTTAAATTTGCACCAGACAAATAAGCTTTGTTCCTGTTATTTATTTTGTTCATTTAAAATAAACCTCTTTCTGTTCCAGTTGTTTCTCTGTTTAATGTGAAAGTTTCATTTTGATAACATTTTGGCTTCTGTTTCAATATGACAAGAAAATCACAAGATTTTGTGAAATTATAAAAATGTATGTTTTTTTTTAGACATTTGTACAGCAATTAAGAATATCGCGATAATATCGTAAACCGTGATAATTTATAATCGAGATATCAAATTTTCCATATCGTAACATCCCTACAATCACACATCACTGTATCAGACACCAGGAAACACTATGTGGCAAAGTCCTGAAAATTGACCATGTAACGAGCATTGTAACACAACCGTAAACTTTATCCAGCTAAAGAGTTAAATCACGGCAGTTTGGTTCCTTTATGCTGGAGATAGATTCAGAGTTTGCTACGTTCCTTATCATCCAGAGGTGCGTCGGCTCAGTCGGGGGAAAGTTCTCAACAGAGTTTTTGAGCTCAGCAACAAAATCTGTCAGTTCATGGACAGTAAAGGAAAAGACTCCACCGTTTGGAGGGATGAGAAGTTCCTAGCTGACATAACAGCTCATCTTAACGCCTTAAATGTGCAGCTCCAGGGACGTCACCACATGATCCCTGACATGTATGACGCAGTCAAGCTGCTTTTATGGGAGAAACTATTGATCAGATTTCATAAGAGCAAAAAAAAACTGAATGATTTGAATTGTTATTGCTGGAAAAGCACACATTTTATGTGTATTTACAGGTTTTCTAGCAAGTTCATATTTCTAACTTGTATAATTTTGACAGGAGATATTTTTAAGGAGAGCAAAATCTTTTGGGATATTTGAAAGTTTATTTTTTATTAGGGCTGGGCAACGATTAAAATTTTTAATCGCAATTAATCGCATGATTTCCCTGATTAATCACGATTAATTGTATACAAAAAATTTTAACATCAGCACTTGCCAGTAACACATACTTTGAGTAAATCTCATCTTAAAAAATGTAAAATAAAATAAAGCTTATTGCCACTGCATTCATGTCATCCTGTTTTTTTATGAAAAATAAAAAAAGTCTACCAACAAAATCCCAACAATCTAGAGGCCACAATCAGAACATTAAAACAGGTAATTTCTGAGGTAACAGCAGAAACTTTTAACGGGGAGTTCAACTTGTCAGTTGTTACAAATAACCTTGTTTCTGTTGAATCCTCCGTCTGGGAGAACTTTAAAATGAAAACGTCCTTGTTAAAGTTCAGTAATGTTATCAATCCATAATTATCTGTAAATAATTTGTTTTTTCAATTGTTAATCAAAAATTTTTAAAATTAAAAAGTGACTTTTTATTTTTTTTCTCGTTTTTTAATCTAACACAACCCCCCCCCCCCCCCCCCCCCCCCCCCCCCCCCCCCCCCCCCCCCCCAAAAAAAAAAAAAAAAAAATGCCTGTTTTTTTATATTTTAATTTTAGCAAACAGGCCACGGGACTGAATTTGTTTTTAATATTTTATTGTCTGGTTTTATGTGACCCAGAAATGGCTTTGTTATATAAACAAGGAACAGACTTTCTGTTGTCATTACACATCTGTGCCACTAGATGGAGCCGCACTGCAGTAACCAGCTAGAGAACAGCAGGACAGTGAACACATGGAGCAGATCTGATGGAACATGGAGGAATGACGCGATTGTCTTAAACAAAGGGGTTTGAAAGTTGTTTTTTTTTCATACTGAATTGTTAATATTGCTACCTGAGTTGCTACCTGAACTGTAAAGTACACTGATTTTTACCGTTCTCCATGTCTGTTTTAGTTTTGCCTGACAATTTATTTTCCGGTTCCGCAGCAGCCAGTATTAGACTTTTCAAAATAAAAGCATGTGAGCAACATGCGTTAACGCGCGATAAAAAAAGAAGGCGTTAATAAATTAATGCGTTAACGCGATAATAATGCGTTGACTTGTTATTAAGTTATTAGGGGTTTAAGTTTATTACAGAATAATATTTCTGTCTGTTTTTATTCATATTTATGTTCGTTTTAGTGTGTTCAACAAATGTTTATCCTGTTCAGCTTGCGACCTGAAGCGTGTTTTGAATTTTGGCCCCTTGTGCAATTGAGTTTGACACCTGCGCCCTAAACAGTTCAGCATGCAGTCCATAAAAAGCAACCCCCCCCCACACCTTCCGCTAGGTGTGCGAGCAAAGCAGTCACCTGTGGCAGGAGAAGAAAAGCAGGACTGGCTGCGCGCAATCAGCCCGATGGAGACGCCAGATTCTGTCAGCCGCTATAAATGGTTCCCGCCGGCCGGGAGGACGTAACAAAAGCCTGAAGACGAGCTGCAGACTGACGCGGAGTTTATCAGCCAACCTGATAAATCTTATAAACAAATGACAAAGTTGGAGGCTTCCGCTGAGCAGAGACACATACGAGGGGCTTCTATACGGCTGGCTACGCTCAACGCCGTACAAATTTATCTCGCCTTTCCGCTGAAATAAGTGTCGCAGGTGACCTTTCACGAGAAGGAATAATCAGGTTGTTTTTTTTTTTTTTTGTAACCGTTGGATTCGGCTGACATTTCCTCATATCAGTCGGATAGCTTTTGACATAAAGGCAACGAGGAACATCTGCGGGGACCTTTTCCACCTGCTGTAGAGGATAAAAATGAATAACAATAAGGACGGGAAACTCTGAGGCTTTTTAATGTGCAAATACGCGGAGAGATGTGACTTTTCTCCGGCGCGCTCTCACAATTCACCGCAGAGAACATCATAATAACAACGTTCCTCCACAACAAACAGAAGAAGAAACACAGTCTCACTTATTAACGCACACTTCATGTCGCTCCAGAAGGCGGGAAATGAGGGAGGAAAAAAAAACAAAAACAAAAAAACAACAAACATGTATTTGTTTTAGCTGCTTGTGGAGTCAGATAAGACGCTTTCTTTGGAATAGTTGTTTGAAACACAGGAAGTAGGGGAGGGACTGATGGGAACATGAAGGGAAATAAAACAAAGCAGTAAACACCGAAGGTATTATCAGCTAAATTATTTAACAAGAAAAGACTATGACAGTGTTAGAAGACACACGGCTGACACGGACACCGTCGTCTCAGAAAAAAACAAAAAGAAATAATTTAACCCTTTCAGAGCTTCTGCTACTCATTTGTTTTTTCATTCAAAAGAAACTTTTTGCTCCAGATTTGAAGGAAGTGATGAACCAAACACAGAAACACTAAACACTCAAAGGACCCACCTAGATTCGTATGGCTAGCCGTTTTAGCATTTGTTCCATATCCGTTGACATCAGACCTCAGTTCTCTGTACTAGTTTGCACTTTACCTACACTAGTTGGACATTTTTATCGCTAGTTTCAGTCTTGTGTTGCACTAGTTGAACAAAAGGTTATACTAATCACAATTTTCAAGCAACTTGTAACACTTTTGTCCAGCTAGTTTAAGCAGAGGCTGTACTAGTGAAGCCATGTCTTGCACTAGTAGTATCACATTTTATGCTAGTCACCTTTTTAACACATTAGTGGACCTTCAGACCAAACTAGTTAACTAGTACATTATACTTGTTAACTAGTGGGCTTCAAATGATAACACGTGTTAACTAGATCACAGAGGTTCTGTTTACTAGTTAACTAGTGACAATTAAATATCTTCACTTGTTTACTAATAGGAGTGAGAAATGTTCACTTGTGAAAAAATAAAGATCATAATACTCTCACTTGAGAGGGTAGAAACCTCTCTGTGTATTACTAGTGAACTAGTTTAGCTAAGTGTAAATGACCCTATTTTTGTGATAGCAATTGATATTATCGTTGTTCTTAAGTGGTTTTAAAAGTTGTATTATTTTTCCGCCAAACTATCTCAGTTTGTGCTTTTATTTTGAAACTCTTAGTGGGTGACGTATATCCTCTGTCGCAAGCTGCACGGCAGAAGCGCGAACTCCGGTGTATATAGAAAGTGTGCTCCACTGTTCAAAACTGAAAACGCTTGTCAAGGTGTTATTCTGAGCTGCAAACAGTTCCTTAGCACCTGGTTGTTAGAGGAACAAGGTTAGTATTGTTTATTATTAGTGTTTCATATTGTAAATGTATATTTTGTTATATTTTGTAGAGCTTGCTGGCTTCTATTAAGTGTGCAGGTTGGTTGTTTGATGCCCCCTAGTGGACACTGATATACTTCGTCTAATTACTCGTGTTTAATGTAAAGACAAAGGTTTATATGGTCTTATATTATTTGTTATTTTATGGTCACATTTATAATATGGCTATTTGAGTTCCTGATGGTGTTCTTTTTGTTCTGTACATGTTGTAGCTCTTACGGTGTGTTCACATACAAGGTTATGCAATAAAAGGATCGTGAACCATCAGTTCGAGAGACTATCTTTCAACCGGGATGCTACAGTAAGAATCTTCTAGGAATCTAGTGAGGTCCAAAATGTCCACGTGTTGCACTAGTTGGAAACATTCTACTTAACTTGTGAACTAGTGAATGTCAAAATGTTAGCTTGTAAACTAGTTCAAAATCAACATGCTTAGTAGTTAACTAGTTGGATGACATTCTAATAAGGAGGTGGGTAAACAAACCAAAAAAAGGAAATAATTTAACCCTTTCAGAGCTTCTGCTACTCATTTGTTTTTTCATTCAAAAGAAACTTTTTGCTCCAGATTTGAAGGAAGTGATGAACCAAACACAGAAACAGCAAACACTCAAAGGACCCACTTAGATTCTGTTTTCTTTTGTAAAGTGATAGAAGAAAAATAAATAAATCATGGAAATGACAGCACTGAGAAAATCAGAAAAAGCTTCTGGGAAAGAAGGCTTTTCACAAGAAATGCAGAAAGTGGAAACTGAATAAATACAAAAGTCATTTAAATGTGCAATCGCATGGAAAAAGAAATAACACCCCTTTTTCTTAGTTCTGAGGTTTAGTGGGTCTCCTCGTCTGCCTCTTTGGTGCGTTTCCAAACTTAAAGGCAGGGTAAGCAGTTTTTGGGGCGCTCGCTCCTCTGTTTGCTGTCATGCGTTTCCAGTTTACGGAGCCAGAAATATAGAGTTCAGACAAGATGGACAGCTCGTGGGTGGGCTAGAAATCATGTAGAATCGCTTACCCTGCCTTTAAGACGTCTTCTGACATATTCATATTAACTCGTGCGTAATGATGATGGAGCGGACGGCGGAAGGCAGAAACGAGCCTGAAAAGGCCTTCTTAGATATACAATCATGCAGCAGCTTATGAAAACAGCATGAAACGAGAGATGCGTAAATCCCCGCGGATTTGTTTCAACGATAAAAGATAGTATGAAGCCCAGCAGGCTACGAGAGCTGCTACACACATCAGCGGTGCGTAGGAAACCGTCACTGATTACATAAGCCACTGTTTTATTCACCAGTCTCCATGTACGCTGTACGTTACAAAATTAAACTAAAAAAAAAAACACTTAACGGCTTTTGTCATCTTCTTTTCAAGCCAATCAGCATGTTAGATTTGGAAACCATTGTAAAGAAATTACTCATTCATATTATTGTTTTAAATAAACATATTTATAGCCTGGTTCAAAATACAGTTTTGGTCTCTGGAGCTCGATGTCACTTCCATGACAACTGTTTTTTGACAACATAAGGTAAAATGTTTATGTAAAATTAGCTACTTTAAGCTAAGCACTGTCTTGACTTGACTTTTGAGCTGTGATTAAAGACATAACTGGGCATGGTCACTTTTATTAAAAAAGCAAGAATAATACGAATAACATGGACTGTTGTGGAGGTAATTGTACCAAGAGTTTCACCTCTGATGCTTTCAGGACCCGACTTCCAAACTGATTACCCGGACCACGAAACCAACGACATCCGAAACATCTGCTAGCTGCCGTGCCTCGTGACCATCAGTCCGACTTCTTATGTCTTCTACGATGTGAAAAAAAAAAAAAGGTATTAAATCGATTTTGGCAACATGATTTTTTTTTGACAATAATAAATAAAAAATTTAAAACTGTACCATAAAACAACAGCAAGAATAGGACCGGTGTACATGTGGCAATGACAATGAAAGACATTCAATTCAGATCACCAAGATATCAGATAAGCTAAAACACAAAGTTAAATTTTTACAAATCCTGTGCATTAAAAATTACTTTGGTGGAAAAAGCAGTTGTCTGGTGGATTCGTGGCTAAATAAACATTTCACAAAACGATTCCTGTTTTGACAGTACAGCATCAACCTCAACTCAACTTACCTTGAAAGAAGAGACACTGAGCTATCTGTCAGAAGATAGCTAATAGTGATGTAAGGAGAGTGGCTGGTCATCACATCCCTTTTAATTGTCTTTTACAGAGGATTTTCTTGTTTAAAACTCAAAGTTCTACATATAACACTCATGATGTGCTAAAATGACTTCCTCAAACCTTTTCTGAGGCTTTTAGATTAATGTGGCAGGGCTTCTAGGTAGAATGGCCTTGGTCATGAGTTCGGAGTTTTTACCTGGTCGAGCCATGCCAGATACTTTTCTGAGGCCTAACAAAGGGAGAATGGAAATCATCTCTGTTTTGGACATAAAACAATGTGCAAAAAACACATTTAAGCAGTAAACCAAGTTCACAGACTAGGAGGCGGTCAACTAAAACATTGCTGCCATCAAAGCAGGAGATGGGTACGCTGGAAGGGATCGGTCCCCCATCAACACTGAAAACTGAACATCAGTTCCTCTTCCTGAGCCAGCTAGCCAGTTAAGCCATAGACAACCAGAGCGTGTTTACTGGGAGGACACCAACTATCTGGGACTTTCAGGTAGCCGATAGAAATTGTCTGTGTAAAAATATTTATAAGTATATATCAGTGCAGAGGAGGAGGAGGAAGAAGAGGAGGAAGGAGCTGCGCATGAGAGCTGCTCTGATCTGGATGAAAAGACGCTCCATAGCGGTTAGCGGGTAGCGCAACCTGCTCTTAAAGGCAATGGCTGCTGACGCACTGATTCGGTTTAACAGGTGGAACGCCCTAACCACTCCTATGGATAATGTAGCGGTTAGCACAGTTTGGATAGCAGGTTTAGCAAGGTGGAAGATTGTGTTCTTTGCGGGGGAACGCCCCTCCCGCTACCTGCTATCCCTTAATAGCGGCTTTAGGCAGATCTGGCGGAAGATCGGGCCCATTATCTCTCCAGCGTTGTCCTGGTCTAGTTTCTTCGTTTTTAAACCTCCTTCCTTGAACAACTGTTCATTCATACAGTCCTGTCTTTTCTCTTCTAATACTCGTCCATGTTCATGCTCCCTGTGTTAGTCCTCATTTCTTTGCTTTTTTTATATATATATTCTTCTGTGAGGCAATGCTGTTGTTAATAGAAATAAGTGTATTTGCAGCTTCTACCTCCCAGTCTCCTGCATGCTTGAAAATAATTCACAAATAATGGCTTTGTGGGGAAAATGCTGCCAAGATGTTGCAAGATTCTGATGCAGAAGATCAGTTGAGTGGGAGAAAATCCATATTTTCGTGTATAAATGGGCGTTATTCTTTTGGGCTATGAATGGAGAGAACAGAGAAGACAAATTAAAAGGACTTCCTGCAAATGTCTTTACAGAAAGGCCATAAAGCTGTATTCATGTTGGTGGAGTCCATGAGGGTTATTCTGACTGATAGTGTTCCTCTAAATATGACAAAATTACTGTTATTGTGATGATTACATGACTTGGACGCTCCATTAGTATTCCCATGAACATCGTTTGACTAATGACCGATGACCCGTATCCACATGGCGTCCCTCCACACCACATGTCAAATTTAAGCCTGCAGGCCAAATCTGGTCCACTACTTTATTTTATCTGGCACAAGAGAGCATACAACGGCAATTATATTCTCATACGTAATTAGATTTTATAGACTACATTACATTACATTGACTCCAACTACATGCCCTATAATACATCTTGATTTTCTGTATGCATGATAGCATCTGACCATATGACATTAGTATGTGGCCATATCCTGCAACAGTTTTTTAGCTGGGTGATGGGTTTGGAACAAATATGTCCAATAAATGACACGTATAGTTTTGGAAGGTGAGGATCAGGGTTATAATAGTTTTGGATTTTCCATTAGTTTTAGTTTTTATTTAGTTTTTAGTTTAGATTTTCCAAATTCAGTTAGTTTTAATTCATTTTTAGAGCAGTTTTGCTAGTTTTCTATTCATTTTCATTTTGAAATACTTAGTCTTAGTTTAGTTTTTATTAGTTTCAGTGTTAGTTTTAGTTTTATTTTGTAAATTAGGGTTGTAATTTTGGTTCGAGTGAAGCACTGAACTTTTTGAAGGCTATCGAATCACATAGTCATGTTTACATTCCGGTCTTTATAACATATTTATCAATTTATCTTGTGGTGTTCCTGCGTATTTACTGACCAGCAGCTATCTGGTCTCCATGGAAACAGTCCATTACAGTTGCTGTTTTCTCCCGTTCCTTCCCAACGCTGACTGGCCTGCAGCTGCAGCTTCATTCCAGAGGGCTAGTTTAGGCTAGCTTATCCAGCTAGTCTTGGTTAGCCTTCTGTTGTGAGCTTTTCAATTCAATTCAATTTTATTTGTATAGCGTCTGTTACAATGTCGGTTGTCTCCTAGGCGCTTTACAGAGACCCAAGCATGACCCCCAAGCAAATATCATTAACTAAAATTATAATATTAAATCCTATCAATGATAACGGCAAGTAAAAAAGTCCCACATAGGGAGAAAAAAAACTTTAAGCCAAACAGTAACAAGGAAAAACTCCACTTTAAGAGTAAGAAACCTTGAGCAGGACCTGGATCATATGGGGGGACCTTCCTGATGAAGACCAGCTGGGTAGAGAAAGAAAAAGAGAGGAGAGACAGGACGGAGAGAGGGAGGAGGAACATAATAAGCTAATCGATTTCTTACCCCAAATATGTTCTTATTGTGGTCAACATAATCATAAACTGCTGTTTACACGGCCATGACTTAAAGGCTTCCTTTGTTGAGTTCATATCAGAAGTCGTGCAAGTAAATGTGCTCGCTGCTGCATCCAATAGACTTTTTATTTTGTTTTTTAACCTTCAAGCAAATTTTGCAATTCGTGAAAAACTGCGTATTACAAGCCTCACTAGAAAAATGGAGGGAGCGCGGCAGCAACGTGATTTCCACCGAGTGCGTAGACCGTAAAAAAGGTTCTGATGGTAGCAGTTCTAGCTGCTGTTTGGAGTGTGCAGGCTGAAAAGTTTCACCAAGGAGAAAATATGATGAAGGGTCTTCACAGTGGAGATAAAGCTCCTCACAATGAGTCCCTCTCCTGTTCTGTGAATAACAAGTGATTTTATTCAGACTGGAAGCGACAACTGGACTTGTGGTTTTGCTGCGGAACGACGCTGCAGAGGATAGAAATGTTTAAACTACATTAGAATATCCTTTTGCTCTCTGTTCATATCACAAAAATCTTCTCAATTATGAAGCTTATTGATGCATATCTCAATCACGCAGGTCATGGGAACTCTCAAAGGCTTAAATCAAGGCAGCTGGACTCATTATTATTTTTATTAGTATTATTATTATTGTATTTTTGTCCTTGAACACGTGTCACCTTCAGTCCAGAAGGCTTTGTAAATTCAGACTGACTAGTGGGGAGTTTGGAGCTGATATAAATCATCGATCCTCCCATCACTCCTGTGAGTCTTGTAAACTCACCTGAGTAGGAGACTCGAGGCTGTCGATGTTTGACAGGTGAAATCTGAGTCCTCCTCCTTTATTTAATGTTGGGTTTTTTTCAGATTTGACATAGACTGCTTCTTTTACTCATGATTCAAACCATTTGCCTTTTCTGTCTGAAACAGTGTCCGTTATCTTTGAGATGCAGGCTCTGATGAGCTGGCTTGGAGTTGTGGTTTGGATTCTCCAACAGAAAGCTCCATGCACCGCACTGATCTGCGTGTACAGTAGGATCTTGCCGATTGTGCTAGCATAATTTTTGGCATAATCTGAGGAATTAAGCATAATTTTTGCCCTTTTTCCAAAAGTAGCACTGCTAGCATAATCCTGTATATTTTCTTGTCTTGATAGCACAATTTTAGAATAATTCAAGAAAACAAAGATCTCAGCTACTTGTCGTGCACTTGCAGATTACTTGCAACTAAGTGTGATGCTTCAATATAACAAGCGCTAATTAACTGTTAGAGAACGAATTAGAGAAGTCAAGCCGGACTTCGTGGTTCAGAAACGAGCGAGATTATTCAATGTTAAATTTGTTATCCAGGGCTTTGTCAGAAACTGCATGGTTTAGTTTTCACTGTATTTGTTTTTATTTGTTTTGAAACCCAGCGCGCGCTGCTAGCGCGTGCACATTTCTTTGTTAACTCGAAATTTGCATACTTTACCATGGTAACTGGAGGCCATTTGAGTTCAAAACCTTGCGCAAACTGTGTCACGCTCTGCTACAGGCGATGGTTAGCAAGCTATCCGCGGATAGATATCCACTACACCAGTGATTCCCAAAGTGTGGGCCGCGGCCCCCTAGTGGGCCGTCGCGGTACTGCAGGTGGGCCGCATAAGGTCATTAAAATTAAACAAATATTTTTTAAATCCTCGATCTTTTTCAAATATGTTTTTAATTACCGTAAAATATTAACGACATGATTTAAAAAAAATTGAAGAAGTAACAAAACAAACCAGTTAAGTGTTATTCTACCGTCATCTTAACTTAATATGACAAGTGTCACCTTATTTGTTGACCCCTCACATTAATGTCAGAACATAGCTTCTAGTCCTGATTGTTGATCAAAGTTGTGATTAAAGGTTTCAGTGGGCCGCAGAGATTTTTCACATTTCAAATTGGACCTTGGTATTCTGAAGTTTGGGAATGGCTGCACTACACTATCCAGGGTTTGTGCAACCTATTTTTGTTCGCTGGATAAGCAGATTTATCCGCCGTATAGGCCTAACCACCGGATAAAGTTACCCAGGTTTTGAACAACTGGGCCCAGAACGTCAGGCCAGGGTTAATAAAATACATTTTCAAACTTGTCTTGTGAGTTGTGAAGTTTGTGCACATAATAATTTTTTTTAAAAAGTAGCATAATTTTGAAAAGCGAGCATAATTTGAGCATTATTTGGGCAAAAAACGAGCACTGCCACTAGCATAATATGCCACTTTTACTAGCACAATCGGCAAATGCTTAGTGTCCAGCGCTGCTCAGTTTCTGTTTCTGGGGTGTCCTGTCCTAAGGGTGGTCCAGTTTTTCTTGTGGTCGGAGAAGATCCTTTTGAGTTTCTCAGACACTCCTGCCACGTATGGGATGACGTCCACAGCAACCAGCGGTGATTGGGCCTAATCACTGCAACTGAGTCAACAATAAGGAACAACATCTTATATAAGGCAGGAGCAGAACAACTGAGTAGAAAAGTAACAGCAGCCATTAGCACTGCGAAAACCCCTTCACCCATCATGATAATTATAGGAGAGGAAGGCAGTTAGTTCTTTCAGCGCACATGAAAACATCACCGTTTTGCCAGCAGACAATGGAAGATGCACACTGGTACCCAACACAGCAGATTACAGCAACAAAGTGAATGCATTATTAAATGACGGCGCCACTCAAGAGGCTCTGAAGAGATGTGCACTATAAGGACGAGACGGCCAAAGAGAAACTGAGCAGCATTTTATATGCAGCGAGGAGTGCACAGAGCGCTACGTTGCAGAAACTGAGCAACAACTCCACAAATGAATAGGACAACGCAGGAGAGCAGCGAATCCGGGTCCAGATTCGGGGGTCCACCTCCATCCTCCACCCTTTCGGACAACAATGCCCACACTTTGGACAGAGATGAGACGGTTTGAAAGAGGAATAGTAGAAGACATCTGTATCAACAGAGAAGGATTCTGATTTCACCTGTCGAATATCCTACCCAGAACCATTTACACATTGAGTCATGTGACCAAAACCAGGTAAATGACTCACAGCGGACAAAAGACTCTGATGACCCACAGGAGTGATGGGAGGGTCACTGATGACGTTACAGTTCATAAGATGGAAACACCCCACTCGCTGTTAGGGGTGAGTATTGGCAAGGACCTCGCAATACGATATGTATCATGATACTTGGGTCACGATATGATATTATCAATATCGCAATATATTGCGATATTCTACCCATGTAATATCAAAGTTAAAAGTAGAGATGAAAAATCAAGTTGCTGTATATGTTCATCAGATGATATTGATCATTCAGAGGATCAAAATAGTCAAAACTATTTGCTTCAAAACAACCTATTTATTGTTTATTATTAGTGTTTTTGCACATTTAAATTTTAAACAACAATTTTAAACAGGACTGGACTAATATGGTCGTATCTCCTGGTTCTAGTCAGGACCGGTGCAGAGACCTCAGGACTGGACTAATATGGTCGTATCTCCTGGTTCTAGTCAGGACTCGTGCAGACACCTCAGGACTGGACTAATATGGTTGTATTTCCTGGTTCTAATCAGGACCAGTGCAGGGACCTCAGGACTGGACTAATATGGTCGTATCTCCTGGTTCTAGTCAGGACCGGTGCAGAGACCTCAGGACTGGACTAATATGGTCGTATCTCCTGGTTCTAGTCAGGACCGGTGCAGAGACCTCAGGACTGGACTAATATGGTCGTATCTCCTGGTTCTAGTCAGGACCAGTGCAGAGACCTCAGGACTGGACTAATATGGTCGTATCTCCTGGTTCTAGTCAGGACCAGTGCAGAGACCTCAGGACTGGACTAATATGGTCGTATTTCCTGGTTCTAGTCAGGACCAGTGCAGACACCTCAGGACTGGACTAATATGGTCGTATTTCCTGGTTCTAGTCAGGACCAGTGCAGAGACCTCAGGACTGGACTAATATGGTCGTGTTTCCTGGTTCTAATCAGGACCAGTGCAGACACCTCAGGACTGGACTAATATGGTCGTATTCCTGGTTTCTAGTCAGGACCAGTGCAGAGACCTCAGGACTGGACTAATATGGTCGTATTTCCTGGTTCTAGTCAGGACCAGTGCAGAGACCTCAGGACTGGACTAATATGGTCGTATCTCCTGGTTCTAATCAGGACCAGTGCAGAGACCTCAGGACTGGACTAATATGGTCGTATCTCCTGGTTCTAGTCAGGACCAGTGCAGAGACCTCAGGACTGGACTAATATGGTCGTATTTCCTGGTTCTAGTCAGGACCAGTGCAGAGACCTCAGGACTGGACTAATATGGTCGTATTTCCTGGTTCTAGTCAGGACAGGACCAGTGCAGACACCTCAGGACTGGACTAATATGGTCGTACCTCCTTGTTCTAGTCAGGACCAGTGCAGACACCTCAGGACTGGACTAATATGGTCGTACCTCCTGGTTCTAGTCAGGACCAGGTCAGAGACCTCAGGACTGGACTAATATGGTCGTATCTCCTGGTTCTAAGTCAGGACCAGTGCAGAGACCTCAGGACTGGACTAATATGGTCGTATTTCCTGGTTCTAGTCAGGACTCGTGCAGACACGCTCGTAGACTGAACGCTGGACTGAGTTTAGCATTTGAATGCCAAGATATTAGCTCCACCACATGGCTTGGTTTTACCTGTTGCTGCAGTGATGAAGTGAACAGAACGGTGAAAAAGCGAGAGGAAATGATGGAACCGGTCGACGACAAGCTGAAACGCTGAGGCCGCCGTTCGTTATCAGCACGAGGCGGGTTTCTGATATGTCGGGCTACGAGACGAAGGCTGACACACGAGGCGGGAATTCCACTCAGACGTGAGCAGATGCCGCACAGCTGTTTAAACGCACCGCTGCACCTGTGGTATCATTCTTTTTGGCGAAAAGACAGCACACAGGCGGGCGTCGCGTGTCGGTATTTAGTCAGAGAGTTTGAACATCTGCCGGCTTACCACCTTCATTAAGGTTTTAAACATATTTACTTAGCGTTTCACTGCGTAGCGGAAAATCCAGCTTTAAAGTATGACTGCCGCTCACAGTCGTTAGCTCCAGGATGATGTATAAATATGAGACGTGATGTTTAAAGTTTGGAGCAAATGAGAGACTTTTTGGGCCTCGCGGTTCAATGTCACTGTAATGTTATCACATCTGAATTGAAAGCCTTAATTTGAAACATTAGGGGGTCTGAGAAGCAGTTCCAGACAATCTTTCAACAGCGGGGCTATTTACGATCCTCTTTTTGCTCCATTTGACCACAGCAAATTTTCATCAGCTCACTACCCCGCCAAACGATGAAGGATAATTTCCCTTAATTGCCCACAAAGGAAGCTTTGAATCTGACCGTTCGCCGCTTTCGTCAGTGTAATGACACCCCTCAGCAGCTTGTCCGTTCCCGCTGGGGCGTTCTGGGGTGCTGTCGTGAGTTCAGAGAGAGCCGCCTGGTAAAACATCCGCCTGACAGATGCACATGTTGCTCCTCCTGCTCCGCCGTACCGCAGACTTCAACGCTGTCAGTACCCGAAGCCTGCGACTCCTCAACAGACAGCAAGAGTGAAACTGCTAGGAAGGATAAGTGGGTTACAGTGAAATTTAGCAGAGGAGTAATCAAACTATGACGTGACAACCTTTATTTCCTCAAAGCCCCTTTTTTCGAGTTTGTCCGTGTCAGGGTAAATGCCGCCGTTTCCTCCGCCTGGAAACTGTAAACTCCAGTCTGGAGCCCAAAGTAATTCAGAATATAAACAGCTCCATTCAGAACAAAAATAGACCATGTCTGGGAAAGCAAAGAGCAACGCTTGAGCGTTCTTGTGATTTGCCGTTGGAGAGAATTTCCATATTGAGCGGAGCTCTAATATGAATTCCTCCATGTTTCTAATGCATTATAGTCACGCAGGAGCTTGGGGTTGACGGGTGGGCGCTGAAAACGTTCAGCTTCAACGTAAGGTTTAACGAGGTCAAAGATACGAAAAATGAGACAAAACCAGGAAAAGAGCACGAGCCAGTTGTCACAAACGTCACCCGTCGATTTTCTGAGTGCTTTTGAAACCTGTTTTTTGTCTCTCTGCGCAGCGTCATGTTGACAGAAGATGACGCCACCCAGGCCTGGCTAATCCAGAAATGGAGGGGTCTGGAAACTGGCTGGAACACACCTACCTTAGCTTCATGCTAAGACAGCGCTTCCGGGGAGCTTCCGGTTAATTTCTGGGTTGCGTCGCCTGGTTGACAAGTAAGGCGTAAAATAAAAAGTAAAACAAAAAAAATCTCTACATATATATTAGGGATGCAACGGTACTCGGTAAAATACCGAACCGTTCGGTACGACTTGCATGGGACAATACTCTTTTATGTCCTGGGGTATTTATGTTCCAATAACTTTGCACTGGACTTGCACGTGAGCGTGCGTGCCTTTTAGGCAACAGCCCCGCCACTGCATGTCAACGTCCACTCGCCTCCACTCCACTCACGCACAGTGACCAGCCGATCACACTTTAGCCGGTTGGCTGCAGCTCATAGACGTAGAAAAAAAAAAAAAAAAACAATCAGGCATGGCCAGCAGTAGCGGAGAAATTGGGTTAGGGTTAGGGTTAAACTTTTTTAAATCACCGGTGTGGGAGCATTTTGGTTTTGCTGTTGAATACACCGGCGAGGGAGTGAAAACAGTTAACAGAACGCAATCTTCTACCTCCCTAAACCCGCGATCTTACCTGCGTAAGATCCAGTTGTTACCAGTTGTGCGTCTTGGCGCAGCTGATGTCCTTTTTAAAATACTGCAGAACGAATCGTTGGATGCGAATTTAAAGATCACGAACAGTTAATGTTCCTGTCCCTCCTCGACCACCAACAGTTTCAGACATATCGGAAATAAATTTCCACATCCAACCTTTTCCAGCTGGACACCAGAGACAAAGATCTCCTTGGTTTCCTCCACAGCAGACATCTGGATGAGATCATGCCACAGCTGTACAGACTGACGTGTCTGGCCGTGACTATTCCCACAATCCACCACAACTGCTGACCAGACATCCTCTGACCTCAAGTGAATAAAAACGTCTGCAAGTGATATGGTGATGCGTAATCGAGAGGTAGAGCCGTTTGTGTACATGTGAACATTTGTGCCATTTGGACGCACTTTTTTAAGCGCCGACATGCAAGTTGCGCTTTCCGCAAACTCAGTATCTTGCGTTCGCGGGTTGAGGGTAGCGGGTGGTCTGAAACTGAATCCGTACCGAAACCGTGACACAAAAACCGCGGTACGGACCGTACCGTGAGCCAAAAAAGAGATGAAACGGCAGTAAAACCGTCCTAGTGACGACTGGGGTAGATGGATAATTCGAAGCTTCGTAGCCGCTGGTTTTGGGATTTACTGATTGCGGAGCAATATAAAGCAAACAAAAGAAAAAAATCGTAATAATGCCTATCGACAGGGACGAGTCCCGGACGGGACGTCTCAGGTTGTTGTCTTAAAGGGTTTTGTTAATGCTCTGTAATGCTTCAACTGTTTTATGTAAAGCACCCTGAATTGTCTTGTACACGAAATGTGCTATACAAATAAACTTGCCTTGCCTTATGCTAACCTGATGCTGCCTTACATCCATTCTGACCAAATCTGTCAAACAACCTCAGTTTATATACTGGTACCAAGACAACATCCCAAAAGAAGTAAACGAGGACTGGTGGAGCTCCACTGGCCGCTTGGTCGCCTGGGCTGCCCGTGGGTCAGTGAAGCCCAGTGGCCTCGGTGAAGCAACGCTAATATCTAACTGGTGGTTAGCTGTCCAGTTGGTTAGTTCCAGCCAGTTTCTTGCTGCTGCAAGTCGACGGGCCGGCGTCCCCTGGTCTCCCCTGGCTATCAGCTTCAGTTGGAGGTGAAGATAGCTGCTTTACTTAGTACAATTAACGACTGAGCGAGGAAAAAGTAGACGTGTTTATGATTTTAACATGGGAGTCGGCCGACATTGGCTCGCTATTGGAGTCACCCCCTAGTGGTCACTTGTATCTCTGCTGTTTTCTTTACAGACTCTCTCTTTACTGCCCCTTGGAACAGCGACGTCTCTGCGCTGGACTCTCCGGCTCCCGGGCCTCTACTTATTTGGGGCGACCCGCTTCGTATTGCAGACAGCAGCACAGTCTGCCGCTGCCCTACTTGTCTGGAGACTAATGGGTTTCACAGCTGTGACTCACTCTGGAATTGGTTCTTTTCTTCCCCACTGCTTGTTTAATCCTGATGGCTGGTTGTATTTAAGAACGAACATTTTTGAAATAATGGAGTCCAAATCTACATGTATCTGCCTCATTTGAATCCGTGAAGGGCTGCGGGGCGTCCTATTATCCTATTGTCTCGTTGTTGGCGTTCACCTCGCTGAGAGTATCATTTTTAATGAGGGAAAACATTCTCTGTGTCTTTACTCTAAAGCAGCTGCATCTCCTCTTGTATATCTGTGGGGCATGCTGAAAAGAAGCTTAAAAAAAAAATATATATATATATATATAATATATATAATATGTGGTGTGTGTGTGCCACCACCATCAGTGCCACCTCTGGAGCCTCTTTCTTTTGCTTCTATGTGTTTTTAAATCTGTTTTTGTGCATCAGAAGCCATTACAAACACAATAGCAGTGCTGAAAACTGGAACAGCGAGGAGAGGGTGAGGAGGAAGAGGATATTATGCCGAGCATAAGGCAGGGTGAAATCTGGGAGTAAAAAGACTTCGAGGCTCAAACCACACATGCGAGATGCAGCTGTGCTTCAAAACAAACTAGCGTTTTTCTTCTGTCTCAGTTATGACCTTCCCTTCCTTTTGGCACTCTATTTGTTTTTCATTTGTTGCATTTTTTTTTGATTTTATACCAACCGCCAAGGCCGCTTAGTTTGAATCATCGGCCACAGTGATAGCATCGCACGGCTGCTGCAGATTTGTGCGCTACCCATCCCGTTGCACTATTTCTGTTGGATTGGATTGAGATTTAGTGACTGTGAAGGCCATTCAAGTACAGAGACCTCATTCCCATGTTCAACAAAGCAGTTTGAAAGGATTTAGGCTTTCTGACACGATGAGTTATACCAGCTGGCAGACGATGGGCACTGTGTGGTCATAAAGGGATGGACATGGTCAGCAGCAAGTTATCAGTTAGGCTGTGGTATTTAAACAATGATCTGTTGGTAAAGGAGCCTACAGTGTGCCAACTAGTTTATTATCCCCTACATCACAACACCACCACCTCCAGTTTGACCTGTTGGTAAAAGGATGATTGATCCATATCCACAAAAGTTTGGGCAATAAATCGATTTTATCAATTCCTTTAAATTTTTTGCAGATTTAAAAAAAATGTACTAAGATATGGCATGGCAACGCCAGCACCATCGTGAGCTTCCATAACTCTGAGTTCTCTTCAGAGACGCAGTAGCGTCGTGTGCCGCCAAAAGTAAATACAGTGGTACCTCTTAGAGATGCGCGGATGACGTATATTTTAACCCGCAACCGCTTCTTAAAATCTCTATCCGCCCGCTATCCATTTGCAGGAATGTTTTTTCACCAATTTTCAAAACCGAACCGACCCGCCATCCTTTTTAATAATATGTAAAATATTTTTTCTTATTATTATTATTTGAGTGCTTCAACCGCAACCCGCCCGAATTTAATTAAAGTTTTATTTTTTGACGAGTCATCCGCCCGATATGCGGATTATCCGCTCCGCCCGCGGGTGCGCGGTTCATCCGCGCATCTCTAGTACCTCTACTTCCGAACATCTCTACATGCAGAATTTTCAGGTTACGACACGTCTCAACGGGAAAATATTGCCTCTTGTTACGAAAGAAATTTCAGGATACAAAAGGCAAAAATACAGTACGTGCTGCTACTCGCAACTCTCAGAGTTTACCGAACGTAAACATAGTTGTAGCTGCTCTGCCATTGGCTATCAGCTAGCATCTTCCTGGCATCTCTTGGACATTTTAAGAAAATTCCATGAAGTTTCGGAATTTGTTGAAAAGAGTCACCCAATAAAGGTGTTCACTAGTCGGACTATCGCTCACTATGTTGATGTTTGCCTTGCACATTTTCAAAGTATTGTTAAGAGCCGACAAAAGCAAACGTTCTTGGATCGGTTCTTTACAAAACGTCAGGCAAAAACCACTGCTGAGAGAGAAAAGGTGTTGTTGGACGATAGCAGTTAAAAGGTAAATGAACATAATTTTCATTCTTTACTTTATTTTTTTTTTTTTTATTATGTACAACTCTTATTTTATGTTTATTGTGCAGTTATCCAATTGTAACATGTATTTGTTACATGTTTTGATGCATTTTTATGATTTATAAAAAAAAAAATGTATGTCCGAATTTTGGGGGGCTTGGAACGGATTAACGCATTTACATGGAAAACACGTCTCTACTTACGGAATTTTGAGGTTACGAAACTACTTCCAGAACAAATTAATTTCAGAAATAGAGGCACCGCTGTAGTTTTCTCAAAGGAATGTTCCCAAAACTAGCACAGTTTCTTCATGTTGCAAAGTCCCACGTCATGCAAACCTCTGTGAAGCTTGTTTATAGAAGACCGAGCTCCATTCAGTCCGGCGAGCGACGGAGCCGACCGTCCCAGAGCCCGGTTCATCATGCGGACCGGACCAGGCCGTTGTCGTCTCCCCCGGTGTTGGTGTTGGACCCCACCAGGTCACCAGACGGCCCCTGCCAGGTCAGCTGACCCATCCGGTGTGTAGACTGCTGGACGGGGGCAGCATGCCGCCGCCGCTACATCGGGGGCTCCCGTCCCGGCTCCGTGACGCTGCAGCCCGGATCCAGTGGCGGTGGTTGCCGCGGCTACCAGTTCAGGAATACTAAGATTAGCTTTCCCGAACCGGCCTCCAGCGACACCGTCCATGTCCGCGGCGGCAGGTCTCCACCAGCCGCAAGAGGACCGATCCGCCCCCTGCAGACAGTATGTAGACATCCGAACGCAGATCACCACAAACTGGAGCGTCCAGCGTCGCAGGGGTAAGTCACCAGAGCAGCAGCGAGAAGCGTCAATGCCAGGCGTCGTCTGGGCATCATTCATGTGTCAGAAACATTTCTCTGAGATTTTGGTCCAGATTGAAGTTATATCAAAATGATGATCATGCAGTCGCTGCAGATTTGTTGGCCACACATCCATGATGAGAACCTCCAACCGGCAGATGCAGGTGGAAAACTGAGAGGGTTAGGGTTAACCAACTAACCAAGCTGAAGAAGAGAAAACAACTTTAAAACTAGAAAAGTACTCAGAGGGCCTGATTTACTAAGATCCTAAATAAAGAGTACTAAATTGCGTGTGCACTGAAAAAGTTTGCGCGTGCTGTTGTTGTGTGTTTTGCGGGTGATCAACTAAGAATGCTCGCGCAAATGATAACAGGTGCAAACCGCAGTATTTAAATGAGGTGTTGCGTGTCTTACGGTTTGCGCCATGGAGAGTCTGGATGGAAAGCAGGATAGACGCAAGCGCAAAATGAAATTTGACGAGTTGGAGTTAGAGATATTAGTGGAAGAGGCAAATAAACACATTCATGAACTACAGCAAAGAAATTTAAACATCACCAAAAGAAACGCAATATGGGAGAAAATCTGCGATAGAATAAATGCAGTTGGTAAAACAAAAAGAACGGCAGATGAGGTTAAAAGAAGGTGGCAAGATATAAGGCGAAGAACTAAAGAAAAAGTGGCCTTTAATAAAACTTCGGCAAACAAGACAGACAGGTGGAGGGAAGAGATGCTTCTAACCAGGATTGAGCAGCAGGTGCAGCTCACCTTCTGGAGGAGCAGATAACTGGGATACTGGGATATGACACGCTAGAGCCAACTGCAGAACAAGGTAGGCGCACAATAAGAAACACTTTTTTCTCCATGAAAACACGTGATTTATTTATTATCACAAATAAAAAAATGAATGTGCCTCCTGTGGCAACCTTTTGCTGAATAATACTCGATTTAACATTCAAATAAAATATTTCTCCTTTTGCATGTGCTTGTGACCGGCTCCAAATCAGCCCTTAAGTTTCAACTATCTGGTTTTCATTCATTCCAAACAAATTTACACGAGTCCGAAAGACTCTCTCTCTGCGTATTCTTTGATTTTGGCGATGTCGCCTCCTTGCCACAATAACAGCAGCCATCGGTGCGTAATGCTGGGCAGATTAGCACCTTCCTTTCCAACGTATTAAATACAGACGCAATCACAATCCCCGCAATTACTTTTAGGGTTGGTAAATCTCATTGCGCGTGGTAAATGAACCTATTTGCATTTTCCCCTCCCAGTACTTTGCGCTTTCTGGCGGGTACGCCCCATATTGATTATTCATCAGGGCAAAAGTACTAAATGAACAGCGTGTGCTATTTTCCTCATTTGAGAGGCGCAGTCCTCTTTGCACGCTGTTAGTAAATCAGCTTGCGCATTGGTTTGCGGGTGATGTCAAGTTTGCACACGTTTTTACGCACGCAAACCTTTAGTAAATCAGGCCCAGAGAGTGCATAACTCAGCCAAGCGCAACAGTTCCCCCATATAGCGATTTATAACATAAATATTAGTCGTATATATAGCACTGATAATATAGGACCCTGCTAAAATAGTACCACATCTTCCTTTATTTTGTGATGTACACAAAAATAAAGCCACAGTAGGCCAAAATGTAAGGGCACCCCCATTTTTTATACAGATTGCGATAAAATCCGCCTTTTGAATCAGATCCGGATCATCTTTTAAATTTGATAGAGGTTCCCATTGTCAATCCCTGAGTCAAATTTCATACATTTTGGGCATTAATTAATCGAGATATTGAGAAACAATTTTTTTGGCCCCATTGACCGACAATGTTATCGAAAATTTGAAAGTGATCCAGAATCCAGGATTTCTTCCAGATCACAGCCAAAATGAAATCAGTTCTTCTTTTCACATTTCTGACAACTCCTGAAAATTTCATCAAAATCCATCCTATAACTTTTTGAGCTTGAGTTGAACACAGACAGACAGATAAATGCAGGGAAAAACATAACCTTCTTGGTGGAGGTAATAAAAGATAAATGAAGTTCACATGTACACATTGGATGTGTCTATTGACTTTGAGTTGGGTGACATCAAGCTTTACTTGCTAAACCGTATGTCCTTCCTGTAGCGTTGGAAGCATTTCTCTGGTCAGTAGGTGATAAAAGTTCAACTTCTCAGGCATCGATGCAAACGTCAGCCCAGTATTCTCAACCTTTTTTAAGAAATGCCCTGTGACATCATCATGATCCTCTTGCCACCCTGAACAAAAAAAAAAAAACTAGGCTGTTCAAGCCACCAAATTGAGTTAAGAAGAAAAGGGAAGGCTTGAAGTGCTAAGTGGCTTGCTGCCAGTTTGTTCACTCCATGGGACCGAAAGCTTGAGGCTGAGTGCACCAGAGCTGGCCAAATCAAGGTGATTGCAATCTCAAGCCTCAGTTTCCTCCAGCTTTGTGAGTGAGATTTAAAAGGTTCAGAACTGGAGTTCTGACTGCATATAAGACCCACGGAAGTGAAACACGTCTGAATGATTCGTGATTTGGCTCAATGATTATCGCCTTCCACCAGACACAACAAACGCACCAGAATCTCCTTAAAGATCTTCACGTCATTAAAGTTTCCTCACTTAACGTTAGCTGGTTTTAAGATCAGTTGCAAGTTGTACTTGGACTTGATCTTGATTCTGGCAGTTTCAGCCGCTGTTTGTCTCTCACATTCTCTGTCGGTTGTTGGTGCGTTAAGTTGCCCGTTATTTTAGTATGATCAGTGAATGGAGCACTGATCCTGACGCAGCTGCACCGATGAGACGCTTTGCTTCCAGCCTAACTGTTTAGTTTCACGTTATTTGAGAGAGCTTGTGAAAATAATTGGGAAATTAGAAGGTGTGTGCTTGTGACTTGTGAGGTCCTGTACTCCAGCTACGTTAGCAGTTAGCACAGGGATACCGATTCACCAAAGTCATCTGTTTGTGGAGATACAGTCATGTTGGCTGAGTATCGTACAGTCTCTGCTCGACTGTACTGGGATAGGGTTAGGGTTAGAGTTAACCCTAATCCTAACCCTATCCTGACCTTTTGACAGCTCTCACTGTTGCCTGTGGGGATTAGTTTATGGGCGTTGCCATGAATATCATTTACCAGTTGTGTACGAGAAGTCAAAGTGCCCCCTGGAGGGTTGGAGGGGGTTGCTACCACCCCCGTCAAGGAAATCTACATTAGCTAGTCAACTAGCAGCTACGCAGCTACGCAGCTACTGCTGGCCAATGAAATCATGTATCAGGACACGGCTGTGTCAAAGCAGCTGGCTTATTTGTGTACCGAAGTGGAAGAAATTTGACTGGTTGTCAACCTTTGCTGCAACTGTGCTTTGTGATACACAGTAACTAAACGCAGGAGAGGCGCAAAACCCAAGTAAACCAGGATTAGATGAACACAAGCAGCAGACCTTAAAGTGACTCAGGTCACTTTTATGACACTGTGCCAAATTTGCTCTGGTTCGGTCTTATTTACTCTTCCACCATGACTTTATTGAGTCTCTTGTCACCTTTCTTAGTCACCTACTATATAGTAGTTGTTGCTAGTAAGAGCAATAGCTGGAATATACTTCCTAAAATGATGAAACATTTTCCTTCAAATGAAATTGAAATTGATATTCAACAGGGAAAAGTCATTGGTGTCACTTTAACAAAAACCAGAACCCATAGAGCACCACACATTGTCTTTTTTTCACTACACTTTCAATTAGGAGGACTGAAAACCCTCCAAATCTTGAGACAAGATCTCCAAATCGGCAGAGAGTGAATTGTTAGTTTTAGGGGGCTAGCAAAGACGCCGCCCTCCAGTCTCTGTAAACACTGCTACCAAAGCTCCGTTTACACTGTCGGCTCTGAATCGTCGGTGTTTGGCAGCTGGAGCATCTCTGGCAGGCTGCTGTACTTTGCTGAGACACGGAGGTCTGGCCCTGTGATAATCCCAGTCCAAATGTCTCCCTTTTGTGCAAACAAATACGACCGATTGGGCCAAATCGGAGCTTTTTGAAAAACCACAGGCAGCAGATTTCTCTAAACCTTTATGTGACGGAGAGGACTGGAGGGACATGAAAGTGCTGGCTTGCATCCTCACTCTCTCTCTCTCTCTCTCCGTCTTCCTCTTTGCTTTGTCCTTTTGGCCTCCTGCTCCTGATTTCCACTCAAATGTTTGCCCAGCATCCTTTAATTTGATGTCTTTTGTGCCTGTCTGAGGGATGAGCTCCTCTCGGGCTCTGAATGCTCTCCAGAATCCCCCTGAATCCCCGGGTTTATGCAGTTTGAAAAGATCCAAAAAGAAGCAGGCACCTTCGCTACATCAACTTGTTGGCGGACACTGACGTTTCAACAACACACAAAACATCACAGACCGGGTTTGTGGCTTCTGCACGCTGACATATTTTCATAATTGGTAATTGGATTCAAAATTATTCTTATTATTAAATTTGGAAACAAATCAGTGTTTGTTTTTACACTCAGTCACTCAAATCTAATTTGCATTCCCCAGCTGATGAAACTCGGATAATTAAATAGAAAAGAATAGATTCTGATTATTGAGAAATTGCAAATAAAGAAAAGGGAAGCATTCATTGTGTCCTCGTCAGCCTTCATCGGAGGGAGATGGGAGATGGAGACGCCGCTTTGACAATGTCTTAGTTATAATTTATTTGTTTCTTAAAGCATCCAGTTTCTTTTCTTATCTAGTTCAGAATGAAAATTAGAATGAAAATTAAAAACTCTGCCGCTTGTATCCGCGATCTCATTCTTTCGGTCACTACCCACAGTTCATGACCATAGGCTGAGGGTTGGAACAAAGATCGGCCGGTAAACAGAGAGCCTTGCCTTTTGGGCTCAGCTCTCCCTTCACCACAACGGACCGGTACAGAGTCCGGCACCACAGCAGACGCTGTCGATTCCCGTTCCTTTCCCCCATCACTCGTGAACAAGACCCCGAGGTGACGTTCCATGTCCAGGTAACCAGTTTAATCAGTCCGTTCATGTAGTCCGTTCGGGCTGAGCCCCATGGGTGAAGGCCCGGCCACCAGGGCCTCCCAAACGAGCCCCTCCCCCAGGCCTGGCTTCCAAGGTGGGGCCACGGCAACCCTAACCCAAGCGAGGGACATCAAGCTCTTGTTTTAATTTTATCCATAAGAGTCATTTGAATCGCGCTTGGTCTGTCCCGTCCCCCAGGACCAGTTTGCCTTGGGTGACCCTACCAGGGGCAAATGCCCCCGACAACATCATCAGCTCCTGGGATCATTCGGACACACAAACCCCTCCACCAAGTTAAGGTGGCGATTCAGGGAGGGAGATGTTTTTTCATCAAAGACCAAATATGGCTACCGGTGTCAAATCCAGCTCCTTTTTAAGGGATACAAGATTCCTTCAAGTATCACTTTTAGAGACGTTTGAAGCTGGTGAAAAATATTTCTGCGCCGAGAAAAACTTGGTAGCTTGTTGCTCTGTCATGGAAGCACAAGTAAAAAGAGTGAGTTGAATATAAATGTATTTTCTGAATATGTTTCCATCTACGGCCTTTGATACTGGCTAAAACTTTGAAACACTTATGTCTTGGTATCACGTTTCCATCACTTTGTCCACATCAAACTTCTGCTAAGCTCTTAAGCAATACAGTGTAGAAATGCATCGATTCAATGGAGCACAGCTTCATGAAAGGAATACCTTTGACTGGTCTCATATCTTTTACGCTAGCAGTTTCTAATGGGGACAAACACGTTTGAAATTGGTGAAATACTGAGCCAAAACATGAAAAGCAGCCATGAAAAGACTGCAACCCAAGGAGGCAATCATCAGCATGAAATTGAGCTAGCTACATGAAGAAAAAAAATATTCTTAGAAGAAAAAATGAAAGAAAACCTTTTATTGAGGAATCTCTTTTGATCAACATGTTTACTGCAGACCTAATGCCTTGTAGGTGCAGCTTTTTTTTTCCCCTAAAAAATAAATGTAATCTTGAATTTAACTTTCTGTGCTCTTTAACTTTGGACCTTTTGTGTCACTCTTCCCATGGATGGACAAAAAATATTATTATTATGATTATAATGATGTTATTTACACAAATTTAAAATGTCCAAATTTAATTTGCAGCAGATATAAACATATTTACAGCCTAGTTCAAAAGACAGTTTTGTCTCCACAGCTACACATCCATGACAAATGTACAGGAGGTAAAATTTTATGTACCGCATCAGGTAAATTTATATAAAGCAACAAATCTATGCATAATTATTGTTGTGGTGTTTTGTATTTAGCTACTCAGCACTTAGCACTGTCCTCACTTGACTTCTGAGTTGTGAATAAAGACCTTACATACGATCATCACTCTTGTTTTAATGATAACATGGCTCATTATGCTGTAAACCCTACTGAAAGACTGGTTTGACTGAATTTGGGCTGGTAGCCCCCTAAAGCAGCTATATATCCTAAATATATCATAGAGAAATCAAATATGCTTTGAATTTTTTTTTGTAAATAATAATATTTGAATTTAATGGACATTTTGAATCAAGTCTCCAGGTTTTTGCTCAGTGCTGTTACCATAACACTCCACCCTTCCTGAAAAATTTGGAACATTCTACAGGTCACATGTTCAACATGAATCATTTGGATCCTCTGATGGTCAAGATTAGTTAGTAAGTTCCCCCTTTATGTTGTAAATTTCAGGAGTTTGAAACTATGACTTACAAGATCAACCTCAACTTTCAATCATGTTACCTAAATAATTTTTTATGTTCGTTGTTTATTCAAGAAACATCTTTTTTAAATCAGTAGAATGTGCTCAGTATCGTCAACATATAAGCATGAATGCCATCCCGGTATATTCTATGCATTTGCTAAAACTAAGCTAACACCTCAGTCCTGTAACTTTCACCTCTGTTACTCGTACTTCTTTTTTTTTACCTCCGCCAAGGAGGTTGTGTTTTTGCCGGCGTTGATCGGTCTGTCCGTCTGTGTACAAGATAACTCCAAAAGTTATGGATGGATTTTGCTGAAAATTTCAGGAGTTGTCAGAAATGTGAAAAGGAAGAACTGATTTCATTTTGGTGGAATCGGGAAGAAATCCTGGATTCTGGATCACTTTCAAATTTTCGATAACATTGCGGTCAATGGGGCCAAACATTTTGTTTCTCAATATCTTGATTAATTATTTTCCAAAACTCATGGAATTTGACTCAGGGATTGACAATGGGAACCTCTATCAAATTTCAAAGCCTGATCTGGATCTGATCAAAAGGCGGATTTTATCACAATCTGTAAATCACTAT
Source organism: Hirundichthys speculiger (assembly GCA_018398805.1). NCBI lineage: Eukaryota > Metazoa > Chordata > Actinopteri > Beloniformes > Exocoetidae > Hirundichthys > Hirundichthys speculiger. The sequence continues at coordinate 881,660 of JAGFBZ010002540.1, read as the reverse complement.
ATGGGATGTTGCGCTTGGCGGAGGTCTGCGCTCTCCGAGTGCTTTTGTAGTTTCCATTGTTTTAATAATGGCTGAATTTTAGTAACAGGACTGGGAAAAATATAACTATCTTTTGCTTAGAGATCTTTTAAAAAAAGAAAACACTAAGTGGCCTGAGCTCAACCAATACACAATTTAAATAATTAAATGTGTTTATTATATTCAGTAAAGAAAAAAGTTTCAAAATGAAGTTAAAGTTTGAAGTGTTACAACAAGCAAATGGCATCCATTTTGTTGAACGACCCTGATGTGCGCTATTGCACACCACATCTAACTAGCGCTCAGAATACAATTTCCTGTCGATCTGTGAACCTGGTATTTGCTCATATAAATTCCAGTTTACCTGAGACTTAGGCTAACATAAGACAAGCCAGCCAAGCTAAAATAGATAACTTGTGGTAACCGAACTAAGGTGGGCATGTTCTTGCCGCCTTCCAGGCCTGCTCTTTCCACTCATTTTCCCAGTTTTGGATTAAGCGGTGTTTGACAGCTTCAGTACTTACCAACATAATGCCATGTAACCATGCAGTTCCACTTTACTGAGTGCCTAACTTAAGCACCTTAGATGTAATGGCGAACTAGCACTTTGAGGTCTAGAGGTCACAGGGACCTGTTGTCCAGTATATGATATTATGCTCTGGCCATGATCCTTCTATCTAACTTGGTTTCTCCTGTGGGTCTCCACTATGTTCGCCAGCAAAGTTGTTATCTCAAATGTTTGGTCTCAGGCACTCTGTTAAACCATATTGCCATTCACTGCCAAGTGGTGATTCCTGCATCGCCAGCTGAGGTGTAGGTCTGACCCCCTTTTCCATGCAAGTTGAGAATAAATTCATTGTATTCCAGTCAATAGCCAAGCCTTGTTATTTAAGTTTGTCCTCCGAATCCTTTCGTCTTCTAGTGGTCGAAACAGAAATAATCAAATCCGCCACAACAACAGGTATCCCCAGAGATGGCGAGAGCATTTTCATATTAACTGCCCTCCGTGAACCATCGGCCTCATGAAGTCGAAACCTCTCAGCAGACGCCTTCGATATGCAGTCTCTCCCGGAGTGTTGAGTCGATTGCGGAAGACACAGAAAAGTAATTGCTGGGCATCGACTTACACAATAGCCCGGCAGTCTGCTGAGACTGCATCCTCAGTCTGGATGAGCTTTATTGTCTTTCTATCAGTACTCTGTGTTCTTAGTCAAGGCTGCAAAACAAAGTCCTCTTGATAATTACTGCCACCGTCATTTGTTTGTCGGGCCTTGTGTGATTTATCTCCTCTGAATGTGTTTGATTCATCATTGCTCCAAAACATTAGATTAATTCCCTGCTTTGGCAAGCAGCCTGCCAATTACTTTTAGGGTAAACCTTAATCAGCACGGCGCTCTTGTGCTATTGTGTAGATTAGATGAGAAGCATATCATTATAACGAAACAATAGACGATTGCCGAGTGGCCAAATCAGGACAGCTCTCCTGGTGGATCATTTTAATAAACAGAAGTTGAGGTCATGTGGAAAGTTTTCCTGAACCCGCCTCCAACCCACCAGGTCTGCTGTGAAGGTTTTTGCTCTGGCAGTGAGTGCCTCATAACTGCAGCGATTTCTAATAAATCCATGGCAGCTAAAAATCCAACATTTTTATTTGATTTTGAGAAGCCCATTCTGTCGGGGCTCATTCAGAGAGAGGCTGTCCAAGGCTCACAAACTTCTGAGAGTTTGCTGGGAGATGCTAATGAGAGATCAGGGGGAAAGAGGGTGAAAATGAGCTGCAGGGGAAGTCACTTTTACCATCACGATGGCTTCTCAATCCAGTTTTGTCTTTAGGTCATAACTCCTTTGAATTGAACATTAAATGAATGCAGAATAGTGCTGAAAAGTAGACACATTATTAAAACCACTGATGTGAATGACACTTGCCGTCGGAAAGCAATGTTCTGTTGGGTTTTGTAGGTGACTGTTAGGAAGCACAAAGTCATTTTCTTTTATGTGTAAGGACAAAAAAGTAAATTTCTATTATGGATTTTAATGCAGGGCCAATGCAGAGGAGCTAGAATTGGATTTTAAAACAGCTTAAGGCTTCTTAGACTGCATCAGGGATGGAAGGAATAAATAAATAGCAATTTTTATTTTTATTTTGCATCACTCTGAAACAGGATGCCCTAGGGTTTGGGCGATATGACCTCAAATCAATATCGGGATTAAGTGAACAACTTACCTAACTTATGATTAATGAGCGATTATTTTAGTATCATTTTATTTTTTGCCCTCATAGATCACTGACAAGGTTTTTGCTCCAAATATAAACTATTAAAATTTTGATTTTTCTCTTTTTCATAAAAGAGTACATATCTTTGATTTTAAAATAAGTGAAAGGAAGCACACGTAGACTAACTATATATGGTAATTAAATAGATATTTCAAAGGGGAGAAAGAATTGAAATAATTGACATGAGCAAGATTTCATCAATTCTTGGTTCTGAATGTCGGTTTTGATTAATTCTAGATTAACTGCCCAGCCCTAGGATGCTCCTGATTTTAACAATATTGAATCGGAAAAGAAGGAAGTCCTAGAAACGTGTTTTAAGGTCAAGCTGAAGAATGAAATAACTCCAAAAATAACTCCCAGCTAACATTTGTATGCAGGGGCCTATCTGGGATGTAAATGGACTAAAAAATGGGGCCCTTTATGGGGTTTCTGCTGGTCCCACGTTGGCCCAATATGAATCGGCAATTTGTGTTCACTTATGTGGTCGAGTGAGATCCAGGCGAGACACCCATTTTGGGCCAATGCCCATTCACCACACATGTACCATGAACTGTTGCGAGATATTCACATTAGGCCCACGCACAATCCCATATGGGTCCCCACTTTTCTGCCATTCAGAGTGACTACAAAGTAGTATGTCTCTGAGATATTTATTTCCAAAGACAATGGGCCCGATCTTCCGGCAGATCTGCTAAAGCCGTTATTAAGGGATATTGGGTAGCGAGAGGAGCGTTCTCTTCCACCTTTGCTAAACCCGCTATCCCACCTGTGCTACCCGCTACATTATGCATAGGAGTGGTTAGGGCGTTCCACCTGTTAAACCAATCAGTGCGTCAGCAGCAATTGCCTTTAAGAGCAGGTTGCGCTACCCGCTAACCGCTATGGAGCGTCTTTTCATCCAGATCGGAGCAGCTCTCATGTGCAGCTCGTCTGGGACTCTGCTGTAGAGCTTCCTCCTCTTCCTTCCTCCTCCTCCTCTGCACTGACATATACATAAAAATATTTTTTACACAGACAATTCCTATCGGCTACCTGAAAGTCCCAGATAGTCGGTGTCCTCCCGGTAAACACGCTCTGGTCGTCTATGGTTTAATTGGCGAAGAGGCCATTTAGGATGATCTCTGCTATTTTCTCAGGGGTTCAACTGAGGCCAAATCACGTTTTTTATACAAGAGTTAATTCGAGAGGTAGAGCCGTTTGTGGACGTCCACATGTGACCAGGTGGACCGACACTGATGGCATTTGAACGCGCACTTGTACGCGCCGACATCCGGGTTGCCAGTAAAGGGTGGTCTGACCACCCGCTACCTGCAACCCTAAACCCGCGATCACAAGATACCAAGTTTGCAGAAAGGGCAAAAGACACGCCCATTGCCACACCTACAAAGTGAGTAAGGGAGTCGGCATAATGGGTAGCAGCTTTAGCAAGCAGGTGATTGCATTAGCAGTCAGCAGAGGTTCCTATACTCGCAATTTGCCGGTAGCGGCTAGTGTTAACGAGTAAGGGGAAGTGTATGATCGGGGCCAATATGTCTTTCAGACATACATGACGTCCAACCCTCCCTGCTCATGCGTACGCGGTGGAAGCATCGTCAGCACTGGTCTCCAGAGACCAGAGGAGGGCAAATCCAGTCCACAAGGTGCCTTTGATGTTTCCCTGCTGCAGCACATCTGAATCTTCAAATGAATGGGTCCTTGATCACAAGCTGATGTTGGTCCTGATTCGTTAGAAGCAGGTGTGTTGTGGCAGGAAACCATCTAAGACATGCAGGACAGTGTTCCTCGAGGACTGGGCTTGTCCGCCCCTGACATAGATGTTGAATGGGATGACATCAACCATAATCAAAGTGAATTGTGGGTTCCCTGCGCAGCTGTGACAGTGTTGTTTCCGTCAAAAGTTGGGGAATTTTTAACTCTTCCTGCTGCACGTGTCTGATCAAATCATGGCTACAGAGCTGGAATTAACCAATGAAGTCATACATGGGGAGCTGGACTGATTCGGACTAATTGTTTAGTGAGCAGGAGCAAATTTGATTGGTCGTTTTGGGTATGGGAACAGAACGCTGCCCGTAACTGGCTTTATGGCTTTAAGGACGAATAAGCAGAAGATAATGGATGGATAGTTGGCTTCATGGACAGCAGAGTGTCATCTGCGTATTTACTTGAATTTGACCAGCACTTATATTGTTGTTAGCTCGGGGATGAAAAGCACAGGAACAGGTCAAACACAAATAAGTTTGTGACTAAGCTCACGAGATCACAACTGCTAAGAGTTGACAAAGTTTCAAGGTTCAACTGGTGTTCTGCAAACCATGAGGGCTTCTTAGATAATTGGAAACTTTTTTGGGGGTAAAACCTGGTATGATAAAGAGAGATGGCGTCAACTCCTCTTTGGACGGTGCGACTAATTTCTAGAAATAAGAACAAATTTATGAGAAACAAAAACATGACAATGCAGAGCTGAAAAAGGGAGGCAGAGTTGCAGTCTGACACTTTTCTTGTCTGTTCTCTACCTGCAGCCCCCCCTCTCTAAACCCCACTGAGGATGCGTCTGCTCCCACACTCGCTAAATTAAATACATTTGGATTAGGCCCGCTAGGAGCAAATCAAAAGAACCTGATGCAAAAATAATGCTATCACCTCCAGAGAAACAAAAAAAACAAAACAAGATAATTAAATGTGTGTTATTGAATACTAACTGTCTCGTGTAATTTTGTTGGTAAATGACTTGATACCTGATCATCACATTGAATTATTTACAGAAACCTGGCTAGCGGAGGAAGATCATCTTAGAATCAAGGAGCCATTTTTATTAATTAGCTATCTTAATGATCACATTCCCCAAAGCGCAGGAGGCAGCAATCGACCGCTTGAGTTTACTAATCAACTTGAAGTTTCTTTGAACTCATTTGGGAGCATTACTTTTATTTTATTTTTTTAACATCTTGAGTAAAAATCACCATAACTACTTCTGTTTGTTTAGTTGTACTGTGTATTTGATTTATTTTCTTCTTTTTGTTTTCCCCACTTTGTGCTGAATACAAAGTCAGTTTATAGTTACAGTGGGAAACTTGTAAAAGTTACATGTTAAATGTTCGTATAAATGACAATTTAAATGACCTAAATATGATTTTATTCTGCACTTTAAAAAAAACAAACGTTGAGGTCCAATAAAATGTATTGAATTTATAGAACTGAACTTTTCTAAGTAATAAAATCTATGTTTTTTACATGTGATACAGTCAGATTCACTACAGAGAAACTCATACCATTTCATCCTTTTATCACCACTCCACATAAACTTAGTAATATTCATCATATTTTATTCTGAAAGTCCAAAGCCAGTGTAACTGGATTTAAACATTTTGGTGACTGAGCTGCTGAGGACGGTCTCGTCTAGTTTGGTTGCATCGTCTCCTCATAATACAAAGTAATTTTCACATTTTTGTAATGCTGCTATCAAACAGAATCATATGTATTTTAACAGATCGGCACCCCTGTGGACTCATTCCCTCCAGCTGTGGACTCATTCCTCCAGCTGTGGACTCATTCCTCCAGCTGTGGACTCATTCCCTCCAGCTGTGGACTCATTCCTCCAGCTGTGGACTCATTCCCTCTATCTGTGGACTCATTGCCTCCAGCTGTGGACTCATTCCTCCAGCTGTGAACTCGTTCCCTCCAGCTGTGGACTCATTCCCTCTATCTGTGGACTCGTTCCCTCCAGCTGTGGACTCATTCCCTCTATCTGTGGACTCATTCCCTCCAGCTGTGGACTCATTCCTCCAGCTGTGGACTCGTTCCCTCCAGCTGTGGACTCATTCCTCCAGCTGTGAACTCGTTCCCTCCAGCTGTGGACTCATTCCCTCTATCTGTGGACTCATTCCTCCATCTGTGGACTCGTTCCCTCCATCTGTGGACTCGTTCCCTCCAGCTGTGGACTCATTCCTCCAGCTGTGGACTCATTCCTCCAGCTGTGAACTTGTTCCTTCCAGCTGTGGACTTGTTTCTCCATCTGTGGACTCGTTCCCTCCAGCTGTGGACTCATTCCCTCCAGCTGTGGACTCATTCCTCCAGCTGTGGACTCATTCCTCCAGCTGTGGACTCGTTCCCTCCAGCTGTGGACTCATTCCTCCAGCTGTGAACTCGTTCCCTCCAGCTGTGGACTCATTCCCTCTATCTGTGGACTCGTTCCTCCATCTGTGGACTCGTTCCTCCATCTGTGGACTCGTTCCCTCCAGCTGTGGACTCGTTCCTTCCAGCTGTGGACTCATTCCTCCAGCTGTGAACTCGTTCCCTCCAGCTGTGAACTTGTTCCCTCCAGCTATGTACTCATTCTCTCCATCTCTGGACTTGTTTCTCCATCTGTGGACTCATTCCCTAAAGCTGTGGACTCGTTCCCTCCAGCTGTGGACTCGTTCTTCCAGCTGTGGACTCGTTCCCTCCATCTGTGGACTTGTTCCTCCAGCTGTGGACTCGTTCCCTCCAGCTGTGGACTCGTTCCTCCATCTGTGGACTTGTTCCCTCCATCTGTGGACTTGTTCCCTCCAGCTGTGGACTCATTCCCTCCAGCTGTGGACTCGTTCCCTCCAGCTGTGGACTCGTTCCCTCCATCTGTGGACTTGTTCCCTCCATCTGTGGACTCATTCCCTCCATCTGTGGACTCGTTCCCTCCAGCTGTGGACTCGTTCCCTCCAGCTGTGGACTCATTCCCTCCAGCTGTGGACTCGTTCCCTCCAGCTGTGGGCTCGTTCCCTCCAGCTCTGGACTCGTTCCCTCCAGCTCTGGACTCATTCCCTCTAGCTGTGGACTCGTTCCCTCCATCTGTGGACTCATTCCCTCCATCTGTGGACTCATTCCCTCCATCTGTGGACTCATTCCCTCCAGCTGTGGACTCGTTACCTCCAGCGCTGGACTCATTTCCTCCATCTGTGGACTCGTTCCCTCCAGCTGTGGACTCATTCCCTCCATCTGTGGACTCGTTCCCTCCAGCTGTGGACTCATTCCCTCTAGCTGTGGACTCGTTCCCTCCATCTGTGGACTCATTCTCTCTAGCTGTGGACTCGTTCCCACCATCTGTGGACTCATTCCCTCCATCTGTGGACTCGTTCCCTCCATCTGTGGACTTGTTCCCTCCATCTGTGGACTCGTTCCCTCCATCTGTGGACTCGTTCCCTCCAGCTGTGGACTCATTCCCTCCAGCTGTGGACTCGTTCTCTCCAGCTGTGGACTCGTTCCCTCCAGCTCTGGACTCGTTCCCTCCATCTGTGGACTCATTCTCTCTAGCTGTGGACTCGTTCCCACCATCTGTGGACTCATTCCCTCCATCTGTGGACTCGTTCCCTCCATCTGTGGACTTGTTCCCTCCAGCTCTGGACTCATTCCCTCCAGCTCTGGACTCATTCCCTCTAGCTGTGGACTCGTTCCCTCCATCTGTGGACTCATTCCCTCCATCTGTGGACTCATTCCCTCTAGCTGTGGACTCGTTCCCTCCATCTGTGGACTCATTCCCTCCATCTGTGGACTCGTTCCCTCCAGCTGTGGACTCGTTCCTTCCATCTGTGGACTCATTCCCTCCAGCTGTGGACTCGTTCCCTCCAGCTCTGGACTCGTTCCCTCCAGCTGTGGACTCATTCCCTCCAGCTGTGGACTCATTCCCTCTAGCTGTGGACTCGTTCCCACCATCTGTGGACTCATTCCCTCCATCTGTGGACTCGTTCCCTCTAGCTGGGGACTCGTTCCCTCCATCTGTGGACTTGTTCCCTCCAGCTGTGGACTCGTTCCCTCCAGCTGTGGACTCATTCCCTCTAGCTGTGGACTCGTTCCCACCATCTGTGGACTCATTCCCTCCATCTGTGGACTCGTTCCCTCCAGCTCTGGACTCGTTCCCTCCAGCTCTGGACTCGTTCCCTCCAGCTGTGGACTCATTCCCTCCAGCTGTGGACTCATTCCCTCCAGCTGTGGACTCATTCCCTCCAGCTGTGGACTCATTCCCTCCAGCTGTGGACCCGTTCCCTCTATTTGTGGACTCATTCCCTCCAGCTGTGGACTCGTTCCTGCAGCTCTGTCCATCTTTCATCCCGCAGTTAGCCGTCTTTGATTTTTTTTTTCATAGCCGTGAGAGTTTCCTCTGCTTTTCTTTAGTTCCTGACAAGTTTCTCATCACTCCAAACTTTCCGCTGCTCCATTAATGTTTCCAGCTGCATATTTTATAATCTTGAGTTTAAATTCTGCAGTAGAGCTTTTTCTTCTTGGGGGCATATTTGTGTTCTCTCAGTCTTTATGGTTTACTCTTGTAACTTTTTCGGTAGCAGTGTTCAGTTGTTGCGAGTGTAGACGCTGTCCTGTTGTTGTCATGGGTGACATGGGGGATATTATTTTACATATAAATCGCTTCGACCAAGCTGAGGCACCAGCTCAGTCAAGTGGATTTAGTTTCACTTGTTCACATGTTTTGGGTGTAGCTGTGTCTCTCACAGACGAGCCATCTGTCTTGTCTTAACGTCACCTCTACTTGCCCTGTGTACTCTTGTGATATGTTTGAGTAGTTTTCCTTGAATAAAAATGATCATGGTATTGACGCACTAGTCTGTCCACAGGACCAGAGTGACGTAATCCGCGGCCCTGTACCGTACCTTGGTGAGAAAGGAGAGGAGTTTATTGAGGATTGAATGGTAAATGATTCACTTTGTCTTCTTTCTAACAGAATTTTCAAGGTTTAGAAAAACACCATGGACTCAACAATGGTGCTTGTGTTATCATCTGGAAGAGCAAACTAAATGCATGTTTGCTCGGTGACTCAAAAGTACAATAATAAAATTAGATTTATACTGGGATCGTAGAACCTTACAGTTTCCCGCCACTGTAAAGGTACTTCAAAAAGCTTACGTTTAGTAAAGAAGCTTTTATTTAGGTAACCCTGGTCCTTTAGTGCACCTGATTCACATGAATGGGTCGTTAACAGTTCATGTGCATCAGGTGCGCTAAAGCAGAAGAACATCTAAGACATGCAGGGCTGTGGCTCTCCAGGACCAGGGTTGGCCACCCCTGATTCAGGTGGTACCAGTTTGCTATGTCCAGCCTTTTTAAACCAGTGTACTTTTTTCAGTTTAATGTATTTTTTGTGGGTTTTTTTTCTCAGATATATCACCGTTTATCCCAATTTTTTTAAAGAAAGGTGATTTCAAACAGTTAAAGTGAAGTTTTTTTTTTTTTCAGTGTAGCTGTGGTGATCTCTCTGGTGTACAGGAGGAAAAACACAGTGATCTTGGTAGTCCATGGTGCTGAGAAGATCCAGATTCTTCTTGAACATGATGGGATCAAACTGCGCTCAAAAGTATAAGCTTTAAAGACGAGGCTGCCGTCTTGAATCTCTGCTGCAGCCACATCCCACAGCGCTGTGACATAGAAAATGGGTGCAAACCTGAGTACCGTGAAAATGGTGTCCACTGGGTCAAAACCGGTCGTCACCACTGCATTCGGGGCTTTTTTTCATGTCATATGAATTCTGCGAGCTCCCACTGACCTCGGCGGCGCCGATTTGGCGCGAGGCTGAGGACAAAACATGGAAGCGCATCAACGTGTTGAACCTCACGAGGAATTCCAGGCTATGTTCCCGTCAGTCCGCCTGTAGTTCACTTCAAACAGACCTGCAGTGGCCTTTTTCAATTCTGACTTTTCAAAAAAAAACTGTTATATAATATTGCCGAGACTTCCTGATTCTGAAAACTGTTTAGTGCATTCAGAGATGATGTACTTTGTGTCAGTGTTATTGTATATAATAAAAGCTGAGCTCCAGTGATATGAAGCTAAGTTTTAATAACGTGCTCCAAACATTAAGAAGTGGTCCCTGGTAGCTCGTAGAGGTTGGTTTTCTATATTGTACCAGCTATTAACTGTTATTGATGTCAGAGATGGACATGAAGAGAAAAGTGAACATTTTATCATTTTATCTAGACCCTTTAGCTGTTTAACTGTTTCAGTGCATTAAGGTTTTAATCTCAAATGCCAGTTTCAATGTTTTGATGGGGGATTGTCCATCTAACATTTTAGGTAAATTTCTCAATAACTAATGTACAAGCTTTTCCTTGCTTTTATGTTCATATATGAATATGAATATGTATATGCACCCACCACATGGGAGGTAACACCACATGCAGGGGTAAAAACTTCTCCCCGGGATCCCGCCGCTGTGGCGACCCCAAACAGGGAGCCGCCGAAACGGGAGTGTTTTTCATTGTAAATAATTTAAAGAGAGAGAAGGAGCTAAAAAGAGAGAGAGAGAGAGTTTACAGTCTTCGGTCAAGTCAGCTTGAGGAGAAAGTGCAGAAAATGTCAAGAGCAAACAAGAGAAAATCAACCGGGGAAGTGAGCAGTTTTCTTTTTATTTATTTATTTATTTATTTATTTATTTATTGAATTTGAGATTGCAGATTGAAACAGAAAACCATTTCATGGACCAGGTATGAGGTTAATCTCTGAAAAGAGCCTTTCCTGATGTGTCAGATGCCATCACTGTATTTGATAGAATGTTAATTTTGAAGCGAGGAAAGCATTTTGATCTTCACAAAGAAATAAAAACCCTGAGTTTTATTTTTAATACAGTAATTTTGCTTAATATGGGTCATGCTGCTATTACTGTTACTACGAATATTTCATCGGAAGCTGTGAACCCAGTGAATCTTCATTTTATCGTCTTCAGATACTTCTGTCTCTTCATGGAAAAAAAAAAAAACTACAGAAAAAAAATTATCATTCAGTCTGCTGACTTTTCTTTAAAATTATTGATCGGGCAGTTTTTGCATATGCAAGGCAAAGATGTTTTATTCATCCGCTTGCAAAATAAAGAGTTAAAATTTATTGGAATTCTGTTTGTAGAAGAAACTTAATTTTAGATTAATCAGAAGAAAATTAGTAAGCATTTTAATGGAGAAATTACTAAAAAATAAAATCTACTATTTAAATAGCGTAGGGAATTGCTAAGATTTAGTTAATTTTAATGACTTACAGATGAGAAAATTTAAAGTAAAATTCACTTTTAACGGAGAATTGAGAAAGTGAGGTTTACGTAACAACTGTGAAGCATAAATGTAGGTACATTTTACTCGGTGGTTGCCAGTGAGTTGTACTTATACTGTAGATTTGACTTAAACCTTTTATGCAAATTCTTATGAGGTTGTTATGAGTAAATGTTATTTCTTTCAGTATATTTGAGACTCAAATGATTTTTCTCAAACATACACAGACTTTCACTCTCTTTATCTTCTCCTTGATCTTGCTCTAACAAATGGCATACAAAGGTAATATTTTTCTTTTTTTAATAACCTTTTGTATTTACTTTAAATGAGCACACAGCATCTTAGAGGACGGCTGGAACCAGAGATGAAACAATTGTGGAGTGGTGGAGCGCAGCCAGCTAAACTTTACTGCTAAGCGAGTTGACTGTGTTAAATCTTTGATGTGTACAACATTCAACAGTGTTTTCCCCTCTTGAAAACGAGGCAATCCGTCAGACGAGGCCGGCTCCTCGGCTTAATTCACTGCTGTACACTTTAAAGCAGGTTGGAGAAAGCTGAAAGGGAAGTGCTGTGCCACTAATTTAGAAGAATCTCATTTAGTCCGGAAAGATGGTCTAATATACTGGACAAGAAAACCCTTTTCAAAGCTAGAAGTGCTTATTATTCATCAAGAACAACCCCAGGTTTTCATTCCCACACTGTAGCTGTAGCTCGCTGAAGCCTAGCTCCGACCCGTAGACTGTGAAAACGAGCAGAGAAACCCTCTACAACCTCGCCCATAGGTCTCTGAAGAGTTTTAAATCTTTGATTTTTGGGGTTCTGTTGACTGACAGTAACTGTGGTTGAGTGCAGTCGGCTACCTGTTGGCGAGCGGTCTCCATAGACTACCTGGAAGAATTGTCTGGAGATGACTGAGGCTCGACCAGAGGACCCGGAGGCTCCGGATGCTCCGGATCCTCCGGATGCTCCGGATTCTCCGGATGCTCCGGCTGCTGCAACAACGAGCCGCCACGTCCTCCCATCCTTGTTCTGCTCCGGCAGTCAACCTGTACGTTCTGAAAGACGTACGTGTTGTATCGTTTGGCGCTGAGCTCCTGCTGAACCGCGTCGCTTTGTACGTGGCAAATCGAGATGGCAGGAAGTTGAAGCGAGGGAAGAGAATCCAGATGATTTTCTGAATAAAACGCAGCATGCAATTAACTGACATTTTTATCCACGAGTAAACAAATCGGGGGGGCCCTGAGTTTCCAACCATGTAGGAGAAGAAGTTTATTTTAGAGGTCGGTGTTTATAGCTAACCAGCTATCGCCTGTTGCCCTCATACTTTTGACTACAGTTGGTGATGTCTCTAATTTAATAATTCTGATCATTCAGTTACCTCCTCATGTCCAAAGAAATGGAAATAATACATTTAACATATTTACTAGAAAATAAACATTCCTACCTTTTTCTTATTCACATTAGGTCAAGCATACATGTATTACTATTCACTTTTCATCAGTGGACATGATGCTCTTTGTATGAGCTAAATACCTCATAGGTCATTGTTATGAATTAGTCGTGCTAATAGCAGCAGCAGTTCGTCCAGTCTTTACTAAGGTTCATTTTTGCGATTTTGCAACAGGAATGAGGTCGGTCATCTTTGGTGTGATGCCATTCTGACGTACAGTACCGACGTCTTGACTTGGAACGACAGGTGCTATAGCAGGGGTGGCCAACCCTGGTCCCCCGAGAGCCGCAACCCTGCATGTCTCAGATGTTTCCCTGCTTCAGTGAACTGGGTTTTTTTAGAAAAGGAAACCAATTTTAAATCAGGCAGTAGATCTCGGTGACACGCAGTACTGCCTAGTACAACCCAAACAACTTTCAGGGTACATAGTCAAACAAACTACTTCTGCTGTGCATTAAAATTAGTGATGGTAAATTTAGGATCCTTAGTGTTAGCATTTAAACAACTAATTTGTGAAGAACTTTATCCCCTTGACCTGAACTTTAGGGGACATGGGTCGTGTTTCATACAATGGAGAAGAAGTGGAAGCCTCATTACCCTGATTAACTTTATTGTATAAGGACGTCTGGAGTAGCAGAGAAGGATGTTAGAGTGGTGCAGGACATGGATGAAAGCTGGAGGACAATGTTGAGGTGTGACAGAAGAGTTCAAGGTGGAGGTGGGACTGCATTAAGCATCAGCTCTGAGCTCCTTGTTACTACTGACTGACAGATGTGGTTCGGCAGGAATCTCGATGGACTATGATGTTTGCAGGTGATATTGTGGTCTGTAGTGAGAGCAAGGAGCTGGTGGAGGAACATCTAGAGAGGTGGAGGTATGACCTGGAAAGGAGAGGAATGAAGATTAACCACAGCAAAACAATATATGTGTGAATGAGAGAAACCCAAGTGGAACAGAGAGTGTACAGGGCAGGGTTTCCGTTGTCCGGTAATTCCCGGACTTTGTCCGGTAAAATATGCCGAAGTCCGGTATTTTATAATCTCTCCGGTCAAAATGTCCGGTGAAAATACTCCTCACAAGCAACATTTCAGTTGTAATAAAATAGGTAATTTCCACATCATTTTATGAAAAAACATACTTTTTTTTTTTTTTACGAATGAGTAGTGTGTGTGTATGTGTGAATGAATGAATGTAGCCTATATGTGGAACGAAACTTTTTTTCTGCGCGGAACGAAACTTGTCGCATTTGTTTCATTAAATCTAACAAACCGCGCACCACAACAGTGAGGTCTTTGACATGGCGAAAGCTATTTTCTAAAACGAAAAAGCTCTAATAGCGAGGGTGATGATGAGTCTAACTCTAAAAGGCTATCTGAAGAGATGGAGACTACCACAGATGATGCTGTGGCTCCCGCCGAAAATATTTATTTATTTTTTGAAGTTATGCTCGTGAGTCAATTGACGAGACTTATTTTATTTGAAATAGCCTGTTTTTCAATAAAAATACTATTAAATGACTTGCATTGATATCGTACTACTGCATATGATTTATTTTTAACCTCAATAAATTCATATAGCCTATGTGACCGGAATTTCAAACATTTGTCCGGTAAATTGAAAAACTGCCGGTCACATTGTCCGGTGCCAATTTTTTCTAGCGGAAACATTGGTACAGGGAGCAGAGAAGAAGAATGTGGAGGATTTTAAGTACTGAGGGTCAACAGTCCAGAGCAACGGAGAATGTAGTTTGAGCGTGAATCGTTTCATGTGAGACATGACGGGTCACCTGTTGTGTCGTGGAAATTACCATAGGAATGGGATGTCAGAACTTCTTCTGCACTTTGAACAAAATGAAAAAAAAAAAAAAAACAAAGAAACATCAGTTTTTGTCTACCTCTTTATTTAAAAACACTGGTTGCGTTACATACCGGAAGTAAAACGATGTTTTTGATGAAAGGTGGAGACTAACCAAAAGGGTATCCTGTGCATTGAATACTGGTTGTTTGGTTTGACCTTGGAATAATTGATTTAATTTGCATTTTTATCTTGAGTTGGAGAAAAAAAAAGGAACTTGAAACAAATGGGTTTACCAGTTAATCTAAGATTACAGTATCTTGTCAGAACTTGTGTCCTGTGATCTTCTGTCCTTGAGTTGAATGATCATCACTGTTCTTCCATGAAGTTTGAGCCATTCGGTTCAAAGTCTTTGTTCCTTTCTGCAGTTAAGATTTGAGGGCTCTTGTTGATTGATCCCATCTCGGGTTCAGAGTTCTTCCTTCTGTTGAACAGCAGGAGAAGGCAGACTGCTTCTAAACCAGCTGGTAGTTTTTTTTATTTTTCTGTTTTTTTTTTATTGACTTCAGAGAAAAGTCTTGATGTGATGGTTATGACTATTAAATCCAGCTGGCCTGACTCCATTTTGCTGTTGACAGCTGAAATAGAATCACAGTGTGTTTTAAGATGTTGTCCCCAGATCTATTTGCTGCAGTAGCTCCACTTAAAATTACTACAAGCCTTTTTATTACTGAAATCATGGCCGCCAATATTACAGGCTGCTATGGGGGGGAATGATAATAAAGTCTGTCTGAAAACTGAAGCGAGGAAAAAGACTGAAGTTTATCTTCAGCTCTGCACTGAAAAGCTTGCAAAGCTCTGTCTCCTGCAACTTTCTGAAAGTGTTACTGTATGTTTTACGACTTAAATCTGACTTTATTTCATCCTAATAACACCCCAGAAGCACACTCATGCAATTTCCTTGACAGTTATTGCACAAACTGCAGCATTTCCTATTGAAACAATTTCCACTGAGGTACATACGCGAGCTTACAAGGATCTGAAAATTTGAGTGAGAGAAGTCCAAGATGGATGAGTCTGGGGAAGAGCTACACTAGAGTGTCAAAAGTATTCGCTCAGCTGCCTGGACTCTCATATGAGCTTTAGCTCCTCCCATTCCTAATCAATATGACGTGGCTCCACCCTTTGCAGCTAGAACAGCTTCAACTCTTCTGGGAAGGTTGTCCACAAGGTTTAGGTGATGTTGGACCAGAAGGTTCTGGTTCTCAGTCTCTGCTCTAATTCATCCCAAAGGTCTTCTATCAGGTTGAGGTCAGGATTCTGTGCAGGCCAGTCAAGTTCATCCACACCAGACTCTTCCATCCATGTCTTTATGGATCTTGCTTTGTGCACTGGTGCACAGTCATGTTGAAGAGGAAGGGACCAGCTCCAAACTGGTCCCACAAAGTTGGGAGCATGGAATTGTCCAGAATGTCTTCAGAGTTCCTTTCACTGGAACTAAGGGGCCAGAAAAACACCCCCACACCATAACCCCCCCTCCACCAAACTTTACACTTGGATCAATGCAGTCAGACCAGTACCGTTCTCCTGGAAACCACCAAACCCAGACTCTTCCATCAGATCACCAGATGAAGAAGTGTGGTTCTTCCCTCCAGAGAACGTTCCTCCACTGCTCTAGAGTCCAGTGGTGGCTGCTTTACTCCACTGCATCTGACTCTTTCCATTGTTCTTGGTGATGTCTGGCTTGGATGCAGCTGCGTCACCATGGAAACCCATTCATGAAGCTCTCTGCTCTGTTGCTGAGCTGATCTGAAGGACACGTGAAGTTTGGAGGTCTGAAGTGATCGACTCTGCAGAAGTCCTTCTTTAACACCTTGACCTCCTTTTTGGCACGCTGATCTTGTTGTCTGCCGTGTTTCGTACATATTTTCATATGTGTTCTACCTACGGCAAGCCCAAGTACCGCAAAACAACTGACAAAAGGTGAAGTGAACCTGGAGTGCTTTATCTTGACAATGTACAGGTTAAGTTGAGACCTCCTCCTCCGGAGATGGTCTATATACAGTTCACTTCAGAGGAGTCTGAGTTCATTTGGAGTGTTCACATATCTGTGCAAGATGCTGAAAAATCACTTTTGCATCTGCTTGGACAGCTGAAAGTAAGTAATGGTCTCAAGATTTCAAGTAAATCTCAAGTGTTGTAGAAAAAATAAGATCCGATCTCGATGAGAAAATCAGAATAGAATTTATTACAGAGATGGCTGATGACTCTGTAGATACAGAGATGAGGCTGATCTTTATACCAAGACAGCAAGGTGTTACAGGTTTGCATACAGAGTGTAGACACAGCAGGTGGAGGTGGAGGCAGAGACAGTTGCCTTAGCCATTTGTCTGCAAACAGACTGATTGAGTTTAGCAACGTTAAACAGTCCCTTGATCAAGAAGTTATTTAGTTGATGCTAATTGCATTTAGGAAAACACAGCTGACCCCTGCTGTGTCTCCTAGATCAATGAGCCACAGCCGACCCCCGTGCTTTGACATTTGGTCTCGTTGGCTATGATGTGTATTGGTCTTATTAAGAAAGACATCACTTTTAAACATATTGTTAAAGACAAATAACAAAATTACAAGATGAAATAAACCAAATAAAAATTTCCTCCACACAAGTAATGGTCAACAAGTTTGTGGTGGCTGTAGAGTCGTAGGTAGACTCAGTCGGCCTCCAACTGTGTCTCGGGGAAGATAATTGAATACATCATTGCCCCAGTTGCCCCAGCCACCCAAAAACTGGATAAATGGGGAGAGTTGTGTCAGGAAGGGTATCCAGTGTAAAACCTATGCCACCTATGTAGAACGTATTGATCTGCCGTGGCGACCCCTGCAAAGGGGAAAAACAAAGAAGCTGCTTTATCTGAGCTCAGCTTTGTGTGGCAGAAGTACTTTAAATGTGGTGACTAAACATGACACTCTTATTTCAACCTGTATGTTCTCCTAACGTGGTCATGTGTGCGTACTGAGGGATAGCTCATGTATCAATGGAAAAATATCACAAACAAACAAAACATCCTGTTTCTAACGCTCAGTATGGATAATCAGGGGTCTTACTTCGGCTCATCGCCTTTGACAAAAGACTCTTTGATTCCTGTCCTCTTTTCTCCTCTAGCCAAGCTATCAGTCTTGCAATTATTGGACACGGGACCTCATTGTTAGATCCTTTGCTTCAGCAGAAACACCAATGACAAAAAAAAAAAGTCTCCAGAGAATGGTATACTGGTATATCATTACATTATTACTCCTGCACTAACATTAACATTTTCAGTGAGTTGTACTGATGATATGTAAAGCTTTATTACTTTAATGGCTCCAAAGACCACACAAGTAGTGACTTAGCTGTAATGCATGTCGCTGACCTTCCATTAAAAGCAACTTTAGCCTAATTAATCCCATTAATCCCTGGTTTCTGCTCGATGTACATTGTTTCAGTCCTTTATTTCACACTGGAAGCGTTTCAGAGGCATATTGTCTTCCCAACTGTACAAATCACACAAAGTAGCCAAAAACCACATATGTTGGTTGTATCTAAATTTATTAAAGTATGTTAAAAAGTATTTTCTCTCCCAATCTCTAAACCTCTTGTCATTTGTGCTGATTATCCTCTGACCGCGTTGATATGTACCCCATACTGCTGGTTATATTGATGTTATGTTACATAAAGTCTCTTTTGCCTCTTTTGCCATCCAGTCTTTGTAAATACGTCTCTATTCACGTCACACATTTAGACTTTGTAATTTTATCCTGCGCTTCTTCGAAAAGGAACTGGATCTCCTGTGTACGGATCTGTTTAGATCATTCCGGAGGTTTTTGATGGGACTGGCATTTGGGCTGTGATGGGGCTATTGCCGGACTTGGGCTTTGGTTGATTTTGATGTGAGTTTAGGGTAATTGTCATGTTGGAATGTGAAATTCCTTTTCTTTTGCATCAACATATCTTGGTATTTTGAGCTATTAATGTTCTCATCTGTCTTGATAAATGCACCTGGTCCAGCTGAAGAGAAACAGCCCCTAAGCATACTGTTACCTCCACCATGCTTCACCATTAGTATGCTGTTCTTGAATGATTCTCTGTGTTGGCTTTGCACCAACCCTTACTACTTTTTTAGAATTAAGCCCAAAAAGTGACAGAATTGGCATCAATTTGACGGGCTTGTATATTCTTTTTTGTAAGAAACGGCTTCCATCTTGCCACCCTAACCCCCCCACCCAGACTAGTGCAGAATAAGGGAGATGGTAGTCACCTACAAGGAGTGACCAGTACCTGCCAGAAGTTCCTGTAGTTGTAGTATAGTGTCGCTATTGGCCGCTTGGTAGCTCCTCTGATAAGTTTTCTCCTCGTCCTCTGATCAACTCACGAGGCTCATCCTGATCTTTGCACCGTCTCTGTCAAAACCATCATCAATAAATGGACAAAATATGTCACCACATAAAACTCATTTCTATTCTGTTAATATTTATCATCAGTTTTTGCCCCGGCTTCTCCAACTTCACTGAAACCTCTCTTTTGAAAATTTGTCATGATGATGTGACTGCAGCAGACTCCTGGTTTACTCGAATTTCACCTAAGCCTTCGATACAGTTGACCGCTGCACCGTCAAGTGGGATTTATCATTTACTAGGTTGTTCAAGGACTGTTTTAAAATGGTTTTCATCATATCTGTGACATGAGTTTGAGTTTGTATTGATCAGTTCATGTCAGAAGCTGCAGATCTGTCATTGGGGTCCCTCAGGGTTCTGTCTCAAGCCCCATTCTGTTTACACTATATATTCTACATCAACAAGAGCTTTTAGTCTTTTCAGAAACAATCTTGTACGACTTTTACGCTGATGACATTCCACTGTACTTTTCCTTTGAATACACCTAATTTCATAAACTGTAGGATTGGTTGACAGTTAACTTCTTTCAGTTAAACTCAGATAGGACAGGATTCCTGACGTTACCCTAATCAGGAAACAAACTGGCTTTTAAGGCTCATCTATTCGGCCTTTTTGGAGAAATTTAGTTGTTGAATTCCACAAATTAGTGACCCTCAACAGGTCTTTTTCCATTGGAGGAGCATTTTAAAATTAAGAAGAATGTTTATGGTTTGATTCCTTCTCGTTTGGGATTACAAAAACGCACTTTGCAATTGTCTTAGCAAAAGCTAAATTGACCTCAGATTGTAAAAAAGGCAGGAGCGAAGGCTCTTAATTGGTACCAGCAGAAAAAAAACATCTGTATATTTCAGATTTGTTCAAGCACTGCTCTTCTTGTCTAACCCTCAGGTCACCTAGCCAGAGGCTGGTAGTGGTCCCCCACAACTGATTTAATATTTAGGGTGAGTGGGTGACATTTATGAGATGCCCTTCCTCATGTTTTTGCGCTGCATTGCTCCGTCAATATCAGAGCAAAGCCTAATGTGAAATGTTAGTTTACAAATCCCTCAATGTCTCCCATATTCTGCAGAAAATGTTCTCACCCTCTCATCAGCCTGAAACAAATTTACATTTTTTTTTTTCCCTCTCTGCCAGCCTCTGAGCTGGTGGAGGCTCTTTCATCCAGCAACCAAAGAAAATAGAGAAGAAACAAATCAATGCTGGACTCCGCAGTGGAACTCTGTTAGCGCTGGCTGGGCATCACCTCTCATCAGTATTCCATAATCATTCACCGAGTCTAGAACCGAGCGTGGGCTTTTTTTAATTGTCCCTCTGCAGGCAAAAGAGTTTAGAAAGAAGAAAAACAGCACATTCACTGAGCTGAGAAGAGGAAGAGCTGAGAGTAAATACAGTGAGCCGTCAACCCAGCTCCTTACACATCCCATTATTTATTGGCCTTGCAGATGCCCTTGCCTGGGATTGCTTCTTTTGCCGCCTCCCTGTTGTCTATTCCCCATCACCGAGCAAAGTCATGATCCAGCTGGGGTTTTTACTGGAGCTGCTGGCCTCAAAACATGCTAACCCGGGGTGTCGTATTTCAAGCTGACACGCTGCCCCCGGTGCTGTAATCAGGGGCTGCGCGGTGCCAGGCAGCTGGTGCCGAAGCCGGTCCCCCATCTTGACACGCTCGGCGTTTGAATATGTGCTTTAAGCAAACATCAATCCAGCAGCGTTTTGAAATTCAAATGCAGGAAGACACCTGGTCTTTGGCAGTTGTCAATTATAACTCAGCCAGAAGCTCATTAGTAAAACGAGTTCTTCTAACAGACATGAAAGAGCATTTCCATAATAGGACAATCGTGTTTCAAACACCGCAGTTCACTGAGCACGGTACGCAGAGCGAATCCAGCCACGCTAAGCTCCATTTAGACGACAAAAATTTGTGTACACAAAACACAAATTTGCACACATACATGCAGCCAGAGTTATTTGTAATGTGTTGTTTATGAGCATGAGAATTCTTATGGAAAAATCCAAAGAGACTTAAAGAAATACAGGACAAAAAAATTTTCACAGTGAAATCTGAGTTTCCTTTCAGAAAAGAAAAAGGCAAAAGTTCAGGGTAGTTTCACGACTCGATAACTTAAACTTTCAGTTAAGAATATTTCCTTTCGGTGAACTCACAATAGTCTGACGAGAGCAATTCAGCGCGTTCCTGAAGGTCCGCTGGCCTTTTTGTTGATCTTTCTCTTCACGATAGAGCACCGATGTGCACTGGGACACTTGAAGGTTTCGGACTGTAATAATGACGTTATTTTCCAACTTCATGTATTTGCTTTGTTTAGTGAATGTTACAGCAACCTGAATCTGTTCCATGGACACATCCAGCAATCACTCCGGCTGCCAGTGATGGTGGAAATTATATAATTGAGATGAAACTATAGTACTTGTTGTGGATTTCATTTTGCCACAAAGTTTAAAGGTCCCATATTACCCAGTTTTCCAGCCCACTGCTCCCCGCTCACCCTGCTGTTACTGACGACCTTTACTAAACATAAACAGCCTCATGTCCTCGTCCTGCTTTTCCAGAACTTTTATGTGCTGGTAAATCAGTTGTGCATCTTTAAAACTGATGGCCAGGCGGCCCTGAAAACGGGGTATTTAAGGTTTAAGTACATTTTGAGCTTTTGAAAGTCGGTAAAATCATAATATGGGACGTATGCCTTTACTTTCCACTGGGCTCCTTCAGCCCAGCCTGGCCCTAAACACCCATTCACTTTGCAGAAATTGCCTCTTGTATATTTGGTCTGATATCCCTCCCATTCGCAGCCATTTCCACCGGTACAGAACGTACCAGACCAATCACAGTTGACTGGTGGAAGGTTTTTTTGCAGTGTCTCATATGAGAGAGTCAAGAGCCACTCTTCAAAACACCAAGATGACCAAGAACTTCTAATACACTTTGGATCAACACGCTTTTATTGCAAAACCAATAACACTCATTCACCAGTATTCCTACTCCACTTCCCGCCATTTTGGGTGTTTTTTTTTTTTCCCCAAGTCAGATATATTCATGCAGCAGCAGATGTGTGTATATGTGAGTAAGAGTGACCCTCTTTGACATACTTTTGATCGTATTGGAGATGTGTGAGTTTGACTGGTAGCAGGTGTTTATGAGCCAATGACTCCACCCACCGCAAAAGCCTCCAGGAATTCAACCAATCAAAAAAAAATAAAAAATACAGTGGTACCTCAACTTACGAAATTAATTCGTCCTGAAAGCTGTTTCATAAATGGAAAATTTCATAATTAGAAACACATTTCACCCTATAAATGGCCTAATCCGTCCCAAACGTCGGACATAATTTTTTATAAATTATAAATAATACATGAAATGAAATACATGAAATTATATTATAACACAATTATACAAATGTAAAGAATAAAGAATAAAGTACATTAAAGTATAAAAGTTGTTTGTTTACCTGGGTTGCTGGGTTACGCTCATACAGACAAGGGGCCCTCCTAGCCAATGGGATGCCAGGAAGATGCTAAGCGATAGCCAATGGCAGAGCAGCTCGGACGCACCGCTTTCAAACCGAGATACAGAGCTGACAAGTATGTTTACGTTCGTTAAACTCTGGGAGCTGCGAGTAGCAGCGCGTATTTTGAAATTCTTTCGTATACGGATGCAATATTTTTCCAAAGAGGCTTTTCGTTAGCTCGAAATTTCGTTAATAGATAAGTTCGTAAGTAGAGGTGCCGCTGTACACTTCAGCCTCCCTCAAGGTACCAGAGGCTAAAATTATAACCACTTTAATAGTTCAGAAACCTTTTCATATAATCCCAGTTACCTGTTAACAAAGAGAAACAGTTCAATCAATGTGAATCTCTTTTTGTTTGTGGAAAAACGCTTCCAAAAAATAAAAACAGACAACTGATTCATTTGATATAGAAATCTACCAATCACAGATAACGACTATTTTACAAGCTTTTCTCACTGACTCCTTCAACTCTGCTGTCGTTGGGCTGCAGAGTTCAGGCTTTGCTGTTTCAATAAAGTGACTTCATGAAAGGACCTTTTCCCGTGGCTCCGGGTCTTTAACAGCAGGTGAAACCCATGATCCTCTTCATCCGATTAATTCCTCATACCCTTAGCTGTGAAAGTTTCCACTGATTTGTTGATTGTCTTCCTTTTCTCAGAGCTGGAGGACAAAGTTGACAGCGCCTCATTAACTCTCGGCTGATTAGTCGGGCAGGCTGTGCTCCTTGAGGTTGGGTCAGGGCGAAAACGGCTAACGCGGGTCCTCATTAGTTGTTTTCCTAAAGTATTTCATTTTTGCGAGATAGATTTTCGCCGCCTGCGAGTGTTGCTCGTCTAATCTTTTTTTTTTTGGGGGGGGGGGGGGGGGGGCTTAATGACTGGTTCATAAAGGGCAGGTGAGGCAGAAAGTTATGGATCCAGTTCAAGCTGTCGACACGGTGAAAATACGTAATAATCAGTAAAGGGCAGGTGTGAGGCGAGATCAATGAAGTAACACAGCAGAGACTGAGTTTTACCTCCAGTTATAGATAGATAGGTATTTAAATAATGCCGAGAGGGAAATTGTTTAATTATCATAGTAACATTATTAAATTCAAATAATATGAGTGAATAAAACTTACAAAGGCATTATAACAATATGATGGTAGATACTTTGAATGCTGTGTGAAGTTGGGCAGCAAATATTAATTCTTTATTTATTTATTTTTTTACAGCAAGGATTTTAATCTGAGGTGAATTTGAAAGTTTACGACGGACTGCTTTGATCCCCTCAAGTCCAGGCTAGATCAGAAAGATGTCTGAACAGTTTGAACCCGGTGCTACAACCGGCGCACTGAACTAACACGATCCAGGAAGTGAAACGTGCAGTTCCTCCACTGGCCACTAGGTGGTGGCTCCACAAGCGAGTCAGTCTTTATTGACCCCCCATGTTAAAATGTCCAACTCCGCAACAGAAATAACAAGGACAGTAATAACAGGGATAAAGGAGGGGTTAATTAGGGGTATGTTTTTTTTTTTATGTACTTTTAATGTACTTTTTACGGTGCTTAGTAACGCCGACATGGGACGAGGCCCGGACGGGACGTTTCGGGTTGTTGTCCTAAAGGGTTTTGTTCATGCTCTATAATGCTTCAAATGTTTTTCTCGTGTTTTAATGTACTTTTTATGGTGCTTTTGTGTAGTCATGTGTATTGTTCGTGTGTTGGTACGTAACGTTCGTCTGGGCTGCTCCGTGAAGCTAGCTGTTTTCTGTTAGTCCGTTTGGAAGTCGGCACATCGTGTTCGCGTGACACGATGGTGCGATTCTAGCGTTGGATTAGTAGCTTACTGGCCGGGGAGGCCAGGCTGCTGAGGTCCCGGGGCGCTTCCGGTTAATTTCCCGGTTGCGTCGCCTGGTTGACAAGTAAGGCGTAAAATAAGAAGTAAAACAAAAAAATATAAAAGATGTATAAAAATGAGAAAAAAAAAGAGATGAAACAGCAGTAAAAACCGTCCTGGTGACGACTGGGGTAGACGGATAATTCCAAGCTTCGTAGCCGCTGCTTTTGGGATTTACTGATCGCGGAGCATTATAAAGTGAACATAAGAAAAAAAAAATCGTAATAATGGCTGGTGACATAGGATGAGCCCTGACGGGACGTCTCGGGTTGTTGTCTTAAAGGTTTTGTTAATCCTCTGTAATGCTTCAAATGTTTTATGTAAAGCACCTTGAATTGCCTTGTACATGAAATTTGCTATACAAATAAACTTGCCTTGCCTAATGACGCTTTGTCAAACCTCTAGCTTTTGAACACTTTTCCTACTGAGATCTTACTACAGGCTCACACTGCATATCACTCATAAACAACCAATCAATTTCCTTCCCTGCGCCCTACAGAAATAAGCCGCGTGCTTTGAAACCGCCCTGCCCCCATGTATGATGTCATTGGTTAGCACCAGCTGTAGCTGTAATTTGATTGGCTGACACTCAAAGTTGAAAAAAATTCCCCAACTCTTGATGGAAGTTACAACCCCACTGCGACGCATGAACAGACAACTTGACGTCACCCCACACTCAAAGTCAGTAGAGAGCGACGCGGACGATGCTTCCGGTCGCTACGTGAACTCCGGTAGTTGCAGCAGATGAAAGGGTCTGTCGATTAGTTGAATAGTTTGAGGTGACGTGGAGGGCGTGGATCCCAGGAATGGTCAGCTGGCTGGCAGAAACAGGCCATCCTGACAGGAATGCTGAATAATCTGGCGATGAGTGAAGACAAAGGTAACTGACGCTGAGAGTGATCGAGGAGATTGAAGCCAGGTGAGTCAGGGCTGCTGGAGCAGAGGGAGGAGTCAACCTGAGGGAGTGTATACACACACACACAAAACCAGGAGGAGGCCCAGATGCTAACAGGAAGGGTCACGCTGGAGCTGAAGTTGAACTGGTGCCTGTCGGCGGCGCTAAACGGGCCCAGGCTAGACTAGCACCGGAGGATCACGGTAGCTGTTGTTATGGTGAGGAAGTCAATCGGCTGTTAAACAACGCGCTGGACCACGACTAAAGTGCAAAGCAGATTTTTTTATTCTCCAAGTTGTATACAATTCAGAGAGGTCATTAACTCAAATCACAGAATGCAGGATGGTTCAGAATGACAAACTGCCAGTAGGAAACAGTTCGTCTTAAGCATCACGAACAAAACATGGAGTCCTCTGAGATAAGTTTGTCTAGAACGCTTACGTGTCAAAACTTAGAGACTTGATGAAGCCAGAATGATTAGAAAACTACGGCCTTCGACAGACAGGAATCGAGGTCAAAAGTCATGGACTCATGACACAGCAATTCAGGCCTCAAAATGCAATTTTTAATATTACAGTAGCTCTTGCAGAGCTCAGATGCAGTGTTACGGTTCCAAGCCTGGTTGTGACGGTTCCACCTTCTGGTGTCCCTGAGCACAACCCACTGCGCCATCATCACTCCGCCACACAGATACTCAGATCCACCTGTGTACCTGTGGCACTGCACACCTGTTCCCATTCAACCATCAACACCAGAGTCTTCAAGAGCCCTGCATTCAACCACACTGCTCGCCAGGTCTTCCCACAGAAACGCCTGGGAAGTTCTTGTTCCCACTCAAGAAGGTTATTATAGAGTTTAGCTGCAGCGGTAGCTATATTGCTAATCAACTTGTCTTTCATCCTTCAAATCCAGCTATCAGTGCTCACCTCCTTGCCTTCGTCGTCCCTTCCTCTGGATTGTCGGTTTGGCTGCCAACCCTCAAGTTTTACATCTGGGAGATGAAACTGCAGAACTAGCGTCCTGTCTCTGGTGTGGTTGCGTTTGGGTTCAGAAGACAACCTCGATCTTAACAGGGAGCTCCAGCAGTCCCTGTTTTGGCTCCGGCGCTCAGATGTCTCAACCAAAACAACATCTGAAACGAGTCTGTCAGGTGTTTCGAGTCCTCTTTACACAGCTGTGGTTGCAACCACATACTAATGTGTAAACATTTCTTAGTCCACACACAAATACTCGCACCCACTGGAGTCATAAAAAAAAAATCTCAAAAGAACTTCAGATGTTCTCAGCACATCAGCAGAGCAATTATCCCATGTGCCGCTTTCATTCATGGAAAATCACTATACCAACATTTAAAAAAGACCAGGGTGGCAAAGTGAAAGGAGGAATTCATGAAATGAGTTAAGGCTGTGGCGGAAATTAAAAACAGCCATTGAGGTTGACTATCCTCGAACACATTATTTCTGTCATTTCGCTTTCCCCCAAAAAAATAATCAAAGCAGTGAGTCCAGGTCAATCTGACATAACATTTTACGCGTGCAGGAATTTAAATTATTTTGAACCCACCGTTGAATTATCTACGGCGAGCTGGAAATGTTAAGGTAGCGGAGGACCCGCTGTGCGAAGGTGAGGCCACGAGAAACCGGTTTTATCTTTTTGCCATTTAAGATAGCTGCTGCTCGGGCGCGTGTTTGTGTGTAAAGTCCAATAAAATGACACGGAAATGCAGCGCTTCAAAGCAAATTACAGCACTGTTTTCTGCATGAACGTTTCCATTAAGCCCTTTTATGTAATGCCCTGTTAATATTCTGCCCTCGGTGTAATTGCGACGCACACACTCGGGAGCTTTTATTGTAAACACCGAGGATATTGTTTCTGTCACGGTCAACTGATTCCGTTGATTACTGTAACTGTTTAATTTAGGCAGAGATAACATACGGCGTTTCAAGTACACGTGCTCGGTATCCTTTGCAAAGTGTAATTTTGTTAATTTTCTGATAAAACGATCTTTAAGCACATGTGTGCTACGGGCTTTGCTTCTGAAGCAGTCGACCGTTAATACTTGCAGTGAGTGAAATTTTATCTGAAAGTCTTCTGGACTTATTTTTGTTTGTAGCTTTAATGTGTTGTCTCGTATCACCGTGGGGGGTGCTGGGATGCCACTGACTCATTAACAGCATGTGAATGGCTACTGACACAAATACATGAATGTGTTTCTGTGGTTATAATGGCCACCTGTCATGTGTTGCATTTGGACCGTCGTTTGTGTCAGTATGAAGACATTAGTGCTACGTATTTGTTGGAAAATGCTATTTCTGTGTGGTTTGTTGACAAAACCTGGTTCGGAGACCAACCAGGTGACCAAGTCACCACTAGTCACGTAGGACAGTACCGGTGGACCGGGCTGCACAACAAAAAATTAGCTATTTAAGTTTTATGAGTCTAAACGAGCTTTTATTTTGAAAAATATTTTATTTTAAAAAATTACCAGATTCTCTCAGTCACCTCTCGGTCACTTGAGTGTTACGAAAAATTTAACCCAGCTAGCAAAATGAGTAAGAGACAAGGACGTATTTGGAAAGTTTCTTTGTGAAAAGAAAAATGTACAGTGAAGAGAAAGAAGAACCTACGACTTCCAAGAAAAAGAAAGCTTTTAATAGACAATACCAGGAGTCCTACTGAAATATGGATTTATCACGAAAGGTGATTCCCACGTACTAAGCCCGTTCTGCGTGAGTTTATTTTTTATTTTGCCAAGGAGGTAATGTTTTTGCAGGCGTTTATCTGTCTGTCTGTGTTCAACTCAAAAAGTTATGGATGGATTTTGGTGAAATTTTCAGGAGTTGTCAGAAATGTGAAAAGGAAGAACTGATTTTATTTTGGGTGTGATCCAG
Organism: Hirundichthys speculiger; assembly: GCA_018398805.1. Taxonomy (NCBI): domain Eukaryota; kingdom Metazoa; phylum Chordata; class Actinopteri; order Beloniformes; family Exocoetidae; genus Hirundichthys; species Hirundichthys speculiger. The sequence continues at coordinate 853,491 of JAGFBZ010002540.1, read as the reverse complement.
AAGAAATCCTGGATTCTGGATCACTTTCAAATTTTCGATAACATTGCGGTCAGTAGGGCCGAAAATTTTGTTTCTCAATATCTCCGTTAATTATTGCCCAAAACTCATGAAATTTGATTTAGGGATTGACAAAGAGAACCTCTATCAAATTTCAAAGGCTGATCCGGATCTGATCCAGAACGCGGATTTTATCGTAATCTGTAGATCGCCTAATGGCAGAACCGTTGTGCTTGGCGGAGGTCTGCGCTCTCCGAGTGCTTTTCTAGTTATTTATTTAATGGGTACAGAGGATGTTACCGAAGACATTGATGTTGTACTCATGTTATGCCCCCCCCCCCCATGGTAAAATTGTCAAGCATTGACCGGTCCACAGTCACAAAGAGGTTGGGCACTACTGACGTATGCACTCGACTTCAACACTCCCAGTTGTGTATCTCGTGTCTGCCAGTTTGATCTGCTGCATCTAAACTAATGTAACTTGACTCTGATGCCAAAATAGACCAGACACGTATTCAAGATAAGAGCAGTCGTTGCTGGGATTAGAGCTGGGTGATACTGGGAATTTTGGTATCGATCCGATACCAAGTAAATACGGGGCCAGTATCACCGATACCAATAGCGATACTTTTTCATATTAAGCTTGATCTATCATGAAACTGCTGACCTTTTGGTGTTTTTGTGATTTTTGTCTTTGGATTATTTTATTAAAACCTAGGATAGAATTTTGGCAAACTCTCAACAAAAGGAATATGTACACAGAAAGGTTCATTGTGATTAAAAAAAAAAAAAAAAGTATTTTGCTGTCACCTATAAACATTTTTGTGTAAATATTCCTTAAAGTTGAATTGTTCAGTTCATAATGTTCAACTATTATATCTTTCAATACTTGTGTAATTTTGTTTGCACTGTGGGCCCTTTCCCGTTGCTTTAACTCTATAAATTTCTCAGTTGTGGGATAAATAAAGGATTATCTAATCTTATTTTATCTTAGTTAACACCTTTCAGTGGGATACATGACATGTACTGGGTTATTTTAATGTCTTAATTAGATTTTTTTTTTTTGAGTTGGCTCCAGTAACATATGACTTCAGTAACATGTACTTTGAAAGTTAATATGAATTGATTCTGAAGATGACCGACTCTGATCTACCTGGATACTCTCTGTTGGACTGAAAGGCAACATCAAAAGACGAGACGAGAGGGGAGGAGGACACAGCGACAGACTTTAATGAATTCACACTCAGTCAGTGCTTATGGGAGAGAAAAAAGCTCGAGTATCGATCTTTTTACACGAGAATCATTCGATATCAATACCAGCTTTGGTACTGATATTATCGATATTTGGATCAATCTGCCCAGCTCTAGCTGGGATGCTTGGCCTCTGGTTGGGCCGCTCTCGTTGACTATAATGGCCATAATTCACAGTTGCCTGGTGCGATTTCACAGCACTTCCACACTAATTTGGACTCATCTGATGTCTGTTGCCATCAGGAGCAGAAACACAGCGGTGAGTCATGTCAAATAAAATATGCTTTTCGATTTCTAAGATGAACCTCTCCTCCTCGTACATGGGTTGGTTAACATGATGTCAATGTTGGAGTCACGTTTTGATATAAACAATCAACTAGACTCTCTATGTGACTCTTGTGTCTGCCTTCCCACCAGGCCAATCCGCTGATCCTTTCAGCTCCAAAGTAGACTTTGAAGTTTTTAGCAGAGAAGAGTGGACGCTCACATCCAGAGATGCTGCAACGGGGTAGGCATACGAGGCAACTGCCTAGGGCCCCGAGCTGGAAGTGGCCCCAGGACAGAGGTGATATTGATCCTTTTGTCAATGACAAAATGACTGTACTGCTTTAGACACTGCAACGACGATATGTTGAAAACCCCCTTCCAAAGAGCCCCCACTAGCAGCCACTGCCTTGTGCGTTAAGGGACCCCAATATCGATCCATATCAATGACACAACCTGAAACCTTCATAGACACTGTAGCGACACAATTGGAACCCCCCCTAATGGGGCCCCGACTGCCTGTGACCGGCTTTCTGCGGTGCTTCAAACCGGACACAAGAAAATAAAGCGAGCATATCCATCAGGACACGCAAAAAGGAAAAAATAACAAGAAGATGAAGAAAAAAGAAAACAGGAAAGTGGTAAGTTCAAAGGTGTATAAACTGACATTATTAAAAAAAATAGTTGTGATGCCACTTTGTCCCAGTCTGTAGTCTCAGGAAGCACAAGCAAAGGTTTTAAAAATTTCCAATTTCCAATTTTTTGCAATGTTTTTTGCTTGATTGTGTTTTTGTCAAACTTTGCACATTTCAGTTGTGTTTGTTATGTTATATTGTATTTCAAGTGTTCTTACATTATTGTGCACTTATTTATTTAAAATAAAACATTTTTGGATTGATTTTCTTGGTGTTTTTGGGCCGGGAGGGCCCCCCATGCTCACTCTTCCCTAGGGCCCCCAAGGTGACTAGAAACGGCCCTGCTCACATCTAAAGCCTTGGTCGCACTGAGAACGGTGGCACCATGGTAGATCCTCAGCTGGATCCACAGCTGGATTTGTTAGATTATATACAGTATGTCAAAGCAAGACTGAAAGTACAGACTTGAAACTCCATATTTTAGTGAACCTTGATGCCGCTGCATACAAGAGGGCTGCACAGCAAGCTGTAGATGACGGTTAATGACCCTAGAAACAGGATGGCACCATGGATATGAAAACCCAAAGGACAATCATATCTCTGGCCGATGCATGACAAGTCCTTGGAGCAGCTGTCTTTCAGGGGAAAGCCCCTGGAAATATAAACTATTTATTTTTCTCTACTTAGTTTTGAAAATCATAAGTGATCATTAAAGCCGAGTATCTATATTTGTTTTTCCTACAGAACGTAGCGCCTGTCCTCTCAAATTAAAGACCTCAAAATAGACCTCGCTCAGTTTGAGGTTTAAACTTTTACTTTTCTTCTCGTCAAGTTGGCTGCAGCGGAAACTTAAACAACGTGTGAAATAATTGCCTACTTCAGATCGTAGACTTTTTCCCCTTTTCATCTTTTCTCGAGGAGATTCATTACAAGGGGGTAATTAACAAAGACGACGGAGGCTGTCTGGTAACAAGCGTTCCCTGTATGGCCAATAAACATGAAACATCTTACGGTAGGTGAGGCAGAGTGTGATTCAGACCGAGGAGTTTCTGTGTCTAATTGGACCTGACTGGGTCACACGGTGCTGAAAGCACCTCTCAAGATCTGGATGATTTTCCTCTTCATGTCCCTCCTGAGGAAGGACGAATGCTTCCAGATTACACTATGTTCTGATTTGTTTCTTCTCTTTTTCATTCAGTTTTTTTTTATTTGTACCTTGCAGGTATCTAGGACATTCACGTTATTGAAACAAATCACGGGGCCACATTCCTCACAGAGTGAGCGTCGTCCTTGCAGACGTTAAGCTATTGTTCTTTTCTAAATGACACAAACATGAAGGCCCAAACTAATTCTACATTTATTTTTGACTGCGCAGACAAAATACTTTAGAAGAGATGCTGTTTTTTTTCATCACCGTTATTGACTTAGCCCTTAATCTTTGGCCCTCAATCTTGACCCTCCAAAGTAAGTGTAAGGTCTATCTCGTGACTTAGAAATTGGACACCCCTTGAGTGCAGTTACGTCTTCAGACTGTGGGGGGCGGCCTTACGCCAAAGCTAAGTCCGTTCTGTCAAGAAAACGACGACGATGAAGAATAAGGAGAAGTAGACGTAGAAGAAGAATAAGATAATATAAATATATATAACAAAGACAATAAGATGGTTTTGTAACATTTATTTCTTTATTAACTACGAAAATACTTACATTCGTAGCTAGCTTTTCTCTGCGCCATCCTTTTCCAAGATGTCTTGGCAAAAATACGCGATGCCTTCTGGGTAGCCCTTACTTCCAAGGGTGATGCCGGAGAATCTCAATATTGAGGGCGATAAAGCCCTCAAACTTGTGCCTCAACTGGACTTTCTGAGAATCGGGACAGCACTAGCACTTAACGGGAGCGCACATTTTTGAGATTGAGGGTTGAGATCGAAGGGTTAAGGGAGGAATTGGAATTCACCCAAAATCTGGTACTTGTCTGATTTTTTTTTTTTCTCAAAAAGTTGTAATTTGATTTAAAAAAGGGGGGGATGGAGAGGGTCGATTTATAGTTTGGTGATTATGGTTTTTATAATAAAGAATGAATACGATTATGCAAAAGGACTCATTTACAAATAAAAGCTAAGAGTTACTGTTCAGATATACAGTGGTACCTCTACTTACGAACGCCTCTACATACAAAAGTTTCAGGTTACGAAACGCTTCAACGGGAAATGTTGCTTCTTGTTACGAAAGAAATTTCAGGATACGAAAGGCAAAAATCCAGTAGCGCTGCTACTCGCAGCTCCCAGAGTTTCCCGAACGTAAACATAGCTGTCGGCTCTGTATCTCAGTTTGAAAGCAGTGCGTCCGAGCTGCTCTGCCATTGGCTATCAGCTAGCATCTTCCTGGCATCCCATTGGCTTGGAGGGCCCCTTGTCTGTATGAGCGTAACCCAGCAACCCACGTAAACGAACAATTTTTACCTCCGCCAAGGAGGTTATGTTTTTGCCGGCGTTTATCTCTTTGTCTGTCTGTGTTCAAGATAACTCAAAAGGTTATGGATGGATTTTGATTAAATTTTCAGGAGTTGTCAGAAATGTGAAAAGGAAGAACTGATTTCATTTTGGGTGTGATCCGGAAGAAATCCTGGATTCTGGATCTTTTTCAAATTTTCGATAATTGTTGCGCTTGGTGGAGGTCTGCGCCCTCTGAGTGCTTTTCTAGTTCCAACATGTTCTTCTTACAGGTTTTTGTGTCATTTCATGTATTATTTATAATTTATTCAAAAAATTATGTTCGAATTTTGGGGGGCTTGGAACGGATTAGGGCATTTACATGGAAAACCCATCTCTACTTACGAAAGTTTCAGGTTATGAAACTACTTCCAGAACCAATTAATTTCATAAGTAGAGGTACCACTGTATTTCAGTACTCTGGAGTCGGACCATCTTTGGGTCGGCCTGGAGGGGCGCGAAGCTTAAAACCCCTGCTTAAAGCTTAAAACACTGCATGATTTTTGGCTGTCACAGAAGTAAGATCACCATCGTAAAAGGATCATGGTAGTACCTTCTGTCTAAATCCACTGCCCTACATTCTACACTGTGAGAGGTACGATGACGGTTTGGAACCAAAATCCACCTGATAAACTTTCCTGACAGTCAGAAATACTATGACTTTATCCACCTTTATCTACAAATTAAAATTCAGCTTGAACTGATGTGATAATTGATGCAATCTAGCACCATTCCAAGGAAACATAAGAATCCAAAGTCGCCCTCTTCTCACCAACCATGGCCACATTCTTCTTTTTTAAAACTTTTTTGGCGAACATAAACATTACAACAGAGTGGTTTGTTTTCACATGCTTTTAGTTCCCTGTTAGCGTATGCTGATGAAACACCTCAACATCCACCTGCATCTCCACATCAGTCGTAGCCTACGATTCAAGATACGTAGCTCATCAATGTACAGTCTGTGCATACCGTTGTTGACATGGTACCCAAGATTAAGTAAATTTAAACTGAACAGTGTGAGATGTTATAATCTTATACAATATAGTATAGGAGCCCTGAGCCAAGCAGCAGCTACTTTATTTACCTGATTCTAATTAATGGTCGTTATCAGGTTGTCATCAAAGTCTGCACCAGTCTGTTGATGAGGCAGCCACTTGTATCAATGTGATAAAGCAGGGAAACATCTAAAACTGTCAGAAACTCCAGCTCCTAGTTTGTTTTTGTTTTCATGTCACATCACTAACTCTCCTGTCATTTCAGATCACACTCTCACTCTCAGCCTGTGCACTCTGCCAATTACCTGCACCTGGTTTTCCCCACCCATCTCCACACCTGTAGCTCATCCTCCCATTCAACCTGCAGTGTGTATATATACCGGTGCATTTTCCCCAGTCCTCTAATAAAATATTGTTTGAATGTAATCTCTGTTTAATGTTTTCCAAAGTAGTATCATAAGAATGGGGAAGACAAGGGTTGACAAGGCGGGAGTCGAACTCGCGATCAGCCATACGAGGACTGTAGTCTCTGTACATGGGCTACCTGCCCCAACCGATGTGCTACCGGGGCACCTGAGCTTATCTGGGCAGAGAACAGTGAAAGTGTTTGTGGAACTACGGAGGGGGGGGGGGGCACTGAATATCCTTGTGCAGCTTGGACAATGATGACCATTAAAGGGGTGATTTTATGTAAAAAAGAAAGTTATGCACAGAATCTGCGATGAAAGATAGCCCTGATGGACTCCAACTATCACTGGGAGTTAATCAGACTTACTATATCTATCTAGCTTCATTTCTATAGAGACTGGATGGCCCGTGGCACCGGACCCAGTTCCTCTATACTGGTGTAGACCCACCACCCTGAGGGAGATGGTCAAATGCCTTCTACAAGTTCACAAAACACATGTGAACTATTTGGACAAATTCCTATAGAGCTGGTCCAGCCTTGTTTAGATTAGGGTCAATAATTAGATTGTTGTTATTATGATGGAGGGTTGACAATGGAAATAAAGAACATTTTCCTGAAACTTATTTATACTTATCGTTATCATTGCATTAAATACTGGAATTGTTCTGTGTCTTTTCTGTATTTTTCTGTCTGATCCTGACAGGAAACCACTAGACGCCCAACCTCACGCTTCTGAACTTCAGCCCCATCAACCACAGCTTTGATACAAACAAAGTTAAAAACTCACGCTCTGGAAGTTGTTTGACAAGAATACGTCAGCCTAAAAGCTTTATATATTGTTCCTGTGAGCACCTGCTGTCACCTCCACCAGCTCTGACGCTGAATATACCTTACCCCGCGAGATGAACTGCTTTTCATTTCAGGAAGTCTGTCATTTTGTTTCCATTCAGTGCAATTTCATAGAAACTAGAACAACCTGCCATTTGACATGATGATTTGAATCTGTTGCTCGAAGGCTGCAGGATTTACTTTCTGAGGAAATTGCTACGGCAAGGTATTAATTTCCATGCATTTCTGGACAGACATCAGGTCCTTTTGCTGATCACTGGCCGGTATTGAGCACCATCTCATGAAAATTTATTCATGGTGACATTTGCAAGAAAATGACAACTGCTGCTCATTACTACTTTTTTTTTTTTTAAATCCTACTAATTCGCCTCTGGCTGGTTTCTAACTGGGTGAAATAAGGCGTGGGAGTCATTTTGCTAAGTGAAAGCAGCTCCAGATTACTTAAAGCATTTTGTCTTGTATTATCAAAAAAACAGAGCAGGGAGTTCTGGGTATTTTACTCTGGAAGGAGTTACAAATGGAAAATGACATGCAGAGAATAGAGAGGATTAGTTTGCTAGACTGCCTTTGTCATGCTGAATTTGTCATTATTAATTTTTGATTTGAATCTTTTACCATTTAAAAACATTTTAAAAAATCGTCTGATCGTAGTTGGTGTTGGGGTCCAAGGACAAAGCTTTGCTAAGCAGCAGGCAACAGCGACCTTTGCCCGGAGCTAAATGTGGGCTAACCGGTGGATGGTCTCCAGTAGTGCTGGGCGATATGGAAAAAATCATATATCACGATATGGACTATTTTATATCACGATAACGATATATATCACGATATACCATAATAAAGTATGTTTTCTGTTATTCTCTGAAAAGTTTGACAAAAATTTCATTGCTTACTTTTCAACTTTATTTTGAAAGGACATTTAGCTGAACTGTCACAAACATACATTTTAGTGCAGCAAAAACAGGTAGGTACAGAGGTACAGTAGCTTTCACATTTTTTTTTTAAGTGCACAACAGTTTCTGAGAGGAAAAACACATTTTTGCACTGAAGTTCAGCTAAAAAAAATAAACACAAATTATTTTTCAACTTTCTGAAATCTGTAACCTTGTAGTGCAAAGTTTGCAAACCAATATAAAGTGTCTAAAGTAAACATCAGGGTTGAAGAGAACTCTGTTTAAGGCATTAACCATGAATAAAAGTGCAAACATAAAAGGCTACTTTGTAGAAGTAGATATGATTCTATCAAATTTATCGTTGCAGGTTATTTAATTACACATCTGCTGTAATAATTGATAAAATTAGGTTAAAAACGATAGAAGAGAAATGGCACGATACACACTTTTCTATCGTCCCCACGATATGTATCGTCATATTGCCCAGCACTAGTCTCCAGCATGTCAACCACTGGCAGCAGCTGGAACTAGCAGTTCCTCCAGTTGAGTCACCCTCCAGGTTGGCCTGGACCCTTTAAGATTGACTTTAACTGGACCTCCGCCGGGACTGAGTTCTGACAGAATCCCAGGGACCCCCGGACGGGAACAAAGTAGCCAAGTGTCGGCTAGCCAAGGGTCCCGGTGGAGCTCGGTCAGAGTTCCTGCTGGCCTCATTCGGCTCCAGCAGTACTTGTTTCAAACGTTGTTTTGGTGGTGACACCAGAAACGGATTCATCCAGAATGAATGTAAGGTGACGATAGTTAGCATAAGTCGAGCTAACAAAGCTAAGTGAGCCTTTTTCTGGGCTGCCCGTTTTCGCATTCTGGATTTGGGCTGAGTGAGTCCCTTCAATGCACATGTTGCACACTGTGTTGACGCAAGAAGTCGTCAAGTGCTGCAGCGGACGTTCAAAAAATGCTCTGTGTGTTTTTTATTCATCAGTTTCCCGCATCGGCGATACAAGAGAAGCAAGCGCCTGTACTGACGGTCAACCCTGCGCCCACGCAGCACCGAAACAAGATTTGTATTCAAACAGATGCGAGCGCTTGTTAAAACGGCAGTTATTTCTCAGGCAAAAAGGGGGGCGGGGGGGGGGGGGGGGGGTTTGGGGCTGATGGTGTGTTGAAACTGCTGCAATGTGGTTGGCATTTCCAGATTAGGAAAATAACCACGTAGTTAAAGAAAAACACCCAACTGGAGCACAGTTTGAACTCACGGTACATGGCTTGACAGGAGCAGCACTTGCAATCATCTAACAGAGGGGTTGGCTGCAGGTTTCATCTCTTCAACACTTACAAATGACAGGTGAAATGTCTTCAAAGAAAAAAAAAGGAGTCCAGTTGCCATCTGTTCAAGCTTTTTAAAAATCATCTGTAGCTGTATGACAGAGAATCTACACCAGAAATATGCCTGTTATATGATTTATTCATTCATTTTTAATGTGCTGCTGGCCTGAAATACAGACATGATTGAAGATGATCTTTGATTCATTCTGTCTTGTAATGAAATAAGTTAAAAAAAAAAGTTAGTGTTTTTTTTTTTTTTTCTTTTCCAAATTTGCACAAGTTGATTTATGGTGGTACTTTATGTCACTTCACTCATCAAAAATTAGATAAATTTAGTTAAATCCATTGTAGTGACTGGTCTGCTGGTGCATTACTGTTGTTGAGTTTGACCCCACTGCTCATCTGATTCTTTAGAGACTGCTTCTCAGAAATACAATGTTTATATTTGTGTGGCTCAACTGTCATGATCTGGTGCAGCCATGATGGCCATTTTGGGTTTTTCTTTGTTATGAATTAACAAAGAAAAACCCAAAATGGCCGTCATGGTCTGGTGCAGCCATGACGGCCATTCTGGGTTTTTCTTTGTTATGTATTAAGTTGGCGTCACTCTCCCTGTCTTTTGTGTTACATGTTTCCTGTTTTACTTTGTCTTATCTGTGTTGTATTATGCTTTTCTTCCTCCCTCTTGTCATCCTGATTGTCTGCACCTGCCTCTCGTTTGTTCCTCTGTCCATTTTAGCCTCGTAATCTCCCCTGTCTGTGCTGGTCTGTTTTTCACGCCCCGTAAGTTTTTCTTCTTGTGCCCTGTGAATCTGTTCTTGTGTCTCGTCAGTGGTTTTTTTCTGTTTTTGCCCCCTGGATTCCTGTTTTAATTTCTTTTGTGGATTTTTGGTTTGTTTGGACTTTTGGTTTTTGTTTTGTAAAATAAATACTTTATTTTTGAACTCTTGCGCCTCCTGCGCCTGGGTCTTTCCATTCTGCCTCAAAACCTGACACCAACATTTATTTATCTATGTGCCATGTAAAACACTTGGAGTTCTTGGTGTTTTTGTTGCATTTCTTGGTAGCTAAAATTAACCTCCTTGCTTGGTATCAAAGTCCTCCTGCATGTGCCAGACTGTAGCATCAAAATTGCAATTTTTGTCCTGAAATCATGAAAACTATTTCTAAAATGGCAATTTTTTAAATATAACATTTTGTAGTAGAAGGAAAATTTTTGTCATGTTGTCTTATAAACGACAGAAAATTCAGCTTTTTATTGCAATATTGAGACTTTTGTCCAAAAGTCACAATTTTTTTTCTTGTAAATTGCAAATTTATTAAAGCAACTTTTTAAAATTTTCAGTTTTGCAAAATCAAGACTTAAAAATATGTTCTGTCAGAAAACATAAACTTTTGTGAAACTGCAACTTTTTAAGAATAAACCTTTGACCACATCATAAAACTATGAATTTTGTATATTGGCAGCTTTTCATCCCCATTTTTTTTTTTTTTTTTAGTAAAAATCATGATTTTTGACAAATTTACAAATTTTTGTTGTCAAATCAGGACTTTTGTGCATTCTTACTGTAAAAATTACACATTTCTATTTTAAATCCCAACACTTTCAAAATATTAGACTTTTTCTGACCTTTAAATTTCTGGTTTTCACCCTGAAACAGCTGCTCAACGATCAGCTGTTCTGGTTTGTGACGTCAATACTGAACCAAACGCTCATTGGAAACCCTTCAGATTTTTTTCCAGACATTTTCCAGTTAAAAGTCTATAATTGTCTTTAATAAGATGAAGTGGTGAAAAGGATTTGGCCTGAGGTTGACAGATGTCTACATAAAGCTCTTTGGTGCTTTGGGTCGTGTTTTTTATTCAGTCAGAGGACATTTTTCTTTTTACATTAGAGTTCCTACTCCTTTATTCCTGACAGTTATAGACTTTATGTAAAGTCAGCCTATAAAATTAAAGATAATCTGTATTTAAGTAGAATGATTAGGAAAAAAGGCCAATTTCAGACTCGCACATTATATCATTGAGAAGTTGAGTTATGCTCCCATTAGTGAGAAACTCTGTATATTCAATGACGCTTTGGGTCGCTCAGTGATTTTATCTGGAACTACCGTTTCTTGAAAGAAACATAAATTAACAGCACGGATTGAAGTGGAAACAAAACATCTCGCCAACGGCAGCTTACGCTGAATCAAAGTGAGACTCCTCGAGCTGAAATCTGATCTTTGGTGAGGGAACGTTCGCCTGATTGTCTGAGAGTTTGATGTGAAGAGAACAGGTGGCTTTGCTTATATTTAATTATATATATTATATATTTAATTGCTTATAATTTAAATGATGAGCAGTACGCACAGACTGCTCTGTTTTAAGAGCGATGTCAGCTGGGAGGCAGCAGATGTTCACGGTGGATCAGAGTTACAGCAGTGAACACAATGATACCCACAACTGTGTAAACCTGTATGGATACATCAAAAAAAAACTAGCAAAATATTACAATCCCTGCTCAACCGTTTAGTTATGGAAGGAATATTTCAATAAAATGAATAGATGATGATGGGTGATGAAGTTAAAGTGTCGCTTCCCATCATCCCACTCAGCTCTTCAGGACATTTTAACCTCTTTTGCATCACAGTTTTGGTTTAGCAGCAATTAGTGTTGTTGCTTTGATTAACTGTCTCTTTCTGGTTAGTCCCCTACATCTCTGCGAGCCAGCTTCATCACCGCCGATGCGTGACATTGTGCTGTAAAAGCGTTTTCCAAAACATCGGTCGAAACTGTGGTTTTAATCAATTCTTCAAACTGATGCGTCAAACTAACACAAGGGAACTCGAAACCCTAAAAAAGTAGCTTCTAACATTATTTTAGCAGCAGTTCAATTTCAGATATTTACAACAGTCTTTATCGTAGGTAGAACATCCTGATCTGAGCGTATCGACCCCTCGGTTCATTTAACGTGATTCACCAAACGCAGCTGATTGATGTGACGACTGTTGTCCTGAACCCAGCGAATCCTTCTGAGGGGCTGTAAGCTAGTACGGTTTGGTCTACAAACAAAAAGAGAAGATTACAAATGGTGTAAATATATCAACTTTAAGGCCACATTACATGCACTAAAATAATGATTTTAACTTTGTTATGAAGTAGAGTTGTTGAAGTAGGTGGCTCCTGCACCTTCCTCTGGTCCTCTGGGTCATTGAGCAAACAGGTGCAAGTTATCTTTTCAGCTTTAATAACCTGTTTCAGGGTCACATAAAGAAATAAACAGTGGATCATTCAACGCTGCTAATATGGAAACCAGACTGGAGCTGTCGGTTGTTACTGAGATCTATGAATCCCTGTACAACAGTCTGGTCTCTCACTGGGTGTAAATACCTTAATTTCATGTCACACTTAGTCAGTATTTGAAATCTAAGATCAAATTAAACTCAGAATTTTGTAACGTTGAGTGCAGTCCAGTTTATGATGATTTATGTGTGATTCTCGTCTGTGATGTTGCCAGAATATTTGATAAGCCTGCCTAGTCCACATTCAGGTGCTTTACAGTGAACTCATGTGTTTCTGCTTCATGTTTGAATTCATATTAAAATATTACTTTTACATTATCAGTCAACACACTAGTTTCTTCCTCTGTAAATTCTTTAATGTTCTTCTCGGTCATCATTGTGGAAACAGATCCACATGTATCGCCGGTCAAGCTCAGGGCTCACTTCGATTTGTGACAGTGTAGGACCACCACTGAACTGTAGGGGGCTCCAGAGAGCCAAAAAGACCAAACTTCTGAAATGTTGCTTTAAACTGGGGAATATTTAAAAAAAAATTCTGGGTGTTGCTTTCAGTTTAATAAATGCATGAAATAAAACAATTGAAATTATCTGCAAATCTCATCAACCCATATTTTATTCCCAATAGAACATAAAAAACATGTCAGATGTTGAGACATTTTGTCATTTCATTGAAAAAATTTGATCATTTTGACTTTGATGGCAGCAAAAAAAAGTTGGAACAGAGTGATTTAACTGTTGGTGAAAGTTCTGGACTGCAGGTGGACCAGTTCAGCACCTGGACTGTCCTCCTGAGAAGTCTTGTTGTTGTGATGGGTGCAGTTTCTAGTTTAGCATCGTCTTGCTGAAATCTGCAAGATCTTCCCTGAAAGAGACGTCTGGATGGAGCATTGATGGAGAACTTCCAGATGTTCCAGCTGTTCCACCATAGACACTAATGCAACCACATCCCATCAGAGATGCTGTTGAACTGTCTGATAACAGCTGGATGGTTCCTCTCCTCCATGGTATCCAGAAAGAATTTTAAATTATGATTCTTCTGACCTTAGAACAGTTTTCCATTTATCTTCAGACCATTTTTAATCAGCTTTGGTCCAGAGAAGACAGCAACGTTTCTGGGCCGTGCTTCTTCTTTGATGATCCAGCTTTAACTTGTATTAGTGGATTGTAGCTGAACTGAGTTGACAGACAGGGATTTCTGGAAGTGTTTCTGAGTCCATCAGTGATGTCTGAAGACCTGAAGACCTTCAGCCTTGTCCCCTGCTCAGAGTCTCCTTCTGAATCTCTGGATGTTTTGATGACATCATGGACTGTTGATGGTGGGATCTTCAAAGTCTTTTGCAGGTTTGAGGTCCTCTGAAATTGTTCCACAGTTTTCAGACGCAGTTCGTCTGGTGAACTTCTGCCCATCTTTACACCAGAGAAGCTCTTTCTCCCTAAAAACCCTCCTTTTATAACCAGTCATGTCACTGACCTGTTGCCAGTTTGGCTAATTACTCCTCAAATGCTCCTCCATTTGTTTTTTGATTTGCACTAATTGCTTTTCCAGCCTTTTCTTGCTCCCGTTCCAACTTTTTTGAGACGTGTCGCTGCCATCAAAGTCGAGATGAGCCGATATTCTCCATGAAACGGTAAAATGTCTCAGATACGTTATTTATGTTTTACTCAGAATATAACAAGGGTTTATCAGATTTGGTAAGAACGGGAGTCGAACCCTGACAGGCTGCGTGGGCCGCCATCCCCTTTACTTTCTCGTTAAACGAGAAAAGTTTTTTATTTTTCTATTGGCTTGAAGCTTATATTGCCCTCCGGATAAGTTGGTAAATATCGTACTCGTAGGATGAAAAGGGAAATGATTGGATGATTGGAGCTCAGCACTGTTTCCTAAACAGAAGTCACATATGAGGCTCTAACAATACGACGTTACCAAGATGAGATTTTGATGAAAAAAGTCTTGTTCTGTTACGTCCGTTGGCTTCAGAACAGAACCGAACGTCCTCCAATGAAACAATCCGCCGGTGTTAACTTTTCATTTCAGACACAAATATGGGTAAAATGGTCGCATTTGACTGGATTGTTGTCTTTTTTTTTTCTTTTCTTGTACTGTACTTCAGCAAACAATCACCCCAAAATCTGATTTTATCCTCAGAACTCATAAAACAGCTGAAGGAACAAAGATTTTCAGCAGATTACAGCATGAAATCACTTAGTTAATGTATGTTCATGATGTATCGATTTAATAAACAGGCTCAAATAGTGTCGCGGGGCCCGTTCCACATTTATCATGCGATTCCCAGAAACCTTGATTATGAAATTGCTCTATTAAATCACGAATGCAATCAATTTACAAACCCTGTCACGTACGAATAAATTCATGTGAGTTTGCGCTCGAGGGCGACTGTAAAGAAATTAAAATAATGAAACTTCTGTCCGCCTTGAGTCACATTTACAGTCTTATCATCGAACGATCGGAGCAACCTCGCTGCACATGTGGGTGAAGTTAAATTGGCTCTTTCCAAGAAGGAGGAAGAATAAAAATAAACCAAACAAACAAGTGGAGCTGGTTGAAGTAAAATAGCCTGTTTGTTCCATGAACTGAGGCGAAACTGCTGATCTCCCGCGTGGCTGTAATTTCCCGAACCTTGACGACCAGAACTGTCACCGCGGCTCCCTTTCTGTCTTAAACTGGCTTTAATTAGACTTTAACCTGCACTGAATGCTGCATTAATTCCTGTTTTTTTTTTTTTCTCAGCAGTGGCTTCAACTCGGCTCGTCAGGGAGCCTCCGGCGTCGGCGGGAACTCCAACGGCATTAATTTATCCGTTACATTTACGGCTCCTGCTGCCGGTACACTTTCACAAGCTTCAGTAAAGTCCAAACTGCTTTGAGTTTTCTCTTAAAAAAATCTATCTGTTTATGTATCACATTTTGGTCAGAAGATTTACTTTCACATCCCGTCCACGTTCTCCAGCTGCCTGTTTCGCAACCAGCCATGCATATTTCAAGCTAATATCTGCTTAACGAGTTCTCGGCTGAGCACGAAAAATGTGTCTGCGGTCGTCAGACTCCGCGTGGAGGTGCACGAGTGTGAAACTACCTGAAACCTGGCAGTTAATTGGAGCCGAGTGCTAATGAAACATTAATAATTAGTTTCACAACTTCGGTTTACGAGAGCTGACAGGCGAGAAGCCCGGTCCGGGGCAGCAGAGGACATTTGGCCCGAGCTCGGTCCGTATCTGCAGTTTTCTTTGGCTTCGACCGACGGGACGTGAAGCTGCCTGAATCCAGCCACATGTCCCGTTTCTTCGTTTTATTGAGCCTTTGGGCCGCTCCTGACAGTCAACACCGGCTGTATCTTATGTCCAAAAGGGAGCCACATCATACAGCTCATGTTAAAACCCAAATCTGACCCAGTTTGTGAACTTGTGGAGCATATCTGGTCCAAGTAGCGGTTACCAGTGCTGTGTTGTACCTGAACGCGTTCATTGAACCAAAGTTCACAAACTAGTTCATATTTAGTGCGAACATGAACTGAGCGCGCTCTCTTTCTCCTTCACCAGCGGGGGGCGTGAACGAGTTCATTTGTTCAGTTGTGAACGACGCTCTTTCAAAGTTCACGCACGGTCAAAACCGTTCCAGGTTTCCAGCGAACCCCGTTTAAAATCCACCACAAACGAGCCTGATATGTATCTGAGGAAACCAATCAAACATGGCAACACGGCTGTCGCTGCTGTCACGCTAGCAATTGCGTCATCAAACGTTTAAAACAAGCAGGAAGATGAAAGCTGCAGTTACCCAGAGCTGGAGGAACGACCCGACTGCCGGAGGGGGTTGAAATATTGAAATAGGAGAAAAAACATTTGCACCTTAAGTACCTGTTTTTGTCTTATAATAAAGACCATTTGGCAGCAAGTTTTTCCTCATGTTTTTAACATACTGTAGAGCAGTGATTCCCAAAGTGTGGGCCGCGGCCCCCTGGTGGGCCGTCGTGGTACTGCAGGTGGGCCGTGAGGAGGTCATTAAAATTAAACAAATGTGTTTAAAATCCTCGTTCTTTTTTAAAATATGTTTTTAACTACTGTAAAATATTCATGACATGATTAGAAAATCATTAAGAAGTGATAAAACAAACCAGTTAAGTGTTATTCTACTGTCATCTTAACTTAATATGACAAGTGTCACCTTATTTGTTGACCCCTCACATTAATATCGGATCATGGTTCCTGGTCCTGGATGTTGATCACAGTTGTGATTAAAGGTTTTGGTGGGCTGTGGAGATTTTTCACATTTCAAATTGGTCCTTGATATTCTGAAGTTTGGGAATGGCTGCTGTAGAGAGAAACTGAAACAGGAATAACAGTTTTACACGGGCTGTCCCTTCAGTGCTAATGTGAACCCTGGTTGGTTAAGGATTCCGAATAGTTTTCGACAGCTAAAATGGATAAAATAATTGCCGTTTGTGGTGGGGTCATTTTAATTTCTATGAACTATGAACTATGAACTTAACTAGTTGGTGTAGAAAGTGAACTTTCCCAACACTGAAGGCAGCCCAGGTGAGGCCCACATGTGTCTGCTGTCTGGGAATGTGACTCCGTGTAAAATACGACGGCGTTGGGAGATGTTGCGGCTGCCGCCGGCGACGGGGTCAGAGTTGAAAGTGATAAAGATGCGCAGCGTTCAGCGCTGGTGTGTTTTAGCCTTAAAACACACAATTTCAGAGATGATAAGTCCATCCACGCATCCACTTTCTGTTAAGACTTCATCCTGTTTAGTGTTGAGGGGTGACAAGAGGTCAAAAAACAAATACAAAACACAGAAAAATGACTGCAAAAGTCATTAATTAGTTAGTATGAACTGAAATTAATTCTAAAAAAGCTGACTTTTGGCCACTCTCTTAATCACGAAGTCGTGTTTTGTCGTGTTTTTCTGCAGCCGGCCTGTGTCTTTATCATGAACCAGCATATCTGGGTTCCCGGCGGTCCTCGACAGTCATCTGTTCCTCGGGGACCGGTCCTTATCGTGGCGCCGCCGCAGCTCGCCGGCGGCCCGCTTGTCATGTCCACGCTTCGCTGCACGCAGTCTGGTTTATTAGCTCCCGTCTGCCGCGTTCAGACGACACGCAGCGCCGGTCAATCAGAGTTTCACAGATATCCTCTTAAACTACAACCCCTGTGCTAACTGAATCTAATACCTCTAATTGTGCGCACACAATAGTGCACCTTAATAGGCGCCGGCACACAATAGAGGCCAACTAGGCTTTAATGCCATCTTATGACAGTAAGTTGGGATGATTTATGGCCTCGGAGCCATTTTCCTTTGTTTTGGTTCATGCTGATTATGGTATCTTGCAGATAAAATGACAAGCAATATTTCATAATGCAGGCTTTTGTTACGCTTGGTGAACGGACATCTCGTCCCAAACAGATACGCTTCAAAGGAGATGGTGGAAGTGGCTCCGGTGGACCTAAAATTTTAAAAGTCCTTGGTTATTAGCGCCATTCTAATTCAAGTATTTATTTCACTTACAATTTTTTTTTTTTTTTTTTCAAAATTAAGGTTTCCAGACTCTTCTTAGACGGGAACACATTTTACGCATCGTATTTACATATGTAAAACTACAATCAGAAAAAAAAAGTAAAAGAATATGAATATGTTTACAGGATTTCATGACTGAACGAAGTTGGTTGTCCTCATCTGAGCTTGTAAGCTGCCAAATTTAAAAGAAAGAGACACAAAAAGGGTTTCATTTGTCTAAAACAGTGGTGCACAAACTGTGGTATACGTACCAACCGGTGGGACGAGAGTGCTCTCTGGTGGTACGTCATGACTTTCCACATTTTTACTTGTTTTTTTTTTTTTTTTTCTTAAATTGGAAACATACAATGCATTATAAATACGTTTAAAATGAAATTCAGGTAAAAACAAGTGACCAGGATAAGGAATAAACATCTCTCCTGTGTGAAAAGCTAATTGAGAAAATTGAGAAATTTTTCTAGTTGAAAAAAAAAGTGAAAATATGGAAAGTTATGACGTTTCCCCGCGTACACCAGTGCACCAGTGGTACGCGAGCGTTCTCTGGTGGTATGTCATGACTTTCCACATTTTTTCCACATTTTCACTTGTTTTTTTTTTTTTTTTATCGGAAACATACAATGCATTATAAATACATTTCAAATGAAATTCAGGTAACTAGAAAAGCACTGACCTCCGCCAAGTGTAACAATTCCCCCATATAGCGATTTACAGATGGCGATAAAATCCGCATTGTGGATCAGATCCGGATCAGCCTGTAAAATTTGATAGAAGTTCCCATTGTCAGTCCCTGAGTGAAATTTCATGATTTATTGGGCAATAATTAACGGAGATATTGAGAAACAAAATTTTCAGCCCCATTGACCGCAATGTTATCTAAAATTTGAAAGTAATTCAGAATCCAGGATTTTTTCTGGATCACAGCCAAAATGAAATCAGTTCTTCCTTTTCACATTTCTGACAACTCCTGAAAATTTCTTTAAAATCCATCCATAACTTTTTGAGTTATCTTGTACACAGACAGACAGATAAACGCCACTGAAAACATAACCTCCTTGGCGGAGGGTAATAAATAACCACAGTAAGGAAAAGCTAGTTGAGAAGCCATATATGGCTATATTTTAAAGGAGCAAAAAGCGAAATCATTTCACCGCTAGGTTTGCTGTTGAGCACTGCCTGTAGACCAAAACAAAGTGTGCCATTAGCCACACCTCCCTCTGCCTCTGCTCGCCACCAACCCCCCCCCCCCTCCCCTCCACACACTCCCCCACTACACCCCCGCTCGCTTCGAAGATCTACCTACACCGAGCAAAACATCACCATGGCGAGTAACGAAGTAAGTCATTTATAACATTGTAATGTTTATAACTGGTTTGTCCGTAAATTAATCTTTATGTCACTAATTTAGTGAGTCACCATTAGCATCAAACGTTATCTATTCGCCGCTAATTGCGTTAGCAGACAGTTCAACGTTAGTAACAATATGACGGCAGTGAATAGCTTTCCTGCAAATACAATCTACCGGTAAATTAGCCGCTAATAGCTGAAAAGTAATTTTGTGGATATCGTAATAGTTGCTAAAACTGTCTAAATAAAATAAAAAAGGCAACGGTTGTAGTAGTTTTGTCCGTTTCTATTTATTTATGCCTATAACTTATTTATTTACCTTCCAACATTTGCTAAAACTAGCGTTACATTGAAAATATGACCAGACTAAGACGTAGGCTACGTGTGTTCTGCTAATATATGTGAATTCAGCCAAGTACTGCAAAGTTTGTTTTACTACTTTTGACCTACATTTGACCGCACGTTATGTTTTGATTTTGATCTAACTATTTAGAGCAAATGTTAAATGTTAGCTGCCTGTCGGGCTACTCACCAAACACAACCGTAACGCTGAGGACCGAGCTGGTAATAACTCCAGCTACGGACATTAACCCATGCTACATACTCATGCAATATAGCGGCAAGTGTGTAAAGTTACTGTAACACAGACAATAAAACAGACATTTGACTTATGGTGTTACTTGCCTGTCAAGGAGAAGAAGAGCCAGCTCCGAGTCCGACTGTAGCCCCTTTAGCTCTCGTAGCTCCCTCCACCTCGGAAACGCCAGGCCAATGTTAATTCTGGTTTTATCTCTTTCTTTATCGGACAATTTCTTTGCCAATGACCGTTTTTTTTTGTCTGCTCCTGCGCGTCTTCATTGGAAGGTTTTGTTCCGCTGTCTGCCATTTGAGTTCTAAAATGCTGCCGCCGTCACTACTCACCGGCTGTCGCGTTTTATAGAGAGGGAGGGAGGAGGAGGGAGGAGGCGGAGTTTCACATGAACGCACATGAACGCGCGGCCGGACCGGCTTGTAAACATAAGGCTGGAGATAAACACAGAGAGCGGGTGTGTGACGTCATCCTATACTCCAGATGAAATTACACCTCTCGTTCTCCATGTAGCGATTTTTTAATTCCTTCAGTCTTAAATAATGGATTTCCACTTATTGCTCCTTTAAAGTTGGTCATCATGGTGGTACTCAGAGAGCTGAACAGTTTCTCAGGTGGTACGCAGTATTAAAAGTTTGAGAACCACTAGTCTAAAAAAAAAAAAAACAAATAAGTGAAAAAGAAATATTAATTGAAAAAAAAGTTTTTTCTTGAAAGTGGTGACTTCGGGTAGAACAATAGTTCGCTGCAGGGTCTGTGAAAATGCCTGGTGAATTAGATATGTACTGTTTTTGCTCTGCTGTTGAGTTTGAACTACATCAAGGAAGTGAACAAAAGGAAGCGCAGAACTTCAAGCTGCAGCGCTGCAGAAGAGAATCAGCGCTGTCCCCTGGTGGTCGGTTGTGTAATTACAGAGCAACACAAACAACGGCACACAAGTATAAACGCCGAAGACGCTGTAGGGCTAATGTGTAGCCCGTGTGTGTATCTGCTACCTAGAAGTATAAATCAGGCTTTAGTCTGAATCAGGTTTGTTACCTGCTTTCATCAAGCTCTGCCTGGATTTTAACCCTGTGAATATTCCTTGAAGAAAGGACCATTTTGAATGCCAATCGTATTCTTCCTTTTTGGGAAGAAAAAGATGAGCTTTGCTTGAAAAAGACCTCAAAACGGTGCATCATGAGCTTATCTCTAATTTCATAAGGAGGAGACGCTACTTTGTGGATCAGTCAGCTGACTGTGGTGTTTCTAGTTTTTTAGCTCCATGCTAAGCGTCCGGATAGCTGCTTATCGTACTGTACCGAGCTCAGGATAATTGGTAATCCTACATCCAGCCTGGGCTACATGTACGTTAGCTATAATCCAGTTTAACTGATAGAAGTAATTATAGGAATAATTCCATCTAATAAATGTGTGTCTGTGTGTGTGACAGTCATATAATGTAAAGCTACTTTCTCTAACATCTTGAGTGATTTCAGGACTAGAAAGGTGCTGCATGAGTAGATTGTTGTTGTTGTTGTTGTAGAGCTGATGGAAATGGGCCGTAAGGGTCACCAAATGGGACTTTGAACATTTGTACAATTTACTCAACATTTGTAAGATTAAAAAGTCCCATGTTGTGCAGATTTTTGATTTTGTGTACTTTGGTCAATTTGAAAAATCTGTCTGGACTTATTATCCTGGGCTCCACCCTCCCCTGCTCCCCGCTCACTCTTCCGGTACTGGCTACATTCCTGGACCAGTCGGACAGATTACTGCCAGTGACCGTGACAGAGACAGTTGGAGGATGTTTATTTTTCAAATTAATCCCATCTAATGATGAGCAATGCTTAAGATGGTTTGATCTGTGCTCAGAGTTTAGACCAGTGGTTCCCAAACGGTGTGCCGCGGTACACCAGTGTGCCGTGAGACAAGTGCGGGTGTGCCGTGGGATTTTGGGACAACCATACTATTCTGCCCCTGCTTAAGTGTGTTTGACGTCCTCAAGCCTGTTACACCAGCTCGGCAGATAGCTAACAGTTTCCCAAGAAAGAAGCTGAGGTTTCTTTTCAGTCTTTACTGAGGAATCACTGTAAAACTAAACAAACATACAAATATGTGTCCTTTATCTAAATACATTCACATACAAACATAAACAAACATGTTTAAAGTCACAGAAAAAAGTCCGCTAGCTTAATGCTAACGTAAATGGGAAATTGCATAGAGATGCTAGCGGTTAGCATGTACGGATTCGTAAATGTATTTTCTACTATAAACTGAACGATCATACTCCAAATGCGGTGTTACAACTTATGAACATAAAAATAACACTCACAGGCAAACGTTTTCTGGCCATAAAAAAAAAGAACAAAAAGGATATGAGCTTTCCTTCTGTCTGTCTCTCTCTAACAACTTGTTAACTGAAACTCTCCCGGACCAGCTACTGAAACACTGAAGGTACAATTTAGCAAGAAAATCTGTGTGTTAAACTCAAACTCAAAACAATAACATCACACATACAGTATATTATTATTGCAATATACAATTACAGAAAAGTAATTGTTTTTTAATTTACTATAGGCCTATCACTACTTTGTATGAACTAATTTAATATTACGGAGGCAAGCTCACAATTCTTAAACAAAAAAAAACCCTCTAAGAGAACTCCATATTTCGCTGATCAGGCAGTTGCGCAGGTGGGAATTATATGACTGTGACACATCGAGACATCCAATGTAAATACACATAACGTCAATGCAGCTTCCTTGCATTGGCAGTTCTTTGTGCTTAATTTCTGCTGCATTTTCTTTGCCTAGTATTCAATTTTGTGACATGTCTGGTTTATATGGGTGTGTTGCTGCTTTGATGAAACCTAAATTGATGAATTTTCAAATTAATTGTTGAAATATTTCATTTATAGATATTCCATGAGCAATAGAGTTGTCTTTGTAATATTTTATTTTATATTAGTAAACAATTATCCACATTGACAGATATTTTTCATGATATGAGTGATAACACGTGTTATAAATGCTATTTGGCACAATAGGTGTGCCTTGATATTTTTACTTGTCCTTTGGTGCGCCTTGGGCACAAAAAGTTTGGGAACCACTGGTTTAGACGACCGATCTGGATATGCAGCTTTATATTGCAAATGCTTGTTTAAGCAGAGATGCATCGAGAATTTAAAAAAAAAAAATCTCTGGAAGCTTCTGGCATCACTTTGTTGTGCATGTAACGTGCTCGTTTAGTCATGAAGGTGGTTAATACCAACTGTGTTAATAACCAGAAATCTATTAACAAAGGTAATAAATTGAAACGGGGCACCGCCTGATAAATCAGAAAAAAGGACTAAACAGCACAATCAGTCTCAAAATGGCTGTTGGTCTATGCGTTCCAGCCTGTGACCAGGTGTGGCGCTATAGAGCAACAGAAGGTGTGAGTCCGAGCACAGACCTCTATGGAAGTATTTCTGTGCCATCTGAGTTTGAATACGAATTTTTAAGATTGAAATTTTTCAGCATCAAAATCAGACTTTGAATTTTAAAAAAACATCAGATTTCTAGCACTGAATTTTTTTTTGCCTCTCAATTTTATTTTGTTAAAATAAACTGTTAAAAGAAATTGTTGTCTTAAAATATTCAGTTTTTCAAAATTCAACACGCAAAGAAATTCAACACCCCATAAAATTCAGTGTAAAAGAAAAAATCAACATCTCAAAAAAATTCAGCGTAAAAAAATTCAATTTCTAAAAAAAAAAATCAGTGTAAAAAAAAATTCAACCTCAAAAAATTCAGTGTAAAAATACAACATATACAACAGACAAGTCCGACAGAATGCATACGTGTTTTAGTTGTAGCTGGGACATTTACTGCTCATCCTTTCAGGAGATCGCAGGTCCACCATGATGGATAAATGTGTGGGCTCAGTGTGATGCAGTCTAGATATCATGCGCTTGCTGCTTTTCAATCTTGGATTTCAAATGCTCCTTGTATGCCAGGATATCCTTATTCCACTTTGTAATGGTTTGATTCTCACACACCCAGATCTCCTGAAAATGGAGCGTAACGTGATTGGCTGGACGTTGGCTGAATTGAGACAGGGATCGATTGCTTCTCCCTGGTGACCCGGATGTTGAGTCTGGTTCTTTTTACACTGAATTTTTTGAGGTTGAATTTTTTTTTTTACACTGAATTTTTTGAGGTTGAATTTTTTTTACACTTTTTTTTTAGAAATTGAATTTTTTTACACTGAAGTTTTTTGAGATGTTGATTTTTTTTTTTTTTTTTACACTGAATTTTTTTGGAGTGTTGAATTTCTTTGCGTGTTGAATTTTGAAAAACTGAATATTTTAAGACAACAATTTTTTTAAACACTGAATTTATTTTAACAAAATAAAATTCAGAGGCAAAAAAAAAAATTCAGTCCTAGAAATCTGATGTTTTTTAAAATTTAAAGTCTGATTTTGATGCTGAAAATTTTCAATCTTAAAAATTCGTACTCAAACTCAGATGGCACAGAAATACTTCCATAGACCTCTTCAAACAGCAAATGTTTCAAAACTGTGTAAAATAACCACAAACAACTTCTCTCATTAGAATATATCAGAATTTATTAACACATGTATTGAGATGAACAAACACTTGATCCTAAAATCTACTAACTAAAGGATGACTGGACTAACACAAGAAAATAAAATGTTAAATGGAAAAGAGAGTTGATATACATATATACATGTATGCTGGGGAACTATAGATGGTGTGTGTGTGTGTGTCTATGTGAGAGATAAACTAAGGTGGCTTTGTAGCGTGAGAAGGATTCCAAGATGGCGGACGAGGTCACATGGTACCCTCGCTCATTGAATGTTGTTAGTAGGAAGAAAAAAAAAGGAAAGAAAGTCTAAGCTGAGGTGATTCCCAACTATCGATGCTGTGATCGCTCCCAGGATGTCCACACAGGAGGGAGGGCGGGAAGCGGACTTCCGCACCCTCGTCCTGATCGTTTGATTTGGAAACGAGGGCGCGACCACCCAGTGGAGAGGAAACACGTCTGTTACGTGGATAAATGCACGCCGGCGGAAGCTAGTGGGCTCAACAGTAGTAGCAGTGTAATAACCAACAGAAAAACATTATCTAAGCTAAGTATCTTCACTCAGCCACGCCTCTTATGTGGATCGCTCCGGGGGCGATCGATGGCTTCCAGGGAAGATGGCCGACACTGATAACGGCCGAACCGCTGGTTGATTACGCTCTGCGAGTGGTGCCATTTTTCTTCTCTTAGTCTCAGCGATCTGCCTCTGCCGGAGAACCCCTGCTCTGATATGGGGGTCCTTAGCCAGTCAGAGGGCGTGACATCACTATCACACCTTCTCGTAAATCAATAAAACATCGCCAGGCATGCTGGGAATTTGAGTTTGTGGTCTCTGTGGGCGTGTGGCCCAACAACTGCTTTAATTCAATCAACAGCACGTCTCCTGAACACTGGATATATGACAGTTTAAGACAATTCTGAACCTTAGAAAGACAGGAAAAGCACAATGTGTGTCCTTTGAGACAATAAGGTCAGAACATTTGGTTCTCTCATTTAGAGAAGGCAAGTATCTGCAGCATCCGGGTCTCTGATGCCGAGGTCACCTGGCTGGTTACAGAGATGGGAGGAGTCTGGTTACCTGAGATGCTTTCATGTCACACACGAACACGCAGCTTGAGAGTTGTGGTGAAAAGCCGACGTTGTTGTCCTCTCCATCTTTGTTTGGGAGGAAATAACAAGACAACCTCCCCGAAGACATCCGGCAATTGGAACAAATACGTTTTGCAGTAAAAAAAATGGTTATTACTTACAGCACTTTTGGATTTTTCACAACCGCATTCAACTGATGGCTTTGTTATCGTGTTTCCTTAAGGAAGAGGATCATTTCAGGATGAAAGTTTTCATATTCTTGCGGAGAAAATTGGAGGCAAAGCCAATTTAACTATTTGCAATAAGCTGGAAGAAGCAAGAAGTGATCTTAAACTCCTACGAGCAACAGCGTAAATGTGATCTGCAACAACTCAAAATTACCCTTCGGCAGTGCGACAACACGGATTCTTTTCTCCTTTTAGGCTTCATTACCTCTTTTCAGTCACATCATCTCCCGATTCTGTGGAGCACAATGGTTTTTATAGGCGACATAAAACTGCTCCCCTCCCCCTGACAAGCTTTCAAATCTCTTCTCTCAAATGCGAGTTAGAAAGGGGTGAACTTTAAAAAAGTGCCACGCCAGCTGGCCTTTATTCCAGTAATTAATGCTTTCACTTTCAGCTGATGAGCTCCCTCGGTCACACACCTCTGTGAGACAAAGATTTCATTCATTTACATCATTTTATCACGTCTGTGCCTTGTTATCTGTTTTTTTTCCTCACCGTGCTGTCTTAATGTGATGCAATCTAAATGTGTTTTCCTTCAGACAAGCGCTGAATAAATAAGTAAATGTTTGAAAATTGTTTGTCAAATGAGCTGTAGCATAAAAAAAACCCACCTTTAGATCACGTATGATGCCTGACCTCGCCCTGGAAAGAAGTACAAAGGCCTCAGCTACGCGGCGCCGTCATTACTCCGGAAGTTTGAGTAACAAGCCAGAAAAGTGTTTTTGGCTCCGACTTCTCTGCGGCGGCGACGCAAATTATCCGGCAAACTGTGTGACTTTAGTCAAACACCATGAAATGGGTGAATAATGAGCCCGAGACCACCGCTGTTGCTGTTTGTTTGTTTGTTTGCTTTTGTAAATGAACTCAGACTCTCAGAGCCGCTGCCTCGTATCAAGTGGCTCCACCGCATCAAAACAGGCATCGTCACGCTAACACGTGTTAACATGTTTGGTAACTGAGTTCATCGCCGGTAAATCGAGTTAGTTAGCAGAACCCAGGGAAAGTTTTTCTCAGGTTAAAAATTGTGTGACTTTTAGACTTATTCAAAATGGTGACGGCGTAGATAATCGCTCTACGACTTAAAGACAAAGATATGCAGAATCTGCTGCTCTGAACAACAAAAGTACAAAAGTGGGCGAGTGACGCCGTTGACCTTAATTGACTTAATGAAAAAAAGCGGAGGCTATTAGCGCTCGGTGGCTCGCTGCCGGTTCCTCGCAGGAGGCTGGAACATCAGTTCGAGTCTGGACTCACCTGAGCTGAATCGAGATGATTGATTGCATTCTCCAGCCTCAGTTTCCACCAGCTTCATGGCCAATTTTTGAAAAGTTTCATTCAAAAGATTAATTCACAGAGTCGTTCTGTACTTGATCAGCGCTCCGACTGCATGTGGGACTCAAGATGAAACACGAGCTTTTTAGCTGGTCTAAAGTTCGGCGTTGCTCTTGAACCTGCTGAGGCCGATTGTGGCATTTTAAGCCGCTTATTGCCAACTCAAGGCTCACATTCGCTGTTGGCTGTTAGTAGGTTCAGTTGCATGCTGTTTCAGTACGTTCAGTGAATGGAGCACTGATCCTAATGCAGCTGCAGCTGCACCTGCACCTACACCTGCAGCTGCACCTGCTGCAGCTGCACCTGCACCTGGAGACCAAAGAGATCAGATTGCAGTTATGTTTCTGTTGTAAAGTTGGTTCATTTTAATATGGGGGTCAGTGGAAACTGGTCCTTTTGATATTTACACCAGTGAAACTGTCCCTTTCTGGTGTTTCACACTGGAGTAAAAAAAAAAAAAAAAAAAAAGAAAGAAATGCAAAAACATGAAGCAGTCGTGTTCTACATGACATTAGGTCTCTTTTATTTCAGATTTGGTTTCTTGAATATTGAAGAGAGAAACAATGGCCACGGTTACATGATGTTTTTTAATTCGGAATTAATAATGCCGAATTAAATAATTCCGAATTAAACTATTTCCCTTCGAGTTTACATGGAAATAGTAATTCTGAATTGAGGTTTACATGGAAAACACGTTTGTTCGGCTTTATCCAACTCCGCTTTAGGTCTGGGGGTTGGGAAGGGTTCTGATTGGATGGGGGGGCGGACATCTTTACGTCTACCGGAAGAAAACAAACTTAGCTAACTCGGTTAGCAACAACATTCCACTTATTTTTGACCTGGGTGGCGTCTCTATCTGCGAAACCTCCTTCATTTAACCTGGCCGCTACAACTTTAAAAAGCTCACAATTTTTATGTTTCCTGCCATCTGTTCTTTTAATTATTTCCAGTTCCTCCAAGCTATTTATTAAATAAATCGTCTCTGCTCTTGAACACAGTTTACTGTGTGCTGCCATCTTGAAACTTTGTTTAGGAAACAAGCCCAGCGCGGAATATAAGCGTCATCGCGACAGACGGGCAAGAGAACTAGCATGCGCAGAAAGACGGGAATTAATTTAAACAGGAATGAGTGTATACATGACAGCGGAATTATTTTATTCAGAATTAAAATCAGAATAAACCAGACACTTACTTCGGAATTAAGTTTAATTCGGAATTGACATTTTCATATGGAATTAGGTGTTTACATGGTAACTTTTATTAGGATTTAACTTTAATTCAGAATTAAAGAGGAATTAAACTTCCCATGTTAAATTCTTAAAAAAAAAAATCAATCTGTGCGTTTGAGTTTCATTCCAACAAGTGTTAAATTGACTATGTATATATATGTAGTATTAAATGCTGAGCTTCACACAGCGCCCAGTACAGCTGATAATTGGCGTTAGTTTTTCTGAAGCAACGCTCCTCTTAGGAAATCATCTTGGATGGAGGAAATTAGGAGGAATTACCGAGAATCATCCCACTGCTGTGGACGCTTTCCCTTCTTTATGTTAATACCGCCTACATCGCTCTCTGAGTCAATAAGGGGATAATAAGTTATGTCTGGCCAAATGTGGTCTTTGGTTTATGAAAAGAGCAAGCATGGAGGAATGGGATGTGATGTTAGGGATTATACAAGTGGAGAAGGCTGTCTGATTTAAAACAACGTGCCCTGCAGCAGCTGCGCAATGATAAACTTTGAATCGATTGCGACATGATTATGCTGTTTATTTGCATTTAGATAGTTTTATCTGCTCCGCAAAGTTGGAGTCTGACACGTTCGGCTTGTCTCCCCTGTAAGAACATTAAAGGGCATTTTTGCATCGTGGAAGACAAAGATAAGGATTTTATGCAGAATTATGCAAAGGTGTAGCAGGTGCTGCGGGATTACCATATGGGCGCGCGGCACTTGACGTAAATTAAAGCCAACCTCGAGCCATCGGCAGCCATTAGAGGTGAGCTTTTAACAAGATAATGCGGTCTCTTGGATCGGCGCTGGAGGGATGCTGAAGGTGCCATTTCTGCTTGCTAACAACTAGCCTCACTTCCTCAAACAGCTAAGCAACAGCTCCCGCTGTGGACAGAGTCTCTTTGCAAAACAAGAACATTTATCTGCCTCGTTCTGCTCTTCCTCACCTCGGGGTTCGTCCCTCTCTTCCACCTCATTAATGATGTCTAAGTACAGATAACAGGGTGATTATCCCTGCCTGGCCAGTCTGCTCTTACCCGCCTGGATCTGTCATATCTTAAATGACTTTTGATTGTGGGGGATTTTGCCTGAAGGGAAGTAAAAGCACATCGTCTCCGTGGTTTTTGTTATTACCACGTCAGGGAGGAGGGAGGAAGAAAGGCCCCATGCTATTCAATCGGGGTCATTCAGACAAAGTATATTTAACCACAAAAGAAAGGAGAACGGAGCCAGGCAAATAAGGACAGGGGGAAAAAAAAAATTTCTCTCGCCTTGACAGGCTTAAGTAGCCAATTACATGATGGCGAGGCTTTCATCTATCACTTCAAGGAGGTAGAGAAGATAATCACCACTGTTATTCCCCATCTGATGTGCCCCAAGCCACCTATTACCCTGTGGCCTGCAGCACTCGGCGCCGAACGCAGAGAGCGGGAACCGTCCTCGTCATCTTTCCTCGAAGAGAGAAGCTTCCTCCTGCGCAGGAAATCTCCCAAACACCATCAGACGCCTTCATCATTTTCCATCATCACCTGTGTGTTTGTTAATCATGTTAACGAGAGCGGGACACTTCTCCTCGCCGTCCCGCTCGCCGTTTTGTTCCCCCCCCCCCCGTCTCCCGCCTCGGCGTCATTCCAAAGACATTGAGATATGAAAGAGCGATCGTTTCTTGGGTCATTAGTTCTGCTAATCAGCTCTGTAATTACAGGCCATTACTGTTGGGTGTCTGATGTATGTCCTCTCCCCGGGACCTTGGACGTGACGCACTCTGACACTTTGTCTCCGACAAACAAGCAGCTGCCCTGCGCCTCCACGTCCGAGGCGCTGACCTCTGTTTCCGAAGACGAAGGCGTCTCGGCGTGCACTCCGACCGGACACGTCTGGCGCTCGCAGATACGCTCCGTTGGCTCAAACAGCTCAAACCAGTCTTTTAGCACATTTTTAATGTTTATCTCTTTGTCCATTTTTATTCATCTCATGCTTTCACATAATTTAGTTCAGCAAGTTTTTAATATTTTAGCTACAGTGTTTCTGTGGCGCTGGCCCGAGGTCCGCTCTCCCGTGGGTCGTGCTGGGGTCCATGCCTAAGCAGAGGGATGTGGGTGGGTTGTGGTGGGACGACTCCCCGCGATAGTGTTAGCGATAGCGTTAGCAATAGCGGTAGTGTTAGCAATAGCGATAGCGTTCCCTCTTTGGTAGGGTTAGGAATCAAGAACCGGTTGCTGTAGAGAACCGGTTCCTGTAGAGAACCGGTTCCATGTGTTTCAATTCCATGGAATCGTTTGGCAGTTTATCCAGCGATTCTCTTATCGATTCCAACCAGCACGAATCTCACGAAATTTACGCAAGTTACGCACAGTCGATTCCAGAAAAGCACTTACGTGATTAAGCTACGTCGGTTTAGCACGCGCATTGCAGTTGTAAACAACAATGGCGCCCACCAGGTTCAAACGCTCCGAAGTTTGGCTTCACTTCACCAAAGAAAGATGGCAACAAGGCAACTAGCAGTCATTGTAAAGTGGAGATAACAGCGTCGGGAGGGAACACGGCTAGCATGCAGAAACATTTGCGCACACAACATGCGATAACGAGTGTCGTGTTTTTGACGCTTCGGACTGATGGATCTCAACCCAGCGGCAGTAGCCAAGCTAAGATCACCTCTAGTAACTCTGGTAAGTAGCTATCCCGCTGCCTATGTGTTCTTTGTAAAACACGCTATAACATTAACGCTAGGCTATTAAACAAATTCCTTCTGCATCACATTTAGACGATGACCGTGACGAGAGAGAGAGAGTCTGGCAGCATTCAGCACTCGCTACTGCTCACTACCTACCTCCAGAAAGAGCCCAGTTTGGCCCAGAACGAGCCCAAATGTGTATGCTATGTGTGTGGTGTGAAAGCACGTGCCGAGTACGGGCAACTAGCGATCACGCTAATGCTGGGTCTCAATGGGGGCCTCAGGCAACGAGAAAATCCAATTATCTTGTTTAAGTGTTGATTAAGGAAACGCTACTGAGCTCTCCAAGTATCGTAACGTATATACTGCTTAGCGGCTAACTAGTCTCGTGAGCTGATTTTGTAACGAGAAAAAGCACAAAAGGAGAAGCTAATGATTAGCAATGAATAAATACGTGTTATTTGGGCGGCTCAGGAGCAGGTTGTGGGCTCAGAGGCTCATCACTCCATTTCAGATAGTTATAAACTAGCCATTACCTGATGATTAATAATGCAGCATCTCACAGTCTATACTCTCATTACTCATCATACTCTCATTACTCATCATTATCTACCATATAGTTTTATAGCAACTGCTCATTATTCACTTATATTTATCACTTCCAATATGTTCCATTCGCACTTCTGTGCATATTTTAATGACTTTCTGTATTTTTGCAGCCCTCTTCAGTGAGCGTCAGTCCCAAATGAAAGGTGTTATGGGTATAAGGAGGTAAGACTTCAGGACTCCGGACAAGCTTTCCTGATTATTATCTTAAACTCTCTTCGAACAGGTGACTTTTATCCAGAGGATTTTTTATCACCTCTGACTTTGTTCAGATTTCTGTCATTGCTCTTTTTCCTCACTGGTGCCTAGGCTCCATCAGATGTCTATAAATTACGCATTAGAATCACGCCGCGGGTAACGCAGGACGCACTCGTGGCAAATGATTTGGAGATTTTAGATACCTGAGTGGAGGATAAACACAGGAGTTTGGATAAGTCCATCATACTTAACTGCAGTTAAAAAGGGGCATAATTAATCGGATTCCCGTTGGCTACCCCCTGCTGACAAAAATCTCCCACCTCGCGGTGTCGACGGAGATCAAAACTCGGTGAAAACTTCTCGAAACTTTTGGTTCAGAGCTACTGTGATGTTCCAGTTGGCGTGCAGCAGAGTGGATTATCTTCCCGACATCACGGAGACCACTCAGACTGGAAGGCTTCCCACTCGCAGATCCCTTCACATTAAGAGAAAAGGAAAATGTGCAAAAGTTTAAACCTCCATTTATTAATTCTTTGGGGAGGGTTTGCATTAAAACAGAATAAAATCATCTGCCTGTCGCCGGTCTCAGTATCACTGTCATGGAGGGAAGGTCCCTCCATATGATCCAGGTCCTACTTAAAGTTTCTTCCTCAAAGTGGAGTTTTTTTCTCCCTCTGTGGGAGTTTTTTTTACTTGCCATTATCCTTGGTTTGGATTTAATATTATAATTTTAGTTAATGATCTTTACTCGGGGGTCATGATCTGGGTCTCTGTAAAGCGCCTAGAGACAATTGACATCGTAACAGACGCTATATAAATAAAATTGAATTGAATTGAAAAGGCATGATCAACAGTTTTAGAGAAGCAACGGTTGCTACTTATCAAGGTCTGGCCACGCAACAACACACACATTTTGTTTGGAAAGACTGTCGGGGGAAAAAAATAACCCTCTTCTGTCTAAAACGAACATGGCAGCATGAGTGAGGTTTGCAATGTAAACAACTCGAGACTTTTAGAACAATGTCCTCCTACTCAC
The DNA here is from genome assembly GCA_018398805.1 of Hirundichthys speculiger. Taxonomy (NCBI): domain Eukaryota; kingdom Metazoa; phylum Chordata; class Actinopteri; order Beloniformes; family Exocoetidae; genus Hirundichthys; species Hirundichthys speculiger. The sequence continues at coordinate 820,678 of JAGFBZ010002540.1, read as the reverse complement.
AGATGAGGCCAAAGTGAATTTGTTGGACTGGAAAACCAAACAGCATCTCAGCAGACACTTTTTCCACTGTAAGGGCTGATGATGGGGTTGTTGTTGCAGTCAGGGAGCCGACAATGAGCCCCTCTGTTTATCGGGGTATTTTAGAGGCAAATTTCACCTACTGTTACGAGTTCATAACTGTCTTTTAGCTGATGATGCTCACATGTTACTAGGGCTGGGCGATAAATCGATTTAATCGATTAATTCGAATTTGTACTTAATGTCGATTTGTTTTAATGAAAATCAATTTTCTCATTAACATCCGCCACCAGCGCCTGCCTGCTGGGCTCCCGTAGGTCAGAGAGCGCGGAGTGCGCGCCCCCCTCGCGTCCCCCTCCCCACCCGCGCTAGGTACACAAACAAGCAAGCAGTGCTGATCTTACACCGAAGAAAAGAAACGTATCCTCGGTTATTTGGAATTGGTTCGGGTTCGTGGCGTCAGACACAGAACAAACAGCACCTCGCTGCAAAGTCTGTTTAAAGGCTGTTGCTACCAAAGGTAGCAGTACTACAATTTACTGCAGCACCTTAATTAGAAGCATGCTGCCGAGTTGGAGAGGTGTTGCTCCCTACGTAAAAAACGACCGCGGCAGCCCAAGCACCGCCACCAGAAAACAACCTACCGTCTTGGAAACGTTGACAAACTGTATCCCGTATGATAAGAAAGGAGCCCGGTGGAAAGCTGTCACGGATGCAGTCGCGATGTATATTGCAAGAGATATGGTGCTCATATACACCGTGGAAAAGCCGGGGTTTATTCACCTGCTCAAAGTTTTGGATCCCAGGTACGTGCTACCAGGCTGCAAATATTTTTCTGACGTTGCCTTGCCTCGTAAATTACAATGGAAGCCTAAAATTAAATTTTTAATTTTATTTGATGCAGATGTTTAAGTTAAGTTAACATGATTCAGGGAATCAAAATAGTGCCCAAATACTTTTTGTTTACCACACAAGCACCTCCTTATTATGCAAAACATGTTCAGGTAACTGAGAGTTTTGTTTGCACTTTATTTTGTCAACCTCAAAAAAGGGGTCTTATAATACTATGTTTTACTTATTTTTTGTGTCATTTCGAAACTAGATTACTGAAAAGTTACATTGTCACTGTTCACAATGGCAGGCAGGGCTTGCCATCTCTTTTTTTGTGGCTTGTTTATGTAACTGAAACCCCAGAAGGGAAAATTTAAACAAAATAAAGCTGAAACTTGTTTTGAACAATTTCTTTGTCATCTACAAATTGATTTTAGGTAGGGGGTGAAAAAAATCGATTTAAATCGTGAATCGGGATTTTTTCTGAAAAAATCTGAGATTTTTTTTTTTAGGCCATATCGCCCAGCCCTACATGGTACGCTCAAAACTATAGCTGCAGCATGTTGACGTCGCTTCTTGAGATTTTCATCCCTTGAAACTACGACGTTTGAAACATTTTTCCACGCTGGTTTGGATGCCGCTCTGTCTGAAGGATTTCTGATAGTTATGAGTAGCAATGACAACGAAAGATCAGAAAAAAGATCTCAGATGCAGATCAGTTGGAGAGGAGTGGCCAAGGATGTAGAGAAGGAGAAAAACGAAGGGAAGAAAGGATGAGGTTTTGACCACGTTTCCCCCTTGAGCATCAAGGAGGTGTGATGCATGAATTTGTATTGCAGATAGAGGACAGCAGTATTGTGGTTTTTAAGACAAGAATGCAGGAGCATGTTCTGAGCTCCAGGATTTCTCTACATGGATTCTGGACAAAAGACTTCAGACACACCGACAAAAAGTGGAGCTGTAGTGCTCGCAGCGCTTTTTTACATCATAATGTAATGTAATAATGTAATCTTGGGAACATGACTGTGAAGGAGCACCTCTACACCCCAGATGTTGAACTGCTGGCTCTGAGGTTTCCATCCATCCCATTCCAACTGTCACTTAATTGGGGTTCTGCACTGGGAGCGCAGAGATGCTCGTTTTTTTTTTTTTTAGCTAAAAGCAGGACGGCGGCGTGTTTTCGTTGCCGACGCTGTTGCAGCTTTAATCTCTCAGTTTACGCTGAACAAAAAAAGTCCGATCGTTTCTGTGTCATGGCATTCAACTGGCAAAGAGAGAAGCTCTTCTACACTGGAACAGCACTCATTCACACGCTGTGCGACGCTGTGAGGCGAAGACTTTTGCAGGAAGGCCTGGTGTCAAGGAGGGCAGCAAAGAAGCCACTTCTCTCCAGTAAAACCATCAGGGACGGACTGGTAATTCTGCTGAGGACTGGGGTAAAGCCATTTTCTCTGATTCTTTCTTTCCGATTGTTTGGGGTATCTGGAAGAAGGCTTGTTCGGAGAAGACGAGGTGAGCGCTACCATCAGTCCTGTCTCATCCCAACAGTGAAGCATCCAGAGACCAGTCATGTGTTGCTTTTCAGTCAAGGGAGTGGGATCTCTCACAATCTTGCCTAAAAGCACAGCCATGAATAAAGAATGGTACCAGAACGTCCTCCGAGAGCAACTTCTCCCAACCATCCAAGTGCAGTTTGGTGATGAAGGATGCCTTTTCCAGCACAATGGAGCACCTCGCCATAAAGCAAAAGTCATAGCCAAATGGCTCGAGGAACAAAACATTAAGATTTTGAGCCCTTGGCCAGGAAACTCCCCGGATCTTAATCCCATTGAGAACTTGTGATCAATCCTCAAGAGGCGGGTGGACAATCAAAAACCCACAAATTCTGACAAACTCCAAGCATTGATTATGGAAGAATGGACTGGAATCAGTCAGGATTTGGTCCAGAAGTTGATTAACAGCATGCCAGGGAGAACTGCAGAGGTCTTGAAAAAGAAGGGTCAGCACTGCAAATACTGACTTATTCAATGAATTATGTGTAATTCTCAATAAAAGCTTTTGAAACTGATGAAATGCTTCTAATTGTACAGTCATGGAAAAAATTATTAGACCACCATTTTTTCTTCACTTTCTTGTTCATTTTAATACCTGGTACCACTAAACGTCATCATGTGACTAAAACAGACAGAAAAGAAAACACTGAATGCATAAAAGCAGTGTTTTTGGCAGTACAACGCCATAGCTATTGATGTAAAAACTAAAGTGATTTAGGTTATAATCAAGAAAACCATGGAAAATGGTAAGATATCAGCTCTTAAATAAAACTCTTATGAGCAATCTTTGTGGTTATCGTTATGTTTGTCCAAACAAATGTACCTTTAGTTGTACCAGGCATTAAAATGAACAAGAAACTGAAGAAAACAAGGGTGGTCTAATAATTTTTTCCATGACTGTATTTCAGTATAACATAGAAACACTTGACAAAAAAAAACCATATAAAACTCTGAAGCAGCAGACTTTGTGAAAATGTAATATTTGTGTCATTCTCAAAACTTTTGGCCATGACTGTATACTGTGTTTGAGTGCAATAAAGTTTGGTCAGAGCTGGGTCACATCAGCAGGACAATGATTCGAGTTCTGGACCGGACTAATCAAAGTCCAGACCTGAACTCAGTTTAAATGTTATGGTGGGATCTTCAGAGAGTTGTGCATAAACGAATGCCTCAAAAACCTCAGTTAACTTATCTTTACCCTCATTTCCTCCCTTCTTTCTCTCTTTTCTTGCCTTTTGTGTAAAACAAATAATGACAGTGAAAAAAGGTTCATAATTTTTTTGATTATCTGGGGACGCGACACTGAGTTCCACTACGATCAGATGAGTTTAATATGTCTCAACACAGAAAAAAAACAAAACATATTAAAAGTTTAAAAGATGCACTAACCTGTGCACGTGACTGTTTACCTGCAGTATACCTTCATGTGACATAGCTGATGTCAATACGGCTCGATGGAAAAATGATCAAAGGTGCGCAGCTCAAACTCTTCTGCGGAAGAATATTATAATTACAGGAGGAAGTGCGACAATGTCAAGATAATTAAATCAATTATTATAAAGCCTGAGAGGCTTTCAGAAGGATATGAAAATAACAAAGACAAGCTGAATGAGGAGTGCGCATGGCACTCAAAGAGCTCCAGGGTGTTTTCTTTCTAAATCCAGTGATATATTCATCGTCTCCCACAGGTTGATTGTTTTTAAATGCCAAGACAGACGTTCTCTCAGGGGACCAGACACCTGAGGGGTTCATCTCGAATTTATTATCACACAACTCTTTTTTTTTTTTTTAAGCATGTTTCATACCAAAAACAAATGTTGGTCACTACTTTTCTCTGCTAGTACAACGAGTTCAAGTCTTTTAGGACAGCGAGTTTTTAGGACAGCTTGGGGATTCTAACAGTGTTGCATCGGTACGTTTGTCCTAATTTGTTGGGTTTTATAATAATATGCAGCTTTGCTTTGGGACAGTGGTCAGTTCCTGCGCATTAAGGGTGACTTCCAATTCCTCCCTTAACCCTCAATCTCAACCCTCAATCTCAAAAATTCACGCTCCCGCTAAGGGCAAGTGGTGTCCCGATTCTAAGAACGTCAAATTGAGGGACAAGTTTGAGGGCTGTATCGCCCTCAAAATTGAGATTTTCCGACACCACCCTTGGGAGTAAGGGCTATCCAGAAGCTAGCTACATACGTAAGTATCTAATCTTAAAGATATGAATGTTACAAAACCATTTTATTGTGTTTGTTTGAGATTTTTTTCATGGATTAACATCGTTGTTGCGTAACATTTATTTTTTTACTTTACGATGTTTGCTGCCGGACCGGCGGTCCCGTCGGCTTCACATTGTACTCGTCGGTGGTCCCGGTACATTATTCAATCCTCCGTCGCTACACAACAAAGTAACGTGAAGCCGACCCGGACCGCCGACGGGACCGGTCCGCCGACCGTGGCGGTCCCGGTCCCGTCAGCGGTCCGGGTCGGCTTCACGTTACTTGTACTCGTCGGTGGTCCCGTTCCGCCGTCCCAGTCCCGTCAGCGGTCCCGGTCCCATCAGCGGTCCGGGTCCCGTCGGCGGTCCGGGTCGGCTTCACGTTACTTGTTTACCTTGTTGTGTAGCGACGGAGGACTGAATAATGTGTCCTCTATTGTGTTATTTGCTAATATTTAGAGAATATACGGTGCTCTTTTCAATGTTATCCCTGTGTCATTTCAGGGAATACAGAGACAACACGGGCTCTGATACATTTCAGTCTGAAGACGTAACTGCACTCGAGGGGTGTCCCATTTCTAAGTCACAAAGCCCTTACACTTACTTTCGAGGGTTAAGATTGAGGGCCAAAAATTGAGGGTTAAGGGCGAGGGTTGAGATTGAGGGTTTACGGAGGAATTGGAATTGGCCCTAAGACTAATACAGTGAACCCTCACACTTCGCATTTAATGGGGGCTGTGACCCCCCCGCGAATGGTGAAAAACTGCAATGTAGAGAACCCCCTCAACTTATTGAGAAGTTCCACTTTTTGGAAAAAAAAGTTTGATTCTACCTCGGTCTGTTCCTCCGTAATCAGCAGTAGAATACGCTGTGCCATCTTTTCCCTAACTCGCAAGGGGGGGGGTGGGGGGGGGGGGGGGGGGGTGGGGGGGGGGGGGGGGGGACAATGGCTTTATAGAGAGTGGCGATGCTGCCATCTAGAGGGTCGGATCACTACAATGTTCAAAACTCTGATATTTATTTTGACGCTCTGCCTAGCAACCCCAGTGACACATATTAGACCCAACTGACGTCTATTGACGTCAATGGCAGTAATTGAGTTAACTTTAAAACGGCACTAAATCACTGAAATAAGCTAATGATATTCAGAACTAACGAACGGGAACACCAAGTGTATCAGCATTAAACTGATGCGGGGACACGTATCAGCCAATCAGCGTACAGACCACCGACGCCACAGTAATGCCCGTCGTAGCAGCCAATCACAGGCCTCGATTTTTGTTCATGGGGCATCCCGTGTAGGCCCTTGTTGCTTCCCGAGACTCGTTCTTGATGTGATGTGTTTCGGTTCAGCCTCACGCGCTTCGTTTGAAATTTTTTCATTTAAAAAAAGAAAATGTTAATTTTTTTTTCGAATATTTTTTTTTTGATGAATATATTTTTTAAACCTCCAGGATTGCTGAGACCGCGAACTGTGAGGGTTTACTGTATTGGCCTTACAGTTGAAGCAGCGCAAAGAAATGTTTTCTTGTCATTATATGTCAGTATCCCGTTTCATTTTTAAGGAATCCTGTGCTGGGTCCTTTATGTGGCGTCCCACAGGGATGGTAATGAAGCAAGATGAAGCATATCGTCCGTGAGTTGGACGACATACCCGATAGAAATAAATACACAGAGGGGAATTACAATGGAGCACGACTGTGACTGTGTAACTTATAGCCTGGTTTTCTTCTGCCATGTTTGTTTATGTCCTTTTAGGACATAAACAAACACGTAGAGCACAACCCGTACATGGGTCAGTCGAGGTTACAGAGCTTTCACGCCACAAAAGAACCGCTTCAGAGTTTGTTAATAAGTAGGGCTGGGTAACGATTAAAATTTTTAATCGCGATTAATCGCATGATTTCCCTGATTATTCACGATTAATCCCATTGTATACAGAAAATTAAATAATGAATTTGAAAGTTTTTTTTTTTAATGTTCTACTCCCACATGAACTAAAGTGCCATAACATTTGTTGTTCAAACACTTTTAACATCAGCACTTGTCAGTAACACATATTTAGTGTAAATCTCATTTAAAATAAAGCTTATTGCCACTGCCAGGGCATTAATGTCATCCTGTATTTTTTTTTTTTTTATGAAAAATAAAAAATAGTCTACCAACAAAATCCTGAGCCACAATCAGAACATTAAAACAGGTAATTTCTGAGGTAACAGCAGAAATTTTTAACGGAGAGTTCAACTTGGCAGTTGTTACAAATAACAATTAGAAAAATTAGAAAAAATGCTTGTTTTTTTTTTAATGTTTCAATTTGACTTTTTAGACTAAATGGAGCCGCACTGAAGTAAGCAGCTAGCAGCCAAACTTCACAATACCAAGACCCAATTTAAAATATGAAAAATCTCTGCGGCCCATGCAAAACCTTTAAACACAACTGTGATCAACATACAAGAGTAAAAGCTACACTCCAGTATTAATGTAAGGTGTCAACAAATAAGGTGACCTTATTATATTAAGATGACAGTAGAATAACACTCAATTGGTTTGTTTTATTATTTCTAAATATTTTTAAATCATGTAATAAATGTTTTACAGTAATTAAAAACATATTTCAAAAAGTCGAGGATTTAAAACATATTTGTTTATTTTTAACGACCTCTCACGGCCCACCTGCAGTACCACGACGGCCCACCAGGGGGTCGCGGCCCACACTTTGGGAGTCACTGAGCTAGAGAACAGCACGACAGTGAACGCATGGATGTAAAATGGAGTAATGACGCAATCGTCTTCAACAGAGGGATTTAAAAGTTTTGTTGTTGTCCAGAATTTCTTTTTCAGACAGAATTGTTAATATTGCTACCCAAACGCAGATTTTTACCGTTCTCCATGTCTGTTTTAGCTTTTCAGCATGTTTACCTGCAGATTGTCTTTTGGTTCTGCAGCAGCCAGTAACAGACTTTTCAAAACAAAAGCATGTGAGCAACACGCGTTAACGCGCGATAAAAAAAAATGTCGGCGTTAATAAATCAATGAGTTAACGCGATAATAAAGCGTTAACTTGCCCATCCCTATTAATAAGTTATATAATAAATTAAAGAGTTGGTCTCTTATTAACTCTGGCAGAACTCGATTCAGGTGTCGCTACGGTAGCGACGCTCGTAACGGAGATGGTCAGACAACAATCAATCGCTCATTAACCAAAAACGGAGGTAACACGTTCAGTTTATCGTGATACTGATCATAGGTCACATGACCAAGCCCGACATCATGCCAGCTAAGGTGGGCGTGTTCCAGCCAGCATCCGGACATCCTCGCTAAGAAGAGCTATGGGCGACATCACAGGGTTTGTCTGTCAGGATTGTTCCGTCTCCTACTGAGTTAATCCACTCGACTGCGCTCAAGTGACTTTGGAGATTTCACTCTTGAAACTTAAATCTTTGGATTTCTTTTCACCGTGTTTGCTCTTGTATTGATGTCTTACACACTTATGTGCGAGGGGAGCTATGAAGTTGAATGAGATGATATCAGAGTGATGTATACTTCAGCTACTCTAAAGGATGTGTCAACGACGTGGGCGTCCTCCAGCGCTCATATCTCACTTCCAAATCGAGTAATTTAAAAAGGATATGGGAGTGCTGCCAGGGCAGGGAATCAAACGTGTTATTCAACAAGGAAACAGAGGGAGGGGGGGGGAATAAATGCTGCATGGGAGAACGCTCATACATATTCAGCGTATTTAGCATGAAAATGTGCGTATTGATCAGGGTGCCTGACCTCATCAATTACCCCCCTGGCGATGTTTGCAGCTTACACTGTGCAATAAGGGCAATAAAAGCAGGGCCTTGTTCCTTCCGTGGATGCCCCCCCCCACCCCCACCCCCAACTCCCGTAGCAAATTTTCACTCCCACCAGCCTAACAAAGAGACCTTGCAAAAGCAGAAGCACCGCCACCGTTTTTGTGCACGCTGCGATTCGACAGGGGTCGCGGCGGCGGAGAATATTCCACCCCCTCCGGAGCCCGATAAGAAAGGATGAAAATGCTCTGGAAATGACTATAAACCGAGATGTTTACCCATGAATTATTGTTCGCATTGTCTGCCGGTAAATACAAGCTTGAGCTGAGGAAAGATGACTAAGATGACTGAATCTCTGATTCACGCGTAATCCGCGCCTCTCTGCTCCCGCGCGCTCATCCAAAGGAGAGCATGGAGAATGTAATGTTTCAGGATATTAACACAAACGCATTTATGCTGCTTAAATCTTCTTTCAGAAAACTGCTTATTATAAAACAAGTGCCGCCAGCTGCAGGGGGAAACATTCACGCTGGCGCCTTTTCAACGTTCGGAGCGGCGCCGCGGTGTTTGAGTTCTTCAATTAGGCGGAAAGTTAAACAGACTGCTTGGTGGTATCGATCAGTTTGTCTGGTTTTTGTTTTGTAGTGGAGTAATAATTTTTTTTTTTCTGCTTTCTTTCCTTTCTAACTTCTTTTATCCCCCCCTTGTGTCCAGCTGAGCATGGAGGACACTGTGGTCCACGACAGAAGCCTCTGCGCTAAAGGGCCGAGCTAAATAGGAAAATAATGTTGATCATGAGCCGGTGTTTGCCGCCAGATATTCCACTGACCCTTCCTAATGGACATCAGCCCCAGCTGCCAGATGATGGAATATGATCTGGGATGCAGTTGACAGAAAATGAGGCGTTGCTGAACAGTAGCGGGACCCTCTCTGCACGACGGCGACGTGAAAGACCCTCGAACTAAAGCTGATGCCGCCCCACGCCGAGACCGAGCGTGCCGGGCCTCCGCTAGGATTTATATTTGGAAGTCTCTCATCTGGGGAGACGGACTTATATCCCAGCTGGTTAGAGAGGAGACAGGGATCCCCCCGGAGGATCTTGAGGGAAAACACGGGGGACAGTGATCGATGGGTGTATTTATAGGCCGAGCTTGCCAAAAACACTTTTAACATAGTGAGGTGGAAACATAGCTCTTGGCTTCTTCCATTACGAAGATGCATGCAGGGAAAACTCATGACGCTGGACCCATGGCGTTGCAACATGCCAGCACTGCGACAACTGCTGTACCTGATAGTAAAAGTACGACAGAGTTCTTGTTTTTCATCCTATGCATGTATGTATGGCAACATTTTATTTCAATTCACCCCAAAGGAGTTGGCTCATCTTTCCAAAATTCAAAATACGGGACTTATTCATGAAACCTTTGTAAATCTGTGAGTAGATTTGCACATTAATCACCTCCTTCCGGATTCATAAACGTTGCATAAAACATAAAGCTGCATTCAATTTTTTTAAAATAAGAATTTGTGCTTGTTAGTGGATTTCAGTTGATCACAGGTGACTCCAGGTGGAAAACCCGCCTCAGGGGGGCCGCTAGATCAGGAGGTGAAAAGGTGCAGGCTACGCGATTCACACGATCTAGAAACCTTCGGGTAAAATTGTAATTCGGTGAATCCACCCGAGGAGGTGGCGCTGGCAGGTGCTCCTCTTTTGACGTGTGTTGTGTAAAAGCTGCATTTTGGGTTCAGCATGGCTTTATTACATAACGCTGATTCATAAGTCTGTGACTTTTCCTCTAGATTCGGGCCTATTATCAAATCTGACTCCATCAAGTCCCTTAAGTTGTGACATGTAGGCGTCTGAAGAAGACTTATCTCAAGGTCCCGATGTTGTTCGTGTGATGGTTTAAAACCAGTGTTTCTCTACTGACCAATTGTCATTTCCCAAGCATCCTTCATCCTGTGATGTGAGTCAATGACCTCTGTGATATTGTATACAACTTGGAGATTAAATTCACTCTGTCGTGGTCGGTGTAATTGTTAACTGCCGATTGATGGTCTCACTAGAACGCTGTATATATTACTGGTAAGATATACTAAATTCTTAAATCACAACATGCTCCCAACGAGACTGGTGGGTCAGCAGACCATTTAAACAACCCATTGACTCCTGGGGAAACACTTTCTGAAGCTTAAATAAGCTCAAATACCCATTGATTAAGAGATAATGTTATATTTCAGATCTATTCTCATGTTTAAAACGTGGTTTAAAAGTCTCTGCATAGTGTGAGAATAAAAGTCCTGTATCAGGAATTACATTTGAAAGTTTTTTTTTTTTTTTAAGATTTTGTGTGTTACTACCAGTAACCAGTAAGTTCTATCAACGTTTTCATGAATGCTGAAGCAATTCTCTGGTACGTCTGTGTTGTAGTATGTCAGTGCTTTGGATAATTGTCGTGGTACAGCCAACCTGACAAGGCCCTGGAGGATATCTTTAGCCCTGAAGCAGCAAAATAAACCCAATCACGACACTTCCCGCCACAAGGGCTGGTCCTGACTTCTCAGAAATCCAGATATTTGTGGATTTCATTCATCTGATGTTGCACACTTGTTCGGTGCAATCTTTCTCCCTGAACAATTCAACTTCTGGACATCAGTCCACAAAACACTTTCCAGCCACCATTGCAGGTTTGTTTCAGCTTTCTCCACGGTGTTCTGCCATGATCACACCCTGGCTGTTCAAGGACTTATGCATGATGGATTCATGAACCGAGGTCATTGCCTGTTAGAGTTGCCTTTAAACCTTCAGTTCAGAGGTCTTCAACCCTGCTCCTCGAGAGCCCCTATCCTACATGTTTTAGAGGTTTCCCAGCTTCAACAGACCCGATTCTAATTAATGGTCATTATCAGGCTGTCATCAAAGTCTGTTGATGACACGGCCACGTGTATCACGGTGCGACAAAGCAGGGAAACATCTAAAACCTGCTGGATAGGGGCTCTTGAGGACCAGGATTGAAAACCCCTGAGCTTTATTTGTCACTCGATGGGTCTTCTTCACCTCACTGAGGATTCTGCACCTTTGGTGTCATCTTGCCTGGGTGTCCACATCTAGAAAGAACAACTGCTTTACTAAACTATTTCCATTTCAACAGTTTTCTCTAACTGTGGACAAATGGATGCCTTAGAACTTTGAAATGACTTCACATCTCCTTCAAGCCTTATACACATCAGTTGCTCTTGATTGTGTGTCTTCAGACATTTCTTTTATTCAAGACACGATTTGGAACAGCAGATGCCTCTTGTGAAGAGCAAATTGAAAATGTCGAAATGGAAAGAAACAGCAAAGTAAATCTAAAATGCACCTGCAAATTGATTTCATTACTTGGGCTCCAGTTGTGCAAAATAGTGATTCCAATTAACTTTCTATAGTCTATGGCTTCTCTCACTTTTTCTACCAGTATAATGCTTATTGTGCGTGTTATCACCTCCCGCTAGCCGCTACCCGCTACCTACTACCTACAAATTGCGAGTTTAGGAACTGCTAACGCAATCTTCCGCTTCCCTAAAGCCGCTACCCACTATGCCGACTCCCTTACTCACATTGTAGGTGTGGCAATGAGCGTGTCTTTTGCGCTTTCCGCAAACTCGGTATCATGCGATCGCGGGTTTAGGATAGCGGGAAGCGCTACAGCAGAGTCCCAGACGAGCTGCGCACGAGAGCTGCATAGCGGTTTACGGGTAGCAGGTAGCGGTTTGTGGGTAGCGGGTAGTGCAACCTGCTCTTAAAGGCAATGGCTACTGACGCACTGATTGGTTTAACAGGTGGAACGCCCTAAACACTCCAATGCATAATGTAGCGGGTAGCGCAGGTAAGATCGGGGGTTTAGGGAGGGGGAAGATTGCGTTCTTTGCGGGGGCACGCCCCTCCCGCTACCCGCTATCCCTTAATAGCGGCTTTAGGAGTTTTGGCGGAAGATCGGGTCCATTGTGTTTGTCTATTATTGTGACCTAGATGAAGATCAGGTCACATTTTTGGGGCATTAGTGTGGAAAACAAGTTATTTTTCAAGGACTTCACATACAAACTTTTCCTACTTCCCGGGTGGTTCTGCGTGAAATGTGCTCCAGCTTATAAAGTTAGTCAAGTCCAGGGATCAGACGAATACAGTTCTGGGTAGTTTCACGACTACATGATCCTTTCTGTCTTTTTTTTTTTTTTTTAACAGACTTATAAAGCCATTCCTTTTTTCTTTTAAAAGTCTCAATCACCACAACTTATGCATATCCACGAACCTGATTATCATTTCAATTTTTAGCTACAAATGAGTTTGAACACTCTCCTCATCAGAAACAGAAGGAAATGTAATTTTGTCAAATCCAAAATTGAAACACTCAAGTAGAGAAAATGAAAATCAGTTTTATCTAGTGTGTCAGACCTGAAACAACAAAAGCTAAATTGAACTGCTGATTGAAGCAAGTAAAAAAAAAAAAAAATTAACACATCAAATCCCTAAATTTGGAGGAAAGAACCTTGCAAAGGTAAAGAGAAATGGTTGCTTTACAAACGAGAGCCCAAAAAGCACATCAGCTTAAAGCATCAGGGCTACGGGAGGAAGACCATCCATGAATCCACAGCTTCTACACCAGGTCATCCAGCCATGCGTGAAGATCAGCAGGATTGAGGCACAGATGTACAGATGGAGCATTGTATACTGCCTTAATTCTGCTTAAGCCTAAAGCAGCACATGATCCAACTGTCATATGGTGCCAGAAAATCACAATGATCTCTAAACCTTTGTTCCCTTCTTAAAGGCACAAACATCTTCTCACACCAGCACAGCAACCACCGTTGTTGCTATTTATAGCTGCTGCAATTAAGTAAAAGTGAGTTATAAAACTGAATGACAAATATAGCTGCCTTTATATCTTCAATTTCTACGTCACCATATCAGTATTAAAGTAATCCAAGGTCATGCGTACACATGGTCTTAAGAATGGATGAGTATCCTGATCATTTTCCTCTTTAATTGGCAGGATTAGTCTGGTTCTTCAGGATTTTTTCGATTTCAAGAGACAGTAAAAAGATGTCACTGGACAGACGCTCAGCCAATCAGAGCAATTAAGCACGTGACGCAGGTAGTATCATCATCAAGAGACATCCAAAAAGGCGTGCAGCTGAGCAGGAACTCCGGTGAATGACTGTTTTTAGATAAACATATTGATCCATGGTGTTACCAGCAGTTCTGCAGTCGTCTTAGTTTGTTTTGAATAGCGGTGATGACTCTTTGTGCAGTTTTGATAGCAACCAAGGTGCACTGAGATCTGGTTTCTCAGATCACATCCCAGAGATGCTCACGTGCCAAGTTCATGTCAAGTCTCCAGTCTCTTGTGGTTGTAACAGCTTTCTGTGATCTCCTGAACGTCATCTAGTCCGCTTTGAACATAGCGTTGCCATTCTGAGGAATTCAAAGTATGTACAGTGTTATGGACAACTTATCTAATTAATTATTTACTCCCCTTTCCCCTCTTAAGATCTTATTAATCCTTCTTGGCTCTGAATCCAGTCTAACAATAACCTAATGACCTTAGAACATTGCATCGTTGAGTATGTGGTCTTGATCTCAGTTAGCATCAGAAAGCAACAGATTGAAGCCAACCAACTGTTAAACTTCCAATACCTTTTTTTTCCAAACTGATATTGACTGACCAAACTGATATTTTTCAAAAACTTTTCAGCAAATGCCAGTCAAATCAAATTAAGTTTCCCTTTGCTACAATTGTAGCACAGGGAGTTAGCAAAGTTAGCTAACAGTAGGTGAGCATGACTCATCAATTTTCAGGTCCGAAACAAACCTTTACTCTTGAAAAAAGGACACAATTAATTGTAAAAATTCTTTTACCGTAAGTGGCACACGTTTCTCTCGAACACAAAGACGTAACTTTTATAACAGCAATGTTTAATTTTTGGGATTTAGAGCTGGTTAGAGTCCTAAAGATTAACAGTGTTGAGGTCTGTCAGACCTTAGTTACTATGCTTTCCTATGGGGAATGAAGAGAGCACTCTCTCTGGGTTGATTTGACAAAAAACTGGGGGGCCCATTGCAATCAAAGTCAAATTGACTGAAAGTAGACAAAAATACCTACGTTTTGATGTAAAATACGTGCAGGTGGGTGAGAATGTGTGGGGATAAAAAGATGTTTTAACCCTTGTACGGTCTTCACTTTTGTGACCCTCTGGTATCGCTCGGGTCAAATTGACCCGAAACACATTTTGGGTTTTAAAAACAATTCTGAAATAAAATTTTTCTTGACAAACCATTAACATATATTATCTTTATCTGAATTTAACCAATAAAGACAACATATATGTTTAATGATTGTAATCAGTCTTCTGTACTGGAACACAATTAACACTGGAAGTGTGATTTTGTTTTTTTGTCATAAAAGGTATAACTGATGTTAAAAATCCACTTTAGCTCAAGACTTGGGTGTCATAAATGATGCTTCTCTTGGAAAAAATGAAATGAGACATGAAATGTCTAATTTGAAATGAAAAAAAAAAAACAAAACAAAAAAAAACTGAGGAAATAACGTATAAATATGATCATAATAGAGAGTATAATGCAAACCAAATAAACAAAACTATCAACTTTTGGGAACAAAAATCATAGAATATGTTGCTTATTTCAAATGGGGGATTCAGTCTGTAAGAGTCCCCATTTCCACTTTATAGACAAAATAAATTACATGATGAAATTAATGACATCAGGCAGCAGAAAAGGAAAACACGACTTCTGTACTGCAGTTAGTTAGCTGATAGCTGAAGGGATTAGACAACATCCACAGATGGCATCAAGGCCAGCCAGCAGCCATGATATTCACTCTCTTTAATAGCAAACATTTCTATGATCGCCTAATATCCTTGTCATATTCATTCTGAAGTATAAAAGACTCTCACAGCTTGGGAAACATCATTTGAGAAATCAGAACATTCAAAACGAGAGAGAAGGGAATTATAAGCATTCGGCAGGTCGTCTACAGCTGTCACAGTAATAGTCGTGTGGTCTTGGACATACCACAGATTGACTTTCTAGCCAGGTTGCTCTGAGGTCACCACTATTGTACTGGTTCCTATTTCTATTCCTCTATTGCCCTTCCTTATTTCATTATTAATTTCTTCGGAGACATTTTCTTTTCAAGAAGCCTCGTTAGGACCATTTGTCAAAAGCTGACAGAATTTCCCGGCATCTTAATGAAATGTCTCTGATCTCTTTTGGTCAAAAATACCACAAAGACACAGCAGAGAACCTCCTTTTTTGGTTGCTGCTTCTTTAATCGTAGACCAGTTTAAGTTGATCGAGTCAGCCACTTGACTCTAATCCACCTCCTTTTTCTGTTGGTGTGCTGTTACAGGTTTGTGCCCTCCACTTCCAAACTACAACAAACGCAGCGTGATGTGGATGGAGGTAAATATGGGGACCATACCATCTGTTAGATCGATGTCATATGTTCACATGTGAACATATATTGGTACATATTTGAACATATATTTAAAATTTACAAAAATGGCCCCTTTTATATATGGAAAAATTCATATATGTTGGCTGCACATATATTTTCAAACATATATGTCACATATTGTATGCATCAATGTTGGTATTGCAATATATTGCTCATTATATGTATTTGACTTGTATATAAAATAAGCCATCAAAAATATCTAGTCACAAATTTTAACAATTATTTTGGAATATATGTCTAAACAATACTAGACTGAATGTTGAGCATTCTGAAATATATGTTCTAAACAAATATCTAGACTACATATTTGCACATTTATTCTGACATATATGTAAAGAACAAATATCTAAACTACATATTCCAACAATTATTTTGGAATATATGTCAAATACAAATATCTAGACCACTTACTTTACCATATATTTTAAAAATATATTTCAAAAGCAAATACCTGTTCTACATGTTTGCACATATTTGAATATAAGTTTAAATCAAATATTGCAATTACATATATGTACATATATCATAAAATATTTTGGCAAATTGTCACCTATATGTATATGTATGTACATATCCCATACAATCCCAGATTGTATGGGATTGTTCAGTATGACTCAAAGTAATTGATGGGAGTGAAATTATTCATCTAATTTGCATATTATGACGTCACAAGGTGGCGGCCATTTTGGAAAATTTTTCAATTTTGATATCAAGGTTTCAAAAGGCTATAACTTTAAAGTGGTTTGAGATAAAGACATACTGTAAATGAGAAATATCTTCAGTATGAACCAAAATTAGGAATGGAAGTAGATTTGTCAATCTAATTTGATTATTGTGACATCACCTGCCCAAACCTGCCCAGTGGTCCTCAATTCCAGATTTTTCCTCAAGCCCCATGCACAATGAAAGCTTTGATTTTAGGGACAATCACATCATAAAGTCATGAAATCTGGAGTTTGGTTTCAGTATTTCCCTTTCAAAGAACTGGGCGGAGCCTCATCCAATCCGCGACAGCGGGAGGCGGTACACCTGGTGATTGGAGCCAATCATCACGGGGCACAGGAACATCTTGAATGCCATGGGCGGAGGAAGTATCATGTCCCACCGATCCGAGGCTGGCAACCATACAGGGGATTGAATACAAATACAAATAACATGATATATTCTTTATAAAGTTTCCTTTTGCTCTCGTCCGGAACAAGCTGCCTTTCTTTTGATACTCGCCATTTCTCCATGTTGTCAGGTTGAAATGTCGTCGTCTACTTTTTTTCCCCCTTCTTCTTCTTCTTCGTGTTACTGTGTTTATCGTCTTCTTTTTTTATCGCAGTTTCCAGCGCTAACTTGAACTTTGCAAGTTAATGAGCTTCTTTCAAATATTTCACAATAAAAGCATTTTTTAAGAAATGAATGGTGTGTAACCCACTGAAATGATCGGGGGCTCATAATCTAAAATCGACGCAGATTGTGTTAAGTTTGTTTTGACACTGTCATGCAGTAACTTCAACAATGAAACAGGTGCAAGATTTCTTATTAAAATACAATAAATTACACTTGTGAAAGAGTAAAAGAAGGTCCTGTTACTCTCTGTAGTTTAGGCAGATAACGGTCTTGGTCACATTTGAGTAATATAATAATCTATTTCTATAAATGTCAGAGGATCTTTTAAAAAAATATATTTCATTATCACGGACCCCTTGCAATTACACTACTGACCACTAGGGGTCCGCGGACCCCCAGTTGAGAATCACTGATCACCACAAACTGGTAACTGTTCACCTTGAAACCATGTAAGTTTCAAGGTTCTTACAAAAAGGCAACAAAAGAGCCAAGAAAATTGTCAACCACAAACACAACATGGTAACTTGAGTTCGGTAATTCGTCACGCATCCCCTTCATTTGTTACTCTAAACGGGCTGTCATTGGGCTGTTTTCACATATGATGATGAATAATAGGTTTTGGTTCGTAACGTTTCTGCAGGTCAGAGCTAGGAAGGAACAAATAGTTTCACACAGTACGACTGTAAAGGACATTCGTATTGCTCCAAGTTTTTCTTTTATTACTTTTTCTGGTTTAAAAAAATGACTCCTGCTGATCACCGCTGCAGTAAGTCTTCATATGTGAGCTGTTAAAACATCTTCCTCTGTGGTAAACGAAGAAAAACTCTTCTTTCTTGCTCTTCATAACCTGCGATGTAATGAGCCAAGACATTGTATCTGGAGTACATATACATCTAAATGTGCCGCATGAAGCCTCTCCAGCGCTCTTGGATTTAGCTCGACTTGGGGCTTTGCATGATGGATTTGGTTCTAACACCCGTCTTCTGTGTCCTCTGGATCGGGCCGGGCTTACCTGGGTGTATCGCCTTGGACGGCAGCCTAATCATCTGGCCCCCAGTCAGGCGCCGACTGGGCCAAAGCTCCGGCGGCAGCACAACAGATGGGCCCTCAAAGGACCCGGCACATCTGCACTGCTGCAGGAAGATGAAGAAGAGCGTGTGAAGGGGTGTCGGTTGGAGGAGTAAATAGAAACAGTAACTAATTCCTCTCATCTTCTGATTTCACGCAAATGAGTGGAAGGGATGCACATAATGAGCTGGCAGCCGGCTTTGATGAGGGAAGCGGAGATCTGAGTTACGAGCGCCGCTGATACGTTCGCTTAGGATCGAAATAATCATTGTTTGCTCTCCAGAGAAAGTTCTCAATTAACAAGAAACAACTTTAAATGACTTTAGGGAGCGGGGTGAACTTTACTCGCAAACGGCGTTGACGTCGTTTTCGCTGTGATGAGATGAAATTATTCGTCGGTCAACAAAGTGGACCGGTGGCTGTTAAGGAAAGTTTCAGTCCCATCCTTGATAATGAGGGTGTCTGCGTTTCAAGAGGAAAATACAGTGGGTGAAATGATACAATAAGCAGTCAAGCTGAAAATTGAATTTTTAAAACAAACTGGTTCGGGACCGTGGGTTTAAGAACTTTTAAGAAACTTTTTTTTTTTGCCACAAATGTTAGTTGGTTTTGCATGAATCCAGCGGATATTTTTCTGAAGCAATAACGTCTTTTTCTACACTTTGCAAAGTCAAAAGTTACATTAAAGTGGATTAACCGAATGACTCCCAGGCTAAATGATCACCTTCCAAAACTGTAATCTCTGAATTTAAAGGTGCCATATGTAGTAATTAAAAAAATAAAAATCTGATCATAGAGCATCTTACGGTCAGGAAAATTTAACCTTCGATGAACAGCAGCAGGTAACTTTTTTCATTGTCCCCAATTTACCAACAAATATTAAACAAACACACAAAAAGATCTTGTGATGGACGGGTGACCCGTCCAGGTTGTACCGAACCCAGATTTTGCCCAGAGACGGATGGGATGAGTCCAACAGATCTCAGAAACTCCTGAATAGGCAAGAAATCGGTTCAGACAATAAACAGGTGAAATCGAAAAAGACAAAATCATACGGGCAACTAATGGGCAAAGGTCAATTCAATTCTATTTTATTTTATTTGTATAGCGTCTGCTACAATGTCAGTTGTCTCTAGGCGCTTTACAGAGACCCAGAGCAAATATCATTAACTAAAAATTATAATATTAAATCCTAATCAAGGATAATTGCAGGTAAAAAAAACTCCTACAGTGGGAGAAAAAACCTTTAAGCCAAACAGTGGCAAGAAAAAACTCCCCTTAAGAGAAGAAGAGAGAAGAAACCTTGAGCAGGACCTGGATCATATGGGGGGACCTTCCTGATAAAGATCAGCTGGGTAAAGAAAGAAAAAGAGAGGATGGAGGACAGAGAGAGGATGGAGGACAGAGAGAGGAGAGACACAAATGTCTGAATGAAATTACTATATAAACAGATGCAGGTGGCAGCACTGAGGTGAGATGGTCAGAGGACTAGATCACCGGTCACCACGGCAGCCGGCACCCCGAACACACCTGCACACACAGGTGGAGGTAAACGCTGGATGGGATGGACAGAGGAGGGAACTGCAAGTTAGTATGAAACTCAGGAAACTCTGGCCTGAAAACATACAGAAAAAAAAGAGAAAAAAAGGAGGGAAAAACAGCACAACAAACTACAGGAAAGAAAATGGAGCACAGTTACAGTAACAAGGATGCTCCTTATTTACTATGGAATGAGCTGGAGGAGGAAGAAGGGAGGAGGAAAGGGAGAAAAGAGTGGTGAAGACACCACTCAGCAGATCATGTTGGCGTCCCCCTGTAGCGTAGGCCTATAGCAGCATAGCTATGACGAAGCTGTGATTAAGACGAGCTACTCTAGTCTTAGCTCCTAAACTATGCTATACTATTAGCCCCTACAACTATAGTTTAGACTAACTGTAGCTATAACTATTAGCCCTACACACTATAGTTAGGACTAACTGTAGCTATAACTATTAGCCCCTACACACTATAGTTTAGACTAACTGTAGCTATAACTATTAGCCCCTACACACTATAGTTAAGACTAACTGTAGCTATAACTATTAGCCCCTACACACTATAGTTTAGACTAACTGTAGGCTTTACTGAACAGAAATGTTTTCAGTTTAGTTTAAAGATGGAGGTGGTGTCAGCCTCCTGAACCCAAACTGGTAGCTGGTTCCATAAGTAAAGGTGCCTGGTAGCAGAAGGCCCGTCCTCCAAACCTACTTTTTTATATTCTAGGAACGACGAGTAATCCTGCGGTCTGAGAGCGTAGAGAGCTCTATTAGGAGCATAACATGCTATCAGGTCTTGTAAATAGCGCGGAGCTAGGCCATTAAGGGCCTTATATGCGAGTAGGTACTCCTTTAGCGCTTTAATGGGATTTATGAGGGAAGGTTGCGGTCAGGTACTGCAGGTGTTCCGACCAGTGAAAGCAGATGTTTTGACAGTTTGCTGGTGTGTGTCACAATGCCAAAAGGGACAGACATAAGCTATGGTCTAAGAGGAGGTCAACATGCGACAGTGAGAGAGATTATTCGTAAGTGGAAATGCACTCAAGATCCAAGACAGCTGCCAATCTTCCCAGTATCACGCAGTCTGAGGTGATGGACTCACGATGCACAACTCAGACAGAAGACATTTAAGCAGTTTATTCCAAAAAATAAAGAGAAAATATCAGGATCACAATCAGAAGATCACAAGCTAACTATAACCTCTGAAATGGCGGGAAAATGATCGAAGGTCGAACAGGAAGCACGCTGGAACTACGAAGGCTGGAACTACGAAGGTCAGAAGGGAACGTCATGAGCTGGAGGCTAAACATGACACCCAGGAGAAGGACAACCTCACATTTTCCTCAAGGTCAGACCGTACCACGTTCAGAATAAACACAAGAGGAAGAGAAGAAGAAAAGAAACGAGACGCATCTCAGGTAACGTTAAAGGCCCGCGACACCACAAACAGAAGATGGTCAAAGCTGGATTGTGCAACGGGACAAAAATTTCATAGCACAGCAGCAAATCTGCATCGGAATGACGAAAAACGATTAAAAAGTACATTTAAAAAGATGAAAGAATCCAGTTTTCGGAATAGCCTCGTTAAAATGAATAAATGAAGCTGTGCGTGACCTGAAGCAATGTTGGAAAGGAAAAGCGGGACCAAAACTCCCCCGTAAAGGGCAGGATTAAAGTTACGGAGGGTGCTAACTTTCTGCTCGTGACTGTATGTCACTTGTTTTTTTGTCCGCTCCCATGCAGATGGCTGCAGCTGCTGCCTGCTCGGCGCCACAGTGGGAGTTCCCCCAGGAAGCGCCGCAGCGGGTGACGGGTCGAGCCGAGCAATTAGCACCGGCACAGGCGCCGATCCGCTCTGTGTGCCGAGCGTCTTTCGCCTCTCCTGGCTCCCGATGCCGATGCAGGGACGCCTCCTTTGACAGCAAAAAAAAAAAAACATGTCCCATGGGTGCAGAAAGGTGACCACACCCTGATCAATTAACAGAAATCACACTTAAACTTCTGCATCTCTTTCAAATACACGGTGATTTGCATTTATTAGCTTGTGTTGCTACATCTGCTCAGAAGCAGTCATCATCGTTTTTTTTAGTAACTTGGCAGTGGGGTTGCCATCGTGCGCCGGCTCCAAGCGCTCTCCTCAAAAGGCCTGAACGTGTACAGAAGCGCCGTTACGGCGTTCTGTTTAGTTTCTTACAACTCCGCGTCTCTTACTTTGCAGCTGTGGCGGCGATGCTCCGTCGATAAAAGTCGGAAGCGAGGCCCGCCCAGAGGGAAGCTTCCAGCAGCGTGGACGGTAATGATGATGGTTATGAGAACCTGGTACGCGGTGATGGGGGGAGCAGCAGATGACTCACCCAGATGGCGGGGAAACCATAATCGCTCTGTCTCCGAGTCAAAGCTCCCATCTTGGTTCTCTTATTTGCTGCGCTTCCTCCGCGAGGCCCTCCTCGCGGACCAATAGCGCCGCATCGCTTAGTACCGGACCCCCTCCGAGCCGCCCTTGATTAGACGTGTTAGCCTGGCAACAACTTGCTTGATTGCAATTACCTTCTGTGTTTTCTAATTTGGACTCAGCTTGTAGTGTTGCTAAGTTTGAATGGATGAAAGGATTAAAACACACACAAACACACACACACACACACACACACTTTGAGAGGTTTGAGTTAAATTCCTTGAGAGCCGAGTCTCTGGCCGCCACATGTGAAGAACTCCGGCTCCTATTGTCTTTGTCTCATTTAACGCTTGTCTCGTGTGAAATGAACTATCGGGCCGCTAAGAGCATTTATGATAAAAAATGACGGGCAGAACTCCTGAAATATGGCGCTTTATGGGAGCCAGAGCCTATTTTTACAAGGTTAATGAACTCTCGCTAACTTTAATAGTCTGTTTTCCGACTCATGCATCTTCATAAAGCTCCCTTCCCCTAAGTCTGCAGGCGAGGGGTGCCATTTCAAACAGCTGCGCCGGGCGTACTCCGGCAAAAATGAAAGGAAATCTCGTGATGAATCACATCCACCTTCCCTCCGTTTCTCCACCGTTCACCTCACCTGGAAGACCGTCGGTGGATTATCCTCATTTCCCTTGGCGCTCAGATGTAGGGGAACGAAGAGCGAGAGCAGGGAGAACAAGGGACTGATGTAAGTGCCTAATCACCTGGACCAAAGCAGGGTAAAGGAGGAGTGAGGCGGAGGGGGGGGGGGGCTGATGGCATCCCAGGAGACGTATTAAAGAGCGAGCAGACGGGGTGAGAGCTCCAGGCCTGCCGGCAGCTCTGCAGACACACAAAGACGGCATGAACGTGAGCGAACGAAAGCTTGACGCTGGATTCAGTTGGATCTGCAGAACATCTCCTCCTACATGGACGATCCCATCCTTCCAAACATCACAACCATCACCCATCGTATGCCAACACTTCAAATCAAATCCCTTGGATTTGATTACATTTATATTTTCCATTATCTATTTGGATGCTAGTTATGGGAACTGGAGAGGTTTTTTTTTTTTTTGGTCAGTAGTAGTTTTCATCAATCCCCAGGGATCCAATATTTATCAGTTTATTTTGGTATCGATCCGATACCAAGTAAATACAGGGCCAGTATCGCCGATACCGATACCATTACAGTGATCCCTCGCCAATTCGTGCTTTAAGTTCTGCGGTTTTAGTTATCCACGGATTTTTCAGAAATATATAATATAGTAATAAAAAAAAAAATTGCTGAAACACCACAGGATGTTATGTGCGTTCTCTCACAGCAAAGAAATGTTGTGAGCCAGCCTGGCCCCTTTAAGAGGGTGGCCTTATGGGTAATGTAGTGTGTGTGTCGTGAGACGACAGAACGAAAAGTGTAGTGAGCATCAACAGCAGCCCAGCGTGTATAGATTTACATTCTCTGTTAACTGACAGGAGCCCAACAATACAACCTGTGTGATGTTACAAGTTCCTGCAATGCCAGAATAAAGTTCCTGTTCCATGCAGAGAAAACCGGACTTTTTCTTTTGTTGTTGTTAGCCTGTTAGCTGCTAAATACGAGCCAGAAATAGTACAATACCAGCGGTTTGTTTACTACGGTTCAGAGACCAGAGGCTGTGAAGGAAACAGAAAGACCACAGTTGAGCCTTTGTCTTGTTTTCGCTGCAGTGCCTCGCTACTTTTTGCGGGTTTTAAACATATTTTAAACACATTATTTTGGCTCGGGGGGCTCCGGCTCCAGTAAGCAGATTTTGATTTTCGCGGGGGGGCGCCGACCCCATTAACTGCAAATAATATGGGATCACTGTACCAATACCGATACTTTCTCATATTAAGCTTAATCTATCAAGAAACTGCTGACCTTTTGGCATTTTTTTGATTTTTGTCTTTGGATTATTTTGTTAAAACCTAGGATAACATTTCAGAACACTTTATAGGTGACAGAAAAATACTTTATTATCACAATTAACATTTTTTGTGTAAATATTGATTGGAGCTGAATTGTTCTGTTCTTAATGTTTTTTCTAAATGGGCGGGCCTGGGGGGAGGGGCCAGACTGAGTCTACCTGCATGCCAACATGGCCGACGCCGCTGAGCCGCGTGATGATGCAACGTCAAAAGACAAGACGAGAGGGGAGGGGGACACAGTGACAACGGGTGTCAGACACAGATTTCAATAAATCCATAGTGTTGAGGGAGAGAAAAAAAGCTTGAGTATTGATCTTTTTACACCAGTATCATTCAATATCAATACCAGCATTGGTATCGATATTATCGATATTTGGATCGATCCACCCACCTCTACTGTACAGCATCACATGTGATCTTTATTAATGGCAGGCTGCCCTGCTCCCCATCGCCCGCGCCCTTTCCGGCGTGACGCCCGGCTAAGTGGCGCCACCCGGTGGCATCTCAAACGCAGCAGCACCACTGTGACAGACGGGCGCGGCTGTTGGCAGGCGAGGCCGATCGCCCGCTTGCGCTTCCGTCGATGATCAAGAGGGCCGAGAGGCACTTTTGAAGCGGCCTCGTGCACTAATGGTGGTATTATAGTTAGTGAAAATGAACAAAATAACAAAAACTAGAAATGAAAAAACATTTTCGTTAACTGAAATAAAATAAAAATTAGAGTTTTTTTACAAAATCGTTAACTAACTGCAACTGTATTATGTGTTTATAAAACGAACTAAAAAAAACTATAATAATATCAAGAACGTATTTTGTTTTCGTATTTGTAATTTTCTTTTCACATACACGTTTTGGGATTTACATGAAATCTATTAACTTTGCTCCGCCGTACAACAATAACTGCAATAAAAAAAAAAAACACTAAAGTGATCAGCAGTGATGTTTGCGGCAAAAGTTGGGAGAAAGCGTCTCAGTCCTATTTGGGATTTCTTTGACTATGACTGTGTTAACAATAAAAATAAGTGTCTTGTTGTAGAAGCAGGTGATACAATGTGTGGAATACTTCTGAAGGAGAAAAAAACCCACAAATCTGAAAGTCCATTTGAAAAGCTCGCACAAGAAGGCTAACCAAGACTAGCTGGATAAGCTAGCCTAAGCTAGCCCCCTGGAAAGAAGGCTAACCAAAACTAGCTGGATAAGCTAGCCTAAGCTAGCCCCCTGGAAAGAAGGCTAACCAAGACTAGCTGGATAACCTAGCCTAAGCTAGCCCCCTGGAAAGAAGGCTAACCATAACTAGCTGGATAACCTAGCCTAAGCTAGCCCCCTGGAAAGAAGGCTAACCAAAACTAGCTGGATAAGCTAGCCTAAGCTAGCCCCCTGGAAAGAAGGCTAACCAAGACTAGCTGGATAACCTAGCCTAAGCTAGCCCCCTGGAAAGAAGGCTAACCAAGACTAGCTGGATAACCTAGCCTAAGCTAGCCCCCTGGAAAGAAGGCTAACCAAAACTAGCTGGATAAGCTAGCCTAAGCTAGCCCCCTGGAAAGAGAAGCTACAGCTGCAGGCCAGTCAGCGTTGGGAAGGAACGGGAGAAAACAGCAACTATAATGGACTGTTTCCATGGAGACCAGATAGCTGCTGGTCAGTAAATACGCAGGAACACCACAAGCAGGAAGACGCATTGATAAATATGTTTATTGAGACCAGAATGTAAACACGACTATGTGATTCGATAGCCTTCAAAAAGTTCAGTGCTTCACTCGAACCAAAATTACAACCCTAATTTACAAAATACAACTAACACTGAAACTAATAAAAACTAAACTAAAACTAAGAATTTCAAAAAAAATAAAAACTAGCAAAACTGCTCTAAAAATGAATTAAAACTAACTGAATTTGAAAAACTAAAATAAAAACTAAAACTAATGGGAAATCCAAAACTATTATAACCCTGCTAATGGGACTGAAGGGAAATTAGACGGTTTAAAGTGTCACTTCGCGGTAGCTGTGCTTTACTTTGAGTCTCCAGAATTAGCCGGACCTTTGTTCTGACTCCCACGTAGACCACCAACTGCCGAAACAATTACCTCCGTCAGACGTGACAGCTTTAAAGTACAGCCCTGTTTTTAAATGTTTTTCACATCGGCAGTGCTGGCAGAGAGGGCCGATACGTGTGTTTGGACCGCGGAGCTTCATGACAATGAACAGAACTGATCTCTGGACAATAATTTAAGCACACGCTCCCGCGGGGGGGTTTTAATGTGACCCGCTGTTCACGTCCACCCTGTAATTATCAGAAATAATAGCAGAAAAGATGTGGGAGGTTAAATGTGCACAGCTGACAGAACGGAGAAGACCGAGGAGAGAGGAAGCCATTTTTATACATTCAAATCACTGAACTGTGTCACACTTGTGAAAATCTGTTTATTTTCTGGTGGAATTGACTGGTTTTCTTTTTTGAATGATTTCGTTCCCAAAGCGTGCCAAGATTTTAAAGAGACAGGGCCATCGTGATTGTTGCTTTCCATCTTCAAGGGGAAGACGAACTCCCAAGTTGACAAAACTCCCATCTGTCGGCTGCAGATGAGCAGACCTTGGGTGCAACAGGATATTGATCCAAAGCACTTAAATTCATCCACCACAGAATAACTTCACTTTTTTTTTTTTTTTTTTTTTTTTTTTTTTTTTTTTTGCTTGGTGGAGTTTGTAAAGACGAAGTGCAGTAGCAGCTGGTACCTTGAGTGAACGAGGGGCTGTTCTACGCAATTCAGGGATGCAACTTCTCCAGTGGTTTTTCATTCGAGCTAATTCAGGAGTTTCCATCGTAACTTTGCTCTTGTTTTACTGAGCTCATGCTATGTCCTTGAACAGGAAGACAACATGATTGATGAAACCTCTTTATTCTATTACATTAGATACACGCCTGGAAACATTTCACACACTTATTTGTCTTATTCCAAGAACACGACGTGGACGGAGGTTGGCCTGTCCACGTCACTAGTAACTGGCCACTTATATTCAGGCCTTCTGCTACCAGGCACCTTTATTATGGGACCAGCTACCAGTTTGGGTTCAGGAGGCTGACACCACCTCCATCTTTAAAACTAAACTGAAAACATTTCTGTTCAGTAAAGCCTACAGTTAGTCTAAACTATAGTGTGTAGGGGCTAATAGTTATAGCTACAGTTAGTCTAAACAATAGTGTGTAGGGGCTAATAGTTATAGCCATAGTTGTAGGAGCTCAGACTAGAGTAGCTCGTCTTAATCACAGCTTCATCATAGTTATGCTGCTATAGGCCTACGCTGCAGGGAGACGCCAACATGATGTGCTGAGTGGTGTCTCCACCGCTCTTCTCCCTTTCCTCCTCACTTCTTCCTCCTCCAGCTCATTCCATAGTCTCATTGGAGACTATGGACTATAGTTTTTACCTGCCATTATCCTTGATTTGGATTTAATATTATAATTTTAGTTAGTGATATTTGCTCAGGGGTCATGCTCTGGGTCTCTAAAAAGCGCCTAGAGACAACTGACATTGTAACAGACGCTATACAAATAAAATTGAATTGAATTGAATTGAATTGAATTGAATTGAATTGAATTGAATTGAATTGAATTGAATTGAATCGAACTGAACTGAACTATATTCGGTCGTGAATGAGTCCAACCCCTGTACGAGGCGGGCCCAACCCAAGAAGATAACTGTGAACTGTTTCCCGTAAACGGGGCTAACTCTGACTGAGACCTTGAGACCAGCGCTGCCATGCTTTCCCTGTGATCATAACAAATGCTCTGTTTCTGAACCGAGAAGTCTCTGGATCATCCTTGAGCTCCAACAAAGAGTCGGGCTAACAGTTTGTTTGGACCGTGTTGTCTTGCTAATTCTCCAACTATCAAAGCACCAGAACCAGGCTGACCTGCTTTGGCCTTCAGAGAGATGTACCTCTTTGTTCAGGAAGATGTTTCACCCTCCATCCAGAAGGCTTTGTTAGTTATAGGTCCAGCCTTGGACTTAAAGGTATGGTGGGTGTTCTTTGAAAAAACAGTTCCAGCAATCCAAATCAAGTGAGATTTTGAAAATATACACTCCCTCCTCCCAAAGGCTCTTCCTCCTCCTCTTCAGCCCACCCCTCAAAACCACGCCTTCACGCGATTCATGACTACATGAAAGCGCACGCTGTCTCGAGCGGTCACGGAAGTTCACGAGCATTTTCAAGCACTTGCGTCGATTTGCTAACAACAAGTAGCGTCAGAGTGGCTGGCTAACTTCAAGCCATGGCGTCTTCTCCGTCAAGGATAACAACAGCCTAGCTAACGGTGTCACACATAGTACTGTAGCCTAGTTGACAGAGTTGGTAGCTTAGCAAAACATGCTGGAATATGTTCGTCATGTCACTCGATAGACAATAATTTTGTCATCATCTTTCATTTTCTCACTGACTGGGTGAAAAGGCCTACAATACCCGTAACCGATCAGTATGTTGAAATATTATATAATCAGAACGGCATCATCTTAGCTATCCAGTAGAAACTGGGCCACCTTGGCGTCGGTCTGGAGCCCCTTTTAATTTTTTAGCTGGCGCCAGCGCTGGAAAGCCGTACCGATAACCACTCTTGTTCTGTTTCGTTCTTCGGTTAGCTTCCGCATGGCTGTTGCTTTTTCAACAACAGTTTTCTCTTTGATTTTGCTGCCGGTTGACGTCTTCTTCTCTGCCATTGTAGCAACGAAATGATCTGTGCCAGCTAACTTGATTTCTGGCTTTCAAATAGCAACGCTGGCTGCTCACCTGATTGCCAGAGCTGAGGGAGGTCCTCGAGTATCGAAACTGTGTCGTATCAGAGTTTTCCTCTGATTACACCCTCTAGACCGGACCAAAACGTTTCGTTTTTTTTTTTGCAAACATTCTCTTTCAGTGGGTGCAATGGGAATGTGAAAAGGTTTTCTGGCAATATTGTAAAAAATGCTGCAAAAAAAGATCTCCCATTGAGTCTTCGGCCGTGTTTACAGGGATCTCTCACTGCATCTACTGCTGTTAGTAACTACACCTGTATATTTTCAGTGACTTGCGTATGTAATAATACACACATAATCCTCAACAGGACTTGGGTTTTTATGGACTGATGAATTAAAAGTGTTTTGTTTTTTTTTTTTTTTTTAAGCAGCAGCGTAACGACAATGAAACATTTTCCCAACAGTGAAACATGGTGGAGGGAGCATCATAATTTTGACTTTTCATCATGTATGGAAAATGAATTCCCGAGTTTATTAGAATAAAGCTCAGGAAAACATCAGGATGGCCGCCCACCAGTAGAAGCTGGGTGACGCAGCAGGACAATAATCCATATTCGAGGTAAATCCACCACAGAATCACTTCAGAAAAAAGGAAAATCCACGTCTTGGAGTGGAGATACCCAGACCTTAATCTCACAGAAATACCGTGGAATTACATGGAGGACAGTTCCCACCAAGTGTTTGCTTGAGGTCAAAGGAGGTCTGAGCAGCTTAAACCTTAGACTCCAGCAGTGTTGAGTGTGCGTACTCAATCGAGATATGAGTAATTATAACTGTATATTATCATTTTTAAGACTTTGTGCATCAAACCGCATCACAAAATGACAGAGAAAACTAGTAAATTCCAACAGGTTTTAAATAATTTTTGACATTGCGTTTGATGATCTAAATTTACACCTGAAGCTTATTCTGCATCAGAAATGCTGCTGGCCATTTTCTGACAACATGATTTGCATTTTACCGCCCTGAGACGCTCGGTTGAAATGGCATTCAGCATCTCCTAAGACGTAAATGTTATGTAGGTAGCAGATAAGGAGACATTCAGATCTCAGGAGGCTTTCAGATCCGCAGCCATCTAATCAGCCTCGCAGCACGCCTGCGGTTTAAGAGCTGATTCTGGTTCGTTTCAACCTGCCGTATTTCCCCCATTAACGCGTCCACTTTGTGGCTGTTTGAGGCTTCACACGCTCTGCAGAGACCTGGAGCCACAAGTCAAGCACAGCAGAGCCAAACACAATTCAGCTGGAGCGCTTGCAGTGTTTAACCCAGTTAAATGTAATGTGCACGGGGCATTAAAGCATTAACATTTACAAAGTGTGCTATTTTTATGGAGATTGCTTCACCAACAATCGCTGCGCAGAACAACTGGCTGCCACTGAGTCACGCATCAGTCAGTGGAAACACATACTCGTGTGAGCCTGGAGGCTGCTTTCCGTCAAAGAGACCTTGCTTTTTTTGCTCCAGACGGCTCCGGTTGGTTCTGTGGAGTCAGCAACATGTGATGGGTGTGATGGAGGTGCAGGACCTCGGCCGTAACAACATCGGCCGGGTGGCCTTAAACTTCTGGCAGAGCTCGAGGCTGTAGTGTTTTAAAAGCCCAGCGCTCCTGAGATGAGACAGTTTTGTTGTTTCTGGCCCCGTCGCTGTTAGAAGATACACATTTGGAAAGCGTTTCGCGGTGACCCGGACCAGCCATTTGCAGCCCGACGTTG
Source organism: Hirundichthys speculiger (assembly GCA_018398805.1). NCBI lineage: Eukaryota > Metazoa > Chordata > Actinopteri > Beloniformes > Exocoetidae > Hirundichthys > Hirundichthys speculiger. The sequence goes on along the minus strand of JAGFBZ010002540.1, from coordinate 789,932 downwards.
GCGTAAGGCATAAAAGGAGAGATAAATTAGAGATCAAATTAGAGAGATCACCCATAAATTTGTGAATGATGATTTAAATGGGACGTGTCTTTTTATTTTTTTTTAAATGCTTGGAAGCATATTTTTCAGCATCGCCTGAAAGCCCTCGAGCCAAAACAACATTGTGACCAGGGGTGTGAAAAAAAAGAAATTGATTTGGCAATATATCACGATTTTATAATATCGATTTTCTTTATTGCTGTCAGTATGTTGTAATGGTTACTTAAATGTGCAAAAACGCTAATAATCAACAATAAATAGGTTGTTTTGAAGTAAATAGTTTTGACTCAATTTGTCCTCTGAATGATCAATATCATCTGATGAACATATAAAGCAACTTGATTTCTCATCTCTACTTTTAATTTTGATATTAACTGGGTAGAATATCGCAATATATCGTGATATTGCGATACTTGCCAATACTCACTCATTGTGACCAGGGGTGTGAAAAAAAAGAAATTGATTTGGCAATATATCACGATTTTATAATATCGATTTTTCAGCTCCTAATATTGATTTTCTTTATTGCTGTCAGTATGTTGTAATGGTTACTTAAATGTGCAAAAACACTAATAATCAACAATAAATAGGTTGTTTTGAAGTAAATAGTTTTGACTCAATTTGTCCTCTGAATGATCAATATCATCTGATGAACATATAAAGCAACCTTGATTTCTCATCTCTACTTTTAATTTTGATATTAACTGGGTAGAATATCGCAATATATCGTGATATTGCGATACCATGATATCGTATCGTGATCCAAGTATCACGATACTTGCCAATACTCACCCCTAATTGTGACTGCTGTGAGCAGTGAACATAATAATCCTTTCATCGTTGTGGGTCTTAGCATTAGGCTAACCTCTGATCTACAGCAACATCTTCCATTGTGACTTTTTTTCTTTTTTTACAAAAATTAAGATGTGGGCAGAACTAAGTACCTTTTTACTGCTTCCATGAGATTTAAAAGGTTAAATTGCAGCCAGCTGCTGCTGAACAACTGCCCTTGATGAACTGATCATTAACATCTGTGTTTTACCATTATCCTTGTTTAGGATTCAATATTATATTTTTAGCTAATGATATTTGCTCAGGGGTCATTCTCTGGGTCTCTGTAAAGCGCCTACAAACAATTGACATTGTAACAGACGCTTTACAAATAAAATTGAATCGAATTGAAATAAGCTAGCACGAGCCGAGCCAAGCTGAAACAGCTATTCCGTGGTGACTACGTTCCAGCCGACAAGTTCTGCTCATTTTTCTATTTTAGGATTAACTGCAGTTGAGCGTTATTTTGCGTTGACCAGTCAGGGGGGGGGGGGCAGTCCCTGCTAAAATTAGCTTCTTTATTACCTCCGCCAAGGAGGTAATGTTTTTGCCGGCGTTTATCTGTCTGTCTGTGTTCAAGATAACTCAAAAAGTTATGGGTGGATTTTGATGAAATTTTAAGGAGTTGTCAGAAATGTGAAAAGGAAGAACTGATTTCATTTTGGGTTTGATCCGGAAGAAATCCTGGATTCTGGATCACTTTCAAATTTTCGATAACATTGCGGTCAATGGGGCCGAAAATTTTGTTTCTCAATTTCTCCGTAAATTATTGCCCAAAACTCATGAAATTTGACTCAGGGATCTGATCCAGAACGCTGATTTTATCATAATCTGTAAATCGCTATATAAGATAAGATAAGATAAGATATTCCTTTATTTGTCCCACAATGGGGAAATTTACAATGTTACAGCAGCAGTGAGAATAGCAATAAGAAGAGAAAAGGGACAACAATAAATAGGATAAAACAATAATAAAAACAAACAATAACTACAATAGAGAATATATAATAAATAATAAATAATAATAACTCTGACTTTATTTACAAGGATATGTTGGTAGTGGAATGGGGGAATTGTTGCACTTGGCGGAGGTCTGCGCTCTCCGAGTGCTTTTCTAGTTTCTTTTTGTTTCTTGAAGGCAGCATCTTTAACAAAGCGCTGTTGTTTCCAGATACCGCAGCGGTGCCACGGACGGGTCTTAGCGTGACTCAGCTGAACCGATAACCTGCGGCGACCTCGTTGATCACGGAGCCTGACGGTTTTTGGGTGTGGGATCATTCCAGGACACCTACGCTCCTTTAAATCGTTCTCCATCCTCGTCAGGTGGTGCGACAACAACAACTGTGGGCGCACAAGTGTGTGTGTATGTGTGTGTAGAGATGTGAAGGTCAATCTCAGCATGAACAAGATGAAGTGAGTCTCACCGAGCCTCTTTCTCTGCCGCCGCCGCCGCCTCTCAATTTCATCCCTCCCCCCGTCAGCGTCTTTTCTAGTTACCTCTCTTAACTGCCATTATGCACTTTGTCTCTCCGTCTCAGTGTTCTCTATTTTAACTCGCCGCCTCTCAATCTCCATCGCTCCTTCTCTTTTCTTTTTCCAAGGCTTAACATGTCATTGAGAAACCTTGAGATAGATGAGGTCTCCAATGAGAGGCCAGCGTCAGCTCAGCGGCATAATAGAGTCAGAAGTGATATAAATCACAGAATATGCTCAGGAACGACGGAGCTGTTTGCGCTCGAAAGTCCATAAACCTCCGATGCAATAATGTTTGCGGGGCGGAGAGGCAGAAGTCGTCATAAAGTCAAACGCGCTCAGCGTTGATGCCGTCGTGTGTCGGCGAAACTGAATAACCTGTGTCATGTGGCAAAACATAAACGCAAAATTACAATTTTTTTTTTTCCCCTTCACTCGATAAGATCCATTTAAATGCAATCAGTGGGATAAAAAAAGGAAAAAAAAAAACGCATTTGTGTTGAGCTGAAATGTGTTTCTCATTTGAGATGTCAGCGGGAAAAGCGAGGATGTTGACGTTTTAATCGCCTCCCTTTCAAATGCGGCGTAATGGGACTTGAAACATCTGTGTCCCAGAGAGCGGCGGCGAGGAGGGGGGGGGGGGGATCTTGGTCGTGCGTCATGTGGTCAAGTATCAAGCCCCTCTGGAAATGTTTGAGTTGTGGTTGAGGCGCTGAAGGGAAAAGTGGATTAATTTAATTCAAGTGGGTTTAAAGGGGTGGAGAACTTTTCTCTCTGAAGATTTAAAAATAAACGCCAGCCCTTCTACTCCTGCCTTTTTATCTTCGGAGACCACATACAGGCCTGCAGTTCTTCCCCCTTTTTTTTTTTAATTACAGCTGCAGGTTTGCGGCAGGTTTCTTGATTCGGAGCAGCAACTGGGGGAAAAGAGCAGATTAGGAAGGGTGAAAAACCACGGGGCGCTCCACATTAGCGCCCCGTTAGCCCCGGTGGTCCCGCCGGAGGTAAACGTGCCGGTCCACGCCACATCCGCCCGGCTTCTGGGTCGCTGAGTCTCTGCAGTCCCGACCAAAACAACATTTACGAACGAGCACCAGTGGGACCCTTGACGAGCCGACGCTTTGACCGCCGTCTCTACGGGGGTCCCGGGTCTAAAAGGACGTACGAGGCTCAGCTGGATCACCGCTAGCCTCTGCTTAGCTGAGCTTCATCTTTAAAACCTTCCAGTTCAGCTCACAGTTGGTTAAACTGGGATTCGCGGCAGAGTTTGGACACGTTAACGCGGAGGTCATTGGAGACAGGGGCGGACTGGTAATCTGGGCATTCTAGCATTCAGCTAACAGCAGGGGGCGCTAAGACCATCATTTATCAGATATAGGCCTAAAAACCAACGAAGCAGACTAACGTTAGCATCTGTCAACAGAAAGACGGGAAGCAGAAAACGCGAGGAGAAAGGTGGATTGGAAAATAAAACTTAAGAAAGCCAAGTAGGTTTGAGGAGGAGAAGTTTTTTTCCATTTCGGCTCTATTTATCTTTGTCTTCTCTTTCGTGGTACGTGGTGAGTCAATGTGGAAGAGGCTACAAATGTTATTTGAAGGATGATTGGCTAAAAGGTACCCTAACTAATCACAGCAGCTTTGTATGGGGCAATTAAATTTTAAAAATCAGTATAATGTCAGGGTCCTAGAACAGTATTTGCTCGGTAGTCTAGTGGTTGAGTTATATAATATATATATATATATATATATATATATATATATATAAAACACTCATATAGTGGTTTATGGGTTCAGTTTCCAGTTCTGTAATATGTTGTGCCCTTTTTTAGTCATTGCTTTCTCTCTATCCAATAAAGCCCACTAGAAAATCTTTTAAAAAGATGCTGATGTGACATAAAAAACCTAACCTGCTAACTACTGCTGATAATAATATTAATAATCTACTCTGTTGGGTTCATAAATGTGTAAATCTGATTCCTACCAGCCATGAATCTCAATACATGTCACTGGTTAGGATCCATTATTTAGGTTTACAGATCAGAAAAATGTCATTTCAAACAGAAAAGGGATGTTTTAAACAAATGTATAGTTTATAAAGCTACTTTGTCATCTTTGACAGTATTTTTGCAGTATCAACAAGAGGCTGGTAGGGTGTCCTCTCTTTGGGTTTTTGGGTCACCTTATTAAAACTATAAAATGTGTCAAGGAGGCTAATCCCCCCCAGTTATTGATGGGCCCATATAGGGAGGAAAGTCCAGGGCCGTTTTTTACTTACTTAACGGCCGTCTACTTACTTTAGGATGTGGCCAGAGAGTGAATTATACAATGACAATTGTACAACATTTTCTAGAGATGACAAAAATGACAATTTGTCCCTTCTTTAGGGGGGTCGAAGTTGTAATTGGGGGGGGGGGGGTCAAATCCCCCCAAACCCCCACGTAATTCGCACTATGTTTACATACTATGTCTAAAGTTTTTTGTCAGTAATACATTAACTTTAAGATGAACATTTACATAAAATATTTTAACTTCAAATAATAACGTTCAACTTTATACATCCTTGTTTTGATTAGTACATATTTATTTCATTCCATTTTACCGTTTACTCCATCTAGATGGCGTGGCACTGCAGGTAATATACCCAATGCAAAACATTGCAAAAAATTAATTTGAGAAACTGTACATACAAGTTATTTGTCTCCAGTTATCTGTTAATTAAGTGTTGTAATAAAGAAATGTACAAGGCGGCCAACAGTACTAAGATAGTTCATGGTAATCATGACTGCACAGTAAAAAAGTGCTCTGGTCAACGACGCTAACCTTGACAGATTTCTGCTTTCTGCTGGGATGAGCAGCAGCTCCCAGTGACTCTCTGGTCAGCATCTAATGTTGGAGCTCCAGGTGGACAGATGTCCAGGACCCCCCCAAACCCCCCCCCCGTAATTCGCACTATGGATGTGGCCCCTGGAAATAGGAAAAACAACACTGAACAAAGAGTCACCAGTTGGTTTAATTCATGTAAAGGTCTCGTGTAATGTGATGTCTACTTTCTCACGTTACCCACATCAAATACATGTCAAAAATACACAACAAGTCCTTTGGGATTCAGCAATATTTAGTTCCTTTTCAATCTTATCTGGGTTCTTTGTGCTTTAAAATACAAGTTAATCGAGTTAAGTTGTAATTGTTTCTCAAGGCTCTTTATCTTTGTTGCACCTAAAATAACAGATGTGTTTCACACTGGAGCAAACAGGTTGGTCACCTTATTTTCATTCTTTTCTACCTTTTAATGCTCAGAAATGGATATGCTTTTAAGGCTAAAAAGCAATGTGAGGAAAATATTTATTTCATTTAATTTAACTGATCTTATGTGACACTAGAAGATACAAATTCACCCTGAACTTTGGCTTTATTTTGGTCTCTTGGCCTGAAAGGTGACCCTCTGTAGCTACGGGGAAGACATCTGTTGGCACTGTCAGTGAAGGTGAGGCTCCGAAGACGTCTTCCCATAATGCATTTCCTGGGAGCGAGCCAGAACTGTTAATTCGATAACATACCGAACGCGGCTTTTCTTCCTGTTTCTGATTAAAATGAAGACGCTGCGCCGGGAACAGTGATCGAGGCACTTGGCACTGTAGGGAGGGCGAGAAGATTAACACTTTTTCTATTATTACCTGCATAAATATGGGCATGCATCAATAATTCATTCTAATGGCTCAATGCGTGCCGTTAGATGTCAGCGTTTCATCCTCGCCAGGATTTGCATTTACTGCCTTTTCTGCTGCTTCACCTGAATGTGGATTTTATGACGGCAGATGCTTGTGTGTGTGTGTGTGAGCGTGCACACACTCTCTTGACCAAATCCCTTTGACTCGTAGCTTTTTATTTCATTTCAAGCAGCAGACACAGATACCAGCAGAGAACACAGAACCCTCCAACTCTCCTGCTTGAAACGCTTCTAAAAAAAAACTATTTTACAAGTGTGAAACAGTCTTGCCTGGCCTTCTTTCTATGTTTTTTCTCTTTCAATTCTGTCTTTGTGTATTTATCTCAGGGCTGTGATCTTGGGAAGTCACAGGACTCCATCGGAAAGATGAACAACGCTGCAGGAAGAATCTGTGAAAGACAGTCCACTGTGGTAAAAACCCAGAACGGCGCCGGGACTGTCCCAAATCCATCCTCATGGCATCACAGAGACCTTCGTGACATGGGCTTTTTGGGCTTGACAACTGTGGCACTATTGATGGATTGGAACAAATAAAAAGATACTGAAATAAGTTCTTCTGTATGTGTGTCTAGATCATAACTGACAGGGCTGCAAAAACATCACACGTACGAAAAAAAAAAAGAACAGACAGAAAAACGTACTTTTACCACTTTTAATCTCATCAATAGGGCTGGGCAAGTTAACGCGTTACTATCGCGTTAACTCATTAATTTATTTCATCAGGCGTTAACACATGTTGCTCAAGTGCTTTTGTTTTGAAAAGTCTGTTTCTGGCTGCTGCGGAACCAGAAAATAATCGGCAAGTAAACATGCGGAAAAGCTAAAACAGACATGGAGAACGGTAAAAATCTGTGAACTTTACAGCAACTCAGGTAGCAAAATTAACAATTCTGTCTGAAAAAAAAAAAAATCTGGACTGCAACAAAACTTTTAAACTCCTTTGTTCAAGACGATCGCGTCATTCCTCCATGTTCCATCAGATCTGCTCCATGTGTTCACTGTCCTGCTGTTCTCTAGCTGGTTACTGCAGTTCGGCTCCATCTAGTGGCACAGATGTGTAATGACAACAGAAAGTCCAGTCCTTGATTATAAAATGACCCCTATTTTTGAGGATATGACTTCTAGATTAAAATATCGTCCTATATTCGGGCCAATACAGTGGTCTGATCAATGACTTATTCAACAGCAGATGGGTGTCCTGCACTGCTGGAAATGAACCTCAGAAGAATCTGTGCTCGTCATGATCTGAGGAGAAAAAGATAGTGGAGAGGCTTTGGTTCATTTTTATATGAGCTGAGTTTTTATTCAAATTTCCACAATATTGCAAATATTACAGTATGTGATTCCAGTGCCGCCATGATACCTGAACTGCTGCACAAAGACATTTCTGGGTCACTAAACCGGACAATTAAATATTAAAAACAAATTCAGTCCCGTAGCCCGTTTTCTAAAATTGAAATATATTAAAAAACAGGCTTTTTTTGTGTGTGTTAGATTAAAGAACAAAAAACAAAATAAAAAGTCACTTTTTAATTTTTTTTATTTTTGATTGACAATTGAAAATAGGAAAAAACAAATGATACACGGATAAATACGGATTAATAAAGTTACAGAACTTTTTCAAAACATTTTCATTTTAAAGTTCTCCCAGACGGCTGATTCGACAAAAACAAGGTTGAACTCCCCGTTAAAATGTATTTGGTAGACTTTTTTTATACTTTTATGACATTAATGCTCTGGCAGTTTCAATAAGCTTTATTTTATTTAACATTTTTTAAGATGAGATTTACACTAAATATGTGTTACTGACAAGTGTTGATGTTAAAAGTGTTCATAGTTCATATGGCAGCAGAACATTTAAATAAAAGTGCACTTTACACCACTTTTGAATTCATTATTTTATTTTCCGTATACAATGCGATTAATCGTGATTATTCAGGGAAATCATGCGATTAATCGCGATTAAAAATTTTAATCGTTGGCCAGTTCTACTCATCAATCTACTTTAATGGTGTGCTGTATTAAAAGGTTGTCAGGGTGTCATGTTATTATGCTACAAGGAAGCCAACGGTCCAATGATCAGAACTCGGCGTGGCGTGGCATGTTTTATACGCAGCGGTAAAAGTGGGCGTGGTCAGGATCTACGGTCAGTCGAAAGTTGCTTTGAAGCAACGCAGTCGCAGTAAGAGACGAGCGCAGCTGCCTCTCCAAAACTGACTTTCAACATGATGAATAATTGTTTGTGATGTTTAAAACATATGGTTTAAGATTAAAATTATAAGTTAATGGGTGAATATTGGGCACGTAAAAATAAGAAAACAGACACAAGATGCAAATGTGTTTGAACTTGTGAGTATCAGTACTTTATGTATCACTGTGTGCACCATCTCGAATCAACGAACTTAGGGGGGAAAACCGGACGCTCCAGGCTTTAACATCCAGGCTTCAACAAACTGTTTATTGTTAAAAGGCTGCACGCTGTTGGAAGTATTTTTGCCTGTTTTTCCATAGAAATGTTTGTTGCAATTTTCATGCCAGACCGCTAGAGGGCACTGTTGCGCCATTTTTGGCAATGTTGCTAAGGGAGGGGCGGAAAACAATATAAACAGACAGCTAGCACTCATTTGTGCGCCTAGAGCAGGGGTTCCTAAACTTTTCAACCCGCGACCCCCAATATAACGGTGCCAGAGACTGGCGACCACCACTATCCCCGGATGTGACTGAAAAAATAAAATGTGCGCACAGGCCATACGCACAAACACGGGCTTAACGACAACACAAAAGAACAGAGCAGCCTGTTATGATTTTACATATAGAAATTTACTGTTTGATAAAAGCAGAATACCTCAGTCAAAATAATATCTATGTAACATGAGTGCACAGTATTACTGTCATGTGCAAACTTAACTTTAACATTACTTTAATGGTTAATGGTATTAAAGCATGCGCTTTGTGATGTTTACTGTGGAGCCGTAACCTGACACCTGCAAATGATGCTATGTTAATCTGTCTTAATCACCTCAGGAAGAAAATCTGTAGTTTTATTTTAATTTTAACTAACTTCATAATTTTCACAACTATGGCTGAATTTTTCTGTATTTTATTTTTTTTTAAATGTATTAGATTTATATATATATATATATATATATATATATATATATATATATATATAAAAAAGATTTATGGAAATCATTTCGCGACCCACCCCACGGCGTCCTGCGACCCCCCGGGGGGTCCCGACCCCCACTTTGGGAACCACTGGCCTAGAGGATCAAAAATCTGTTGTAAAAGGATGACCACGGACGTTCTTCAGTAAAGAAATTGAAACTGCAGTCGCCTGGACATGTTTTCCTTTGAAAACTGATGGTTGTAGCTAGAATCTACAACACAACAAGTAAACACATCTGCTAATGGTATGTTATATTAACATCATGTTGTCTGCTTCTAATTCATTCAAAGGTGTGACCTCTATGAAAGTGTTGACTTGTGTTTGGACTATTCGATTACAGATCTTTAAAGTGAACGCTAGCTCAGTGCACTGCACTGGCAGTATCAGAAAAACTTTTAAAGCCACGTAACAGCACTTCCAACAACGAAACACAGTTGCTAACGTGAAACACCACATTGTCTCCTTCTTAACTGTCAAGTCCCTTTGTATTAACGAAGAACCGTCTGCGTTGTGGCCTCGAGCTTTAAACCTGTGGTCCCGGATGGACTCTGGCCTTTCTTCAAGGTGGTTCAGGATAGGTCACTGCCACCTCTGATGCTTTGGTCCAGGTCTCAGCCTCGATCTTCGCCACCACAGCCAGTGCCTCAGTCTCAGCCTCGGTCTCAGCCTTGGTCTCAGCCTCTGTCTTCGCCATCACAGCCAGTTCCTCAGTATCAGCCTCGGTCTCAGCTTCGGCCTCAGCCTGAGTCTTCGCCACTGCATCCAGCACCAAGGTCTCAGCCTCGGTCTTCACCACTGCAGCCAGCACCAAGGCCTCAGCCTCGGTCTTTACCACAATAGCCAGCACCAAGGTCTCAGCCTCGGTCTTTACCACTGCAGCCAGCACCAAGGCCTCAGCCTCGGTCTTTACCACAATAGCCAGCACCAAGGCCTCAGCCTCGGTCTTTACCACAATAGCCAGCACCAAGGTCTCAGCCTCGGTCTTTACCACAATAGCCAGCACCAAGGCCTCAGCCTCGGTCTTCACCACTGCAGCCAGCACCAAGGCCTCAGCCTCGGTCTTCACCACAATAGCCAGCACCAAGGCCTCAGCCTCGGTCTTTACCACAATAGCCAGCACCAAGGTCTCAGCCTCGGTCTTTACCACAATAGCCAGCACCAAGGCCTCAGCCTCGGTCTTTACCACAATAGCCAGCACCAAGGCCTCAGCCTCGGTCTTTACCACAATAGCCAGCACCAAGGTCTCAGCCTCGGTCTTTGCCATGACGGCCAGCACCAAGGTCTTAGCCTTGGTCTTCGCCACAATGGCCAGCACCAAGGTCTCAGCCTCGATCTTCGCCACGACGGCCAGCACCAAGGTCTTAGCCTCGGTCTCAGCCTCGGTCTTTGCCACTGCAGCCAGCACCAATGTCTCAGCCTTGGTCTTTACCACGATGGACAGTGCCAATGTCTCAGCCTCGGTCTCAGCCTCGGTCTTCTCCATCAACACCCATGGCCAGGTCTCAGCTAGTTCAGGCTGGTTCTCCTCGTCCTGAGGGGACCCTGCACCCCCGCTCCTGTTCCTGTCGCCAGGATCCTGACTCCCATCACTCCAGCTTCTCTTTCAGCTTCTCCTTCAGCTTAAGCAGCAAACGTGCTGCAGCTTCATTCCTGAGTCGCCTTCAACGACAAAACATGACTCCCGGGGCAGATCTGGAGAGGCCGCCTGTCTTTGGTGGCGCCTTGGAAAAGCTAGACAAAGTGGGAGGTTTGGGGCTCTTTGTTGATCAGTTAATGGATGGATGGATTGATGGAAAGAATATCCAACTGTTAGATGTCTCTTCCTTTGACCGCTCTTCACTCCGACAACCCGTCTTTGCTTCTTCCGGCCGTGTCAGGCGGCAGAGTTAATGAAAATGAGCAGAAGAGAAAACATTATCACAGCATCATACAAGCACCTGGTTCAGAGTAAACATGACATCAATGCATTTGTTTTTGTCCTGCCTTCAAAGACAGATACGTGTCATTACAACCCATTTGATCCGGGGAACTTCAGAGTCTCTCAACGATCAAAGGCTGCGCTGATTAAAGGTACTGATTCAAATAATTAAACAAACATTTTGCGTTTAAGGTCGAAAAGGGGGCACGCTATTATCATTTTCTAATCACAGTGGGCTTCGGACAGTTCAGTAATCTCAATTATTTCTCTCTTTTTTTTTTTTTCTAGCATTTGTGTGAACTTGAGATCAAAAGAAATTCAGACTACTTATTAATTCCCAATGTGTTTTGCGTGCGAGATGAAACAAAACACACAGTTATTGTGTCTTTGCTGATTTCTGGTAAAATTCATCAGTGTCTCCTCACATCCATCCAATTTAAAACTCCATTAAAGGAGAAGACCGCTCCCCGCCTCGGCGTTCAGCGCTCTGTTGGAGATATGAGGCCTCATTTCCCGCTCTTCAGAAAAAGACATTTGCTGCCATTCATCCCTCTGCTATATGACAAACCAGTCTCGGCAGATCAAGATAATTCACAACCGTGAATAAAAATCACTAATTTGTCTGGAAGGTTCTGTTTGATCATTATTTCATTGCTCCCCAGTTGGATGTTTTTGATACAACGGCGTACATGCTAACTGCCAATCACCTGATACCCACAGGAAGTCGAGGAAGCGCCTGCTGGAAAACATCTTCCCGAGCGCGAGATGATTTACGAGCCCAGCTGTCACGTCTGCAGCGGCGTGTCCCTCCTTTGACAGCCGGCGCTGGGAAGGACTCAAGATGCTCGATAAAATTAAGTTCATATTTACACGACGTCTGCAATAATTAATCATAATAAACATATGCGGCTCAAAGCGCTTTGCAATTGAGAATCATGGAAATAATTAATGAAATCGTACGAGAAGTTAAAAAAAAAAGTCAAAAATATATTAAGGCGATGAGTAAAAGCCTAATATGTGATAAGTGAAGATTTTGGATTCATAAATGAGGCCTTGGGAGTCAGTTCAGGCAGTCAAATGTTCTACTGGAAAGCTGCAATAAAGTTTTTTTTTTTTTTAGTTTCATTGGTCTATCCCAGTCCTTCTCAAATAGTGGGGCGCGACCTGCACTGGAATAAAATGTAATTCCACATATCCACCACTAGGGGGCAGTGGTGCTCTTATTATTAGGGATGTCCCGATCACGTTTTTTGGGTCCCGATCCGATTCCGATCTTTCAATTTTGATGATCGGCCGATTTCCGATTTTTTCCGATCCAATTTCACTTTTTTTGAGTGGGCAAACAGAGTTTAATTTCCTGTGCATTTTATTTCCTGTGTACATTAATAAATAGGCCTGCATCCAAGCTGAGATTAATAGCTTTTATCATCTCATAAAATAAACAATAACTTATTTAAACACTCTTCTTTCTTAACAGTGACTGTTCAACAGTCTCAGTACTAAAGAACAAAGCACTTCCATTTAAATAGCAGCAGGTGAACTTGGCTAGCAGTTTAAGGCAATGAAAACACTAGCAGAAGTCTTTGCAATCAATGAAATCACATCAGAATAAAAATAACATAAAATATTAACTTAACTTCTTTCTAGACCCGCTGCACATGTTCGCGCACCTTTGTGTCCTTTGTCGTTCATGTAATGACGGGAACGAGGCCCGAGGTAATTAATGAGCTGGTTAAATGCCTTGTAAATGTGCTGGTCGTCCTCAGTAATACATTCCGCGATTAGCTCGGTGATTTTTCTGCATTTCTCCGAGTCTTTCGGGAGTTTCTTTCTTTTAAAAGTTTCACAGAGCGTTTGCTGCCGTGATATCTCAGCCTTCCACACGTTGCAAGTTGCAGTTGAAGCGTCGGTCTTTGTAATTTTATAGTGCTGCCACACTGCTGACATTTTTGCTAAAGTTTATCCTGACGCCGCCGGTCTTAAAACTTTTAAGGTGGATGAAAGACAGCGCTGCTGGGAAACTTCATTTCAGTGCAAATTATTAAATGTATATAGTTTAAAAAATATTTTTGTTTGTGTAATATGATTACTTTATTAATTTGTGTTAATCAGGATCACTTTTTGAGGAAAAAAATAATGAAAAAAAGATCGGCGTGTTATAATAACGTTGATCGGCCGATCCGATCCACCTTAAATTTTTAAGATCGAAGGCCGATTGCCGATCGCGATCGGGATCGGGACATCCCTACTTATTATAACAGTGCGCAGGGAGTATTAGCTAGTTTGTGTCGGGGGGGGTTTTGCATGGACATGCGCGCACGCAGCACAGAGCCAGGTGTACAATAATTATCGTATTTGTACGATAATTTGGACCTCTGTACGATGTATGATCAATAATCCAAAAAAAAAAGGCCACATGTATGATAATTTCACTATTTCAAATTATTGCGAGTTTTTTTTTTCTTTTGTGAACCCTGAAAGCATCTGTTCCCATGTGACATGTTTCTAGCCAATCGTGCGTTGCTGAGCGTGAGATACGAATGTTTGTCTCAGAACAACGAGCATAATAGGCTGAATAGACTGAATGGTCAGCTTCGCCCGCTATTTAACATTAGAGTGATTAAATATGACTATAGCGCATCATTGGGCTTGTTATTTTGGTTATGAGAGATGTACGATAATTTCCCTCAAATACGATAATTTTTTTGTCTCTGATATGATAATCCTAATTTCCCACCTGGCAACGCTGAGCAGATATAAAGTGAAGAAACCCTCAAGAGACACCACGGAAAAATATTTAACAGGGATGAAAAGAGAGATAATGAGACAAACAAAGGTCACCAGAAAGTTAAGACGAGGAAATATGACGAAATATGACTACTACGGTGAATTGATGCACTTTAAATCTTTACAGACTAAAAAACAATGTTAATAAAGTTATTCTTTGTTATAAGTTGATCTACATTTCTTTCTTTTCTTGTTCCCCTTAATGCTAATAAGGACACAGTGTTATGCAGAGGTGGACTTATAACAATTTTATGGACAAATGATACTATTTATAGTCGTGGAGAAGCTCTGGTCTAGTCCACCTGTGTGGGTTGTTTGTCATCTTTTAGCTATAATGAACTTGACTTGACACCCCTGGTCTAAATAACGGCACTTTCTAGAGAAATTTGAGAAATGCATTAATTTGCTGAAAAAAAACATAAATTAGATGATTCCTACAGAGCTAACGAAACCCAGACAGCATCTGAAACACACTTTTTTCATCCGTCTGCGGACTCGCGGTCCAACTCGTTTCACAGAATCCCTCCACTTTTAAAGACAAAAACCTTTTATAGGACTTTTACAGGGCAGGTTACTTCAGTCGTCCATATGGTGACATGGCGAGTTAAAGGAGTCTTTCTGCTTTGAGTTATAAACGGAGATGGAAAATACAGGCACTAATGGAGTAAACCGTCCCTTTTAAAAACTGAAAGTGGAGAACTGGCAGAGCTGTAGTGCCACATGAAATTTGTGTTGAGATGCCAACAGCCAAGGCTTGGCTGAGGTCTTGGAGGAGCACTTGCATGTGGATGGATGCAGCTGGTGGAGGTCTGAGGTTACGAACAGATGTCCTTCACAACCTCCAGCGCCGGGCCGCTACTCTTTTGTCATAGTTCTTGTCTGAAGCTGCCAAATTTCCTCGCACATGCAATTTGGGAACCCACAAGGAAAAACACACACAACAAAAAAATAAATAAAAGGGGGGAAAAAAAAATCCATCTGAAGGAAGGAAATGTTTTCTGGGCTGATTTGATGGCTGGCTTGCTCGCTCAAGCAAAAAATGAACAGTTCATGGATAGAAGTGCTGCATGACATGTGGGGCTCAACGGCTCGCAGTACTTTTCAATTCACTTCAGGTCTCTTCGAGGCAGTTTATTTACAGTGGAACGAAGAAAAATGAGTAAACCCTTTGGAATTAAATGGTTTTCTGCATTAATTTGCTGTAAAAAGTGATCTGAACTTCAGCTAAGTCACAATAAAAGTCAAACACAAAGTACCTAAACTGAGGGGGGATGGAGGTGGGGGGGTCTACAGGAAGGGCCCAGAGCCCAGAGTACAACGGTTCCCAACCGACTTCACCTGTTTCAACCTCCGAACCAACAACCCACGTCTTCCACACGGTGTTGGACACTAACCCTAACCCACCACATGAGGTTGTTCTTATCCATACAGACGTATGCAGACTTGGGCCTGGATAATGGATGGATGGATGGACATATGCAGTCATGGTGCTGTACCACAGCGCCCTCTCGCTGGATTGTACCTTGACCTGCGATAAACTACATTTAAGCTTTCAAGAAAGCTTCGTCATACGACGAAGCTGTTATCCTGGTGAAAGCAGCTCAAAAGTAACGCAGAACTAGCGCAACGCACTGCGGTTCAGAGGCCGTAATATTGTTTTATGACTAGTTATTTTTAAATGACAGTAACTAGTAGGGTTGGATAGGAATACTACATTATCCAGACAGTCGTAAACCCGTTCCCTGTCGCTCACTCCCATTAATAACTCAACTCAACGTCATGCTTGTGAACCACACTCCTTTGGTGGCACGTGGCCCACATTCATTCAGTCACCAAGCGGCAACGCCCCCACTTCCAGGTTGGGTCCGACCAGGGAGTGGATGTTGTTGCAGTCCCGTGACTGACCACTAGGTGCTGGCTCCAGGAGAGAGCAGATCCCCATTGACACTCATGGTAAAACGTCCACCTTTGCAGCAGAATTGAACATACTTTTAGTCTGGTAAAAAAAAAGTTTAACATCCCTGATGACTGTATGGTGGGTATATTTTTTTGTACTACATCAGGTAAAATTATATAAAACAACTACATTGGTACCTCTACTTACGAACGTCTCCACATACGAAATTTTCAGGTTACGAAACACTTCAACGGGAAAATATTGCCTCTCAATACGAAAGAAATTTCAGGATACGAAAGGTAAAAACACAGTACGCGCTGCTACTAAGAGCTCCCAGAATTTACCGAAAGTAAACATACTTGAAGCTGCTCTGTATCTCGGTTTGAAAGCGGTGCGAAATCCTGGATTCTGGATTACTTTAATCAAATATTCGATAATTGTTGCGCTTGGTGGAGGTCTGCGCTCTCCGAGTGCTTTTATAGTTCTAACATGTATTTCTTACAAGTTTTTATGTCATTTCATGTATTATAATTTATAAAAAATTTATGTTCGAATTTTGGGGGGCTTTTTAGGGCATTTACATGGAAAACGCGTCTCTACTTACGAAATTTTCAGGTTACGAAACTACTTCCAGAACCAATTAATTTCGTAACTAGAAGTACCACTGTATATAAAAGGTGGACGCCAAAGACTTAGATTAGCTGTCATAATTTTAGCAATTTACCAACTTATCATGGCAGCTCCATCCAGGATCCAGGATCAGCATTCCTCACCTTGGATGGCGAGGAATGCTGGACTCCGTGGTCAACCATACCGTTGCTCACAGGCTGAGAGTCGTAGGCTTTCCTGAATTCAATGTGTGTATGTTGGGCGACAGATGGCCAGCAACCTCCTGGACCCCGCAGAGCTGTGTTGGTCTTCATTTCAGCTCTGGCAGCACACTTTTGGATGATGTTTCAGTCGCGACACTTGAGCATGAGGAACGCTTGAGAAATGGGATATTAGGAAATATGAATAACACAAATGCAAAGTAATATTAATTATCATCTTGGGGGGTGTAATTGCACATATATTACAGTAGGGGGTGATAAATGTTGTCTTCTTCCTAGAGGGGAGCGCAGCAGAAAATAATTAAGAAGCACTGATATAAGCTAAGGCAGTAAAACTAAAATAGTAAACCACACCTGAACTAAGGTGGGTGCGTTTAATGTAGCAACAAACCAAAATAAGTGATACCAATCATTCACACAACCATAAGGTACTACTGTGATGCCGCAGAGTGTAAATCACATAGCTCCAAAGCAAAGAAGCTGCACATCTATCCCTTCACGACATGACATGGGTGAAGGATCTGTCTGTGCAGGAATGATGGGAGGCACTGACTGACTTGGCGTCTGGAGAAGGACAGCACAGGGAAGAAGTCTGACATGCTGAACCTCACAAGATCCCGTCCACTTTGCCTGGGATAACTGGGAGAGACTGAAACGGCACAGTCCTGCAAAGCCCCAGTCATGCAGCATGACAACAGGATTTAATACAGTCCAGGGCTGTGTAATAGTATATAAAAATGTCACTTTGTAAAAAGTGGTCTGGCTACGGAAACAAAAGGGACCGAATTGAATCTTCACTTCCATCAATTCAATCCCCCTTTAGAGGTGATGAGCAACAGTGAAGACGAAAAGCTTCCTTCCACAGAAACAAACCTCCAGCAGACCCAGAGGACGGTTACTGTCTGCCTCTGCCAAACGGGGAATGAGACGAGATGTCTCAGATGCCAAAAACACAAAACTCTTTGGCCAGGGGTATCTACTATGGCAAATTAAAAAAGGAGAAAAAGACAAAGTTAATGGCGGCTTTTGTGGCTGTGGCTGATGTTGTTCAGCCTTCCTTCTTTCTCCACAGACGTCTGTACATCAAACGAGTCAGTATCATTTATTCAAAAGACATTATCTTCGCTCACTTTGGGGCCTCGGAACTTTCTATTCATTCCCGTATTGTTGCAGTAGGACAAAGGTGCTGTTTGAACGTTTTGTACTCATTTAAATATCATTTATCTTGTATCAGCAGTCTTCTGATCTTGGGAAGTTAGTTTTAAACTCTAAGAATCCCTGGGAAAAGTACCTATTTCTCAGCCCCTTTTATATGTTAAATTCTTCAAAATCATTTCTGAATATTAATGAGATTTTAGAGAAATGGTTTTAGGTCACCTTGCAGCAACTTAAAGGGTGTACATTTTCACATCCGGTGGGAGAAACTGTGCTGATGTCTTTTTGTCTTTTTATATTTAATTTTTGACTTCCATGAATGCTGTAAGTTCTCATAATTTACCTTCTTTTATTAATATACACACCAAGGAGAAAAAACACTGAAATAACTCATAGATAAAGTGAATAGCATTGGTTAGCTTGTAAAGATTGCTCATGTTAAGGTATTTGTCTCTTGTAACTAGATGAGTGAAATAATGCAAGTGTAAAGCCCTGAGAAACTTTTTAAAGATTTATATGATATCTGGGAGTGACCTGTTCCTTAAAGAATCCTTATTATGAAACTTTGGAAAACTCCATACCACTAAAGAGGCACCTATATAACATATGACCCACCCCTCCGTCCAAAAGCCCTTAATCTGTATATTCAGGACATTTGTGCAACAACATAAAAAGTTGACAAAGTTTCATGAAGTCAGAATGAACTGTCTGTGCCATGGTGTATTGAAAATCATAGACTGAATAAAAGTGACTGGACAAACCCTCCGTGACATCACCCAGGTTTTCTGAAGATGCAGTTTGAGAAGCTGGAGAAGCCCATATTGGCCGGAGCTGACTTCGCCCAACCCCGGTTAATCCAAAAATAAGAAGCGTGTCTCGGAGGTGGGTGGGACACACCCGCCTTAGCCCAGTTACCGAATGTTAGCTTGGCCTAGCTCGTGCCAACTATGACGCTAACTAAGATTACCATATTTTCTGGACTATAGGCCACACCTGAATATAAGCCGCACCCATTAAAATATAAACAAAATATACTGTATATTTTATCACATATATGCCGCACCGGACTATAAGCCGCCGGTATCCAGGCTGAGAAATAAGATATTTACATTGAAAGATTTTGTACCGTAAGTGTTTATTCATATACCTGAACTGATTTTTCTTCCTACTGTGTACTGAAACCACCTCACACAGCAAAGACATCCGGAACAGACCCGCGAAATGGACCTGTATCGGAGTCCACTTGAACTCAGTGCCAGATCCGCTTTGGAGCCAGATCGCGGACCTGCTGGCTCCACGCTGCATCTGGTCCGCATCTGCGATTAAAACCTTACCTCTGTGGCGGGTCAGAACCCTGAAATCCACTGGGGAACCAACAAACTGACTGGACAAACTGATAAATCCAGGTGTGTCTGAGTAGCTACAATGGTCAGACACACCTGGATTAATCAGTTTGTCCATTAATAATAGGTACTGATGTTTACAAAATGAATGTAGAGTAGCATAGCCAACATAGGCTACTGAACAAAAACAGAATAGCCTTTAACTACTTGGTTTGTTTTTGTTTTTTGCACTTCCTGCTAGCGCGCCCCCTGAGGGCTGAAGAAAGATTCATAGAAAAGCCGCATCTCTGTATAAACCTCATGGTTTAAAGCGTGGGACAAAAGTAGCGGCTTATAGTCTGGAAAATACTGTACCTTTCATTCATTCAGATCAAATCCTTCCTTCCATCCTCATTTCTTCTGTCGCAACAGAAATAACATCTGAAATGAGTACGAGCTGTAACAAGATATTCTGGGGCTCTCGGCAGAGCTTCATCGGGACCCTCAGTCACTCGGTTACTCAGCGACCATATGGCAACCTTCACCCTGGTTATGTTGAGGCCAGCTCAGAGCTGATTGCAACGGTTTGTTACTACTATTAAAACCGTAACCAGCCATATTTTTTTTTAAAATAAGAACGATTTTGGCATCTTAGCTTTTAATTTACAGTTCAGGTGTCTAACAGGGGCGACCCGACGACTGTAGAATATGACGGTTAAGGGGACAGAACTCAATTCCTCCGGGGCTTTGCACCTTTGTCTATGCCAGTGGTCCCCAACCTTTTTGTAACTGCGGACCGGTCAATGCTTGACAATTTTACCACTGACCAGTTACATTATACCAATAACATAACATGCTAACATCCTCTGTACCCATTTAATAAAAAACAACAAAAATAATAACTCACGCAGAGCTGGGTACGTGGGAATCACCTGTTGTAATAAATCCATATTTCAGTAGGACTCCTGGTATTGTCTGTTAAAAGTTTCTTTTTCTTGGAAGTCGTATGCTGTTCTTCTTTCTCTTCACTGTGCATTTTCTCCTTCACAAGGAAACTTTCCAAAGACGTCTGTTTCTTACTTATTTTGCTAGTTGGGTTAAATTTTGGCGCTCAGGTGACCGAGATGTAACCGAAAGAATCGGGTCATTTTTCAAAATAAAAGCTTGTTCAGACTCATGTATTAAATAAAACTTAAAAAACAAATTTTTTCTTGCGAGGCCCGGTCCCAATTGATCCACGGCCCGGTACCGGTCCGTGGCCCGGGGGTTGGGGACCACTGCTCTATGCCATGGCTTCCTCTGGTTATTCCAGGCGAAGTAAGCACGATTACCGCTCGTGTCACTGTCAGCATCGATCTGTTCCTTTGCCTAATTGGCAGGAACGTGGCCTGGAATTTCTTGCGAGGTTCAGGACAGCGATATTCTTTCCCGTTTCATCCTTAACCCTGAGCTAAATCAACCCCTTCCGAGTCAGTGGGAGTTCGCATCATTGCTTCAAACACGGAAGTTTACAAATCGACTGATTTCGACGGGTGCTGCCCCCCAGTGGATACCACTGTCCCATGTAAATCTGAAAACATGTTTTCAAAACTAGTTGGTTCCAAACAAAGTGATGGCATCACTTTGTCAAAAACCAAAGATCAAAAATGTAGAAATTATTTATTTGGTAGTCACATTAGACACCCAAACAAATTCTCTCAAACACAAAAATGTACTTTCATTTCCATTTCATTTCCCTTTAAATTAAAACTTAACTGGACTGCAAGATTAGAGCAAGTCTTTGACAAAAAATCTTTTCCCTTTTACTCAAAATTACTTAAGATATAGTGGGTTCATTAATTGTAATACCAACTATAAAGGTAAATTGTTAGAAAATTAAAAATGAATGGTTTTGTTGGGGGGGGGGGTTGTTTTGAAAGCTTGGGTTTTTAATTAACTTTTTGTCCTGTTTAGTTATGTTTTGGTTCTCTTATGTTTATTTTATTTGCTTGACATCCTGTTATATTTTGAAAGTGTTATTCCTCATGCGTTAGTTCTTTATCTTGTTCTGATTGTCCACACATGTGTCTCACTAGCTTTGGACTGTCTGTCAGTGTGTTTGTCCATATATAGTCCTTTGTCATCTCTCTCTCATTTCCTATTGGTTGTCCAAACACTACTGTCCCGTTTGTGTGTTACTCACACTGATACGTAACGTAGCTCATTTATAATAACCTCCTGAGATAAACACAGTATTAGCTGCGGTTCTGGTCCAAAGTCCACACGCTGACCCCATACTGTGACCCTTTCTTCTTAATTGGTCTTTTCTGTGATGATGTTCTGAAATTAATTACTTTTATGAGCGCTCCCGCTTCCTTACATGGCACATTGCCACCGTGTTTTACAAGCATCAGGCAACCGAAGCAGCGGCGCAGCTGTCAACCTGATTGATTACCTCTGCAAATGTCTAAAGGTTGAGCCTCTCACCCCTCGACATTTCACTGCAGTTTCCTTTTACTTAACTTTGACTCCAAACTTGACAAAGGGATAACAAAAGCAGAAAAAATACCAAACACTGGATGTGGCCTTAGAAGAATAAATGTCAGGGTGAGTTCTAGCAAGAGAAGCGGAGCTTTGCTGCTGGGGTTTAAAAAAAAAAAAAAAAACAAAGATGAAGGATGCACAATGATGACAGCAGGCTTCTTGAGAACGAGCCAAGAAAATGTCTGTTTTCAGGTTTTATGTATTCTTTGAATATTACTTAACTGTAGTGGGAAGAGGGTTCCTTCATCCCTTCCCAGAAACTGTCAATTTTATTTCAGCGCAGAGATTGTGGCTCAATTTAACAAAGTCAACCCAAGATGGTTTCAGTGACATATGACTTTCCACCTGGAACCGTCCCTGAAACCAGACTTTATCCTGCGATAACATCCCTGATCATCAATGAGATCATTTGTTAATTTGTGGGAATATGAGACACTACAATGTGATTATCACGCTCTGGTCATGAAACGGTAATCTTCTTACAACTCAAGAAGAAGCAAAACAGCTCTTAAAGCATCTGAGTGTTGAACAAGCTCTAAACTGGTCATGGATTCTCAAGTAAGAATCTTTTTTAGGACCGAAAGCGTGAAGCAGAGGAAGACTGTTCAAAAGTGGAAATGGTTTTAGAACTGAAAGAAAGAGAGGAAATTGTAACCGAGAAAGATCCTTTTGCTTTCGTTTGCAGAATTTGATTTCATGGTTACAGATGCTGGAACCTTGAAGTTTTCCTTCTCTGACTCAGAGCTTTGGTTCTCAGGTTTTTATTTGCGATATATATGACACTGAGTGGACACCAAGGAGGAGTTTCTATGTCAGAGAATCTCATAGGAGTGACCTAAATAACAAACATATCGCATTACCGCACAGAAGCTAGCGTAAACGAGTCGCACATACAGCAGAAACACCGTGGCTTTGCTCCATCTCTGAACCAAATCCCATTGGGAACGTCTCCAAAGCTGGGCTGCATTTCTGACAGGACGACATCGCGCAAAGGTTTCAAAATCACGCGACGGTCGCTTGGTAGTCTGCTCGTTCAGGTGTATATCTCACCATGTCTTTGGGCGAATTCCAATTCCTCCCTTAGCCCTCAATCTCAGCCCTCAATCTCAAAAATGTTATGTCCCAGGAAGTGCAAGTGCTGTCCCGGTTCTCAGGACGTCAAGTTGAGGGACAAGTTTCAGGGCTCCCTCGGGAGTAAGGGCTACCCAGAAGGCATTATTGTCTTCGTTTTATATATCTTTTATTATCTTATTCTTCTTCTACTTCTTCATCATTGTTGTTTTCTTGACAGACTGGATGTAGCTTTGGCATAAGGCCGCCCCCCACAGTCTGAAGACGTAACTGCACTCAAGGGGTGTCCCATTTCTAAGTTACGAGATAGACCTTACACTTACTTTAAAGGGCCAAAGATTAAGGATTAAGGAAGTAAAAGTGATTCTCTGTGTTCCTTTATCTGGTGTCATTGAAAAGACTGAAAACAAAGACCAATTAAAGAGTTTAATTTACAATGATTAATACAAAGATTCAATATGCCATGCAGAATATTTTAATCGGCCGATGGTACACTGTGCACAACACCACAGAGGTGCTGTGGACAACGCACCCAGAATGTCGGACTGTGTCCGTTCTTATAGCTCCAGAAAGGCGGATCCTTGCGTTCTTCTGAGTTAATTGTCCTTTGTCTCAAAATCCAGGTGGCTCTGAATCACAGGTCCAGACGCATGCTGTTGTGTTGTTTGTCCAGGAGATGAGATGTCAATAAAATGTGTTTATCTATGCAAGTCACAAACTTCCTTGGAAGACAGCAGGTCAGGAAGTCAGGATGTCCCAGTTATCAGGTCCTAAATCAGCAAAACTGAGGACTCACGGTGATAAAGCAGACAGCATTCCTACATGCAATAAAGTTTAGCTTTAACACTTAAAGAATCTTGTGAGTTAACTCGAAATCCTAACAGGAGGAATTGGAACTGGCCCTGTTTCTGTCTAGATTAATGTTTAGAAAGGATGAGTGCTGTCTAATAAAATGTGCTTTTCAGCTTCTACACTGGCCCTGTCCTCTTATGTGACTCAAATCTCCTCTTAAACTTTCTGAACCGTTTACGCACAGTTTCCATGGTTTAACGTAATGTCGATGGACAAGTCAGAGTGCTGTTTAATTTTGAAAAATTCATCGGCTTCTCGCTGCAACTCTCGTATGTGACTTCTTGCTAACTCGATCGGCTGCGTGCAAGTTGGTCTAGCGGCGGTCTAGTGCCAGAATAGACCTGATGCGTAGCTCTAGCGTAGCATAGCAGACAGTCGCTTCTAGGACGCTTCTAAACCGCTCCAAGGTGCCTCTGGTGTGACTACTCGTTTTTATTTGAATAGCTGCGGTGTCAGTGAGCTTTTGTGATCAACACGGCTTCACTCCAGAATGGGCATGAATATATTACCCCAGAGAAAAGAGAAAAATGTCGTGGGTTCATAATAAAGGCTAAACAGTTGCGTAACTGCAACACTTCACTCTGTGCTCCATAAACACCTGCCTACGTCTGCCATTAACAGCCTTACACATGCTAAATGAAATGAAATTACTTGACAGTCTGTTGGATGTACCAAAACAAAAAAAAAAAAGAAAGAAAAGAAAAGAAAAGAAATGGAACAGCACCTTTTTTTGGGGTGAAAGACAGCGAGAGAAGACAGTACTTTCAAATATTCTGTATTTAATGGTGTTATACATTTTAGTGTGCTGGTCTTTTCTGGAAAACCATAGCTTTGATTTTCATACTTTTAAGTACATTACAAGATGAAAGGTAGCAGTCTGACATGGCACCTTTCTTCATTTATTTTAAAGTGACGTTGAGCACCTTGGTGGGAAGAATCCCGTTATTTCAATGTGATTTACACTAAAACATGATCAATTTGTACCTTTTGGCCAGCCACTGATCTAATTCATTTGGGGCTCAGTTTGATGAATAAAATATAATAAAAAAAATAAAATATTGTGTTTCACATGCACGCTGGAGCTGTTTAAGACACCTTTCTTTTTATCTTATTAAATTAGAATACCTAAGGTTAGCGTCCTGATATCTTATTTGACATTTGTTTCTAGCAACTTCCTGTTTTTGGTACTGGATGGTGCAGAAATATATGTTGAAAAAAAAAACTATTATGCTCCAAGTGCTTGGTAAAAAAAAAAAAAAAAAAAAAAGAATAAAAACCCTCTTACAAAACACACAGCACACCTTCATTAACTCAAGCAAAAGTGGCTGACACAAAGCAATCCATTTATAAATATTTAATATGCGGACAGCAAGGCGATCTAGTCTCTCGAAAATTGGAATTAAGCAAATGATTAGGTTCCAGCCAAAATCCTTGTTAGCTGAATGGTCTTGTTCTTTGAGCTAATGAATGAAAGCTTGGAAATGTCATGCAGAACAGAGTCTGATGAAACTCAGAACTGGACTCTTGTTTGAGCCATTCAAGAGGAAATCCTGGTTGTTAGGACTGAATTAATTAAGAAAAAATATCATATTGTTCAGACTACATTTACAGGTGTCGTGGGTGCCAAAGTGCCGCTATCTTCCTTACTAAAGAGAAATGATTATGATGGAAAAATCCATCAAACTCCTTTAATATCAAATCAAATCCATCACTTCACCCCCCCACCCCCTCAAAAAAAAAAAAAAGAAAAATTAAAAAGTAAGAATCAGAAAATATGGAGGGAAAATAGTAAGAAATTGCTGTTGCTGTTACAGTGCTCAAATTAAACTAACTTGGCTATTTGTAAAGATGTCACGAACACTAATATTTTAAAAATCGATCTGAATCATTTGTATTCTTCTCTGTTATAACAGAAAGAGTTGATGCTCCACATTCTGAGCAGCAACAACGAGTGGAGATAAAATGGTGTATGTGGGGGAAGAAAAAAAAAAGACAAAAGCATGGATATATTTTGTGGATCTCTTAAAAATAAAAGCCAGAATGGAGTCATCGCTGAGAGTCTGTCACACGAAAACTCTTATATTTGACTCACCTCATTAAAAAGTTCATTTATGTATATATTTATTCTCAGTCGGACAGACATCTGGATCTGGTGGCAGGACTCAAGTTCTGGGTTTAAATTGTTAACGTTAAAATAAAAACATTTCTAAATCATCAGAGTCTGCTGTTATTGTTTATAGTGAAAGTGCCTCACAGAAGCTAATGCTGCCTTGTTTGGAGTAACCACCTTATTTATAACAAGTTTCTGATGTTATTTTTGTAGGCTAACAGCAGCTAAAATGACCTTTTTTATGCTAATGTACTGCTAACTTTACCTCTTTTAAGCTAATGTAGCTGCTAACCTTACCTCTTTTAAGCCAATGTAGCTGCTAACGTTAACGTCTTTAGACGAATGTGGCAGTCATTATTCAGGCTAATGGAGAAGCTAACTAACCCTTCTAAGCTTATTTTAGGCTAATATAACAGTTAACATAACTTTATTTACGCTAATCTAATTTAAACTAATCTAATGGCTGACTTTTTAACTTTTTTAGATTAATGTGGGAGTTTAAAATATTTAGGCTAACGTAGAAGCTAACTAACCTTTTAAGGCTAATATAACAGTTAACATTAATTTATTTAGGCTAATGGAAAAGCTAGCATTACCTGTTTTAAATTAATCTAATGGCTGACTTTAACTTTTTTAGATTAATGTAAAAGTTAACATTATTTAGGCTAATGTAGAAGCTAGCTAACCTTTTTAGGCTAATATAACAGTTAACGTGACTTTTTAAAGGCTAATGTTGTATTGTTACCTTTATGCTGTTCATGTTAGCATGTTGGCAAAAAAAAATGTAGTTATGGCAAACCTGAAATAACTTATAACTAGACAGTCATAATGTTAGCAGATTTATTTTACATTTATTTGGTATCAAGCATTAAAACAATAATAATGGGGTTTGAGAATTTTAAATGTGCTAGTTTATACGGTGTAAACTGTTTAAATGTTTTTTTGTTTTTGCTTTTTTTTGACAACCTTTAATGTAATTAGCCAGTTATGAACCTTTACTGTAAAAGAGACGACTAACTTTAGTAACTTTAACATGCAGTATGTAATGCAGTGGTCAAATACCTCTGAATTTAAATGATCTAAGATCCACTATTTATATACAAACAAAATAAAACAAGTTTTCTTTTTCTTTTCAATTAAATATAAAAAAGAGATTTAGACTCTAAAGTAAGTTATGTTTTGTCCGAAGGCTATAAGCCCTTGTTTTCCTTCTTCAGTTGTTGTGGGGTTTATTCACGACTGCACTAACCTGGAGTTGACCATGTGATAATCTCATTAATCAAGACTCGGCAGCTACAGCATATAACATGAAAGCTGGTAGAAGAAGAAAATGTTTTATTTTTTTTTCCTCATCAAATCTGCCTTTAAGCTTTAACACAACCTTACACACTGAAAAACACGTATGAAAAGAAGGGGTAAAGCTGCGAGCGCATTTTGGCGCGCATGCAGTTTCCATTCATCGCCCATGAGCCGAGGCAAGAGCAAAGCAATTAAAGCATGGAGATAGAGTGAAAAACATGAGCGTGTCCCCTAAAACCGTGGGCTGGAAACGTGTTCGTGTTGAATGCAGGCCATCGGAGGGCCCCTGAAACCCTGCAGCTCCATGTCGGTGCCACGAGAGCCGCTCACCGGCCCCCAAAATGAAATGTAAATCCCCGATCTCCCCAGCTCTATTGTGTCAGTACCTCTTTGACTCCTGCTCAGCCCCGGTCCATTCAGCATCTCACCCCCCCCCCTCCTCCTCCTCCCTGAATCCATCTCCTAATACTCTCCCTCTAAATCTCCCTTTTTGTCCGTCAGCTCCGGCTCTTTCTCTGAACCTGCTGCTGTTTTTCCCCATTTCTCCCTTTTTTTCTGTCTTGCCTTGAAGTGAGGCTGATGGATGTACTCTGCAGCCAGCTGAAGGGGGGGTCGTCTCATCACATGGAGCTAAGAAAAATCAATCTGTTACCATGAATAAGTCCACTCTAGTTTACGTGTTTGTTTTTTATTTTTTCTGAACGACTGCAGGAGTTGCTGCTTCACGAGCTCTGAGCAGATTTCATTGGAGTTAATATTAATGCATGTTGGGACCTGTGCTTTTTTTTTTCTGTGCATGTGAAATGAATGTGTGCTGACATTTAGAGAAATTTAATTAAGTTTTTTTTTTTTTTTTTTTTTAAGGGGTGGCCAGATAGCCTTGAAAGCTCATTGCAGGAAATTAACAGATGCTTTCAAATTTAGTGGGTTATGATGAGTAAGCAAAGTTGCGGTTTTGGCACCTCATTCAAGGACACTGACAGATGTTAGCGAACACATGCTGTCAAAACGGCCCAGTTGTTGAATCCAGAAGCTCCGGGACACCTTGAATTGCTCGACACATTTCAACAGAGTTTTGAGGCTGCCCATTAGTCTCCAAACGTGATTCTTTGTTTTCAGAGTATTTATTCGCTTTGAAATGTAAATAATTGTACAAAATTATTGTGCTGCATTGCCATTTATATTATAATTAGTCATTGTTAAAGACAGTGATTCCCAAAGTGTGGGCCGCGGCCCCCTGGTGGGCCATCGTGGTACTGCAGGTGGGCCGTGAGGGGTCATTAAAAATTTTTAAATCTACTTTTAAGTAAAATATTCATGATGTGAGTGAAGTAATAAAACAAACCAGTTAAGTGTTATTCTACTGTCATCTTAATTTATTATGACAAGTGTCACCACAAGTGTCGACCAGAGTTTGATTCAAGGTTCGGTGGGCCGCAGAGATTTTTCACATTTTAAATCGGGCCTTGGTATTCTGAAGTTTGGGAATGGCTGGTTAAAGATGTCACACAGATGTTTGTTTGGGGGCAGGAGACTGTGAGAGGCAGATGAAACTTCCTAAAAGTAATTAGTTATTCCCTCAAAGGCGGTATTTCCTAAATGATAAGTGCCATATTTTTTTTCAGAAATCTCTTAAATGAAAGCTGAAAAACACATTTTGACTGCTTCATTTCAAATCCACTGTGCAAAGATTGTATAAAGATAAAATCATGCAAACTCTGTCATTGTCCAGATGTAAATGGACATAACTGCACAACAGTTGCTGCTGCTTCATTAGTTAAAACATGTTTGGACCCTTGCACGGACTTTCCTCAACTACCAGCAGAAGACTCAGTGAAAACTATCATTTTTTTTTGTGCAGGAAATCTTGGCCAGCCTCTTCTGACCGGATGCCATCGTTCCAATCTTGGAGCATTCGGTGGTATTGTCTATAGCAGAAAGAGAGATAGTCTCTATCCCAGCTTACATTCTTGCTCTGGGCAGATTGGGGGTTCGCTCCAAGACTTTCTCGGGGATGTGGACAGCTGAGCTCATTCCGCTGGGCGATGGGTTTCAGATAATTGGGATGAGATTGTGGAATGGGACCGGAGTAATCCCAGGTCACCTTCACACTGCATCAGCCGCCAGCCGCCCTCCATCCCATCATCGTCTCACTCCTGTCCTGGCTTTCTACGTCTCCTGGTCTGACGTTTTCTTTTTACTTGTCTTAAACCCCTCGTCTTTTTCTAGCCACTTCAAACACCCGAGGTTGGTTTATGAAGGAACCCGGATTTTTCCTTGGGAAATGTGAGCAAATACACTGAATTATTGGTTCAAATTACAAAGTATATATGTATGTGTGTGTGTGTGTATTTGGGCTGGACAACGATTAAAATAGTTAATCATGATTAATCGCCTGATTTCCCTGATTAATCCCTGATTGAATTCAAAAGTAGTGTAAAGTGGACTTTTATATGATTATCACCTGAAGAACAGGTGCCAAATGTGGCCCGTCACGTCATTTTATGTGGCCCTGGAGAGCTTGGGCATTATTGGCTTAAATTTTAAACCAGTATTTTAAGACTTAAAATAAGCTTACACCACTTTAAAGCGCATATTGACAATAAACTACATCTCCCATCATGCATTTCGCCATTACCCACAATGAAAACGGTAGCTACTAGCAATACGATTTTTCAGAAACTAACCCCAACGTGTCCAAGAAAAGAAAAATTGATGCACAAGGAAGGCAGTTTCATGAACGATGGGAAAACAATTACAAGTTTGTATCTCAAGGTGAAATAACAATATGTATTTTGTGTTATGAGGTGGGTGTCAGTCGTGAAAGAGTTTAATCTACGTCAGCATTTTGACAGCAAACACGGAGCTAAGTATGCTAAATTTAGCCTGAAAGAAAAACAAAGAATCGCTTCCGCTTCTGAAACCAAGGTAATGGATACTCTTACAACCACAAACCCTGAGTTTAATATAATAATGACTTAAATATTTAAAACTTGAATACATAATATACACAGAAACCGTTATTTAACAATATAATAAGGTGTAGTTTAATTTATTTTGAATTTCATTGCATTTTGTTACATTCATGCTGTCAATCTGGCCCTTCCAGGGAAACCATGATGCTGAAATGTGAAAATGAGTCTGACACCGCTGCTTTACTCAAAGTACCAAAAGCTTACATCTCATTTCCACTTGCTTCTGCATGTGATACGTCAGTTGGTCCGTACGTTCCTACAGGACACTACATAATGTCTTCCGTCCGGTGTTTCTCAGATGGAAAAAATGGCCCAGACATCCTCATTTCAAGGGTCGCGACCAGAAGGAAACAAATGCACAGCTGAGCTCAGCCTGACCAGCAGCCCACAGGCAGAAACAGAGACCGAGGCCAGTGGTGGAGCTCCACCGTGGAGCCAGAGGGCCCCACGGTGGAGCTCCATGCTGAGAGGCAATAATTAGCTCCAGGTCCCAGCATAACTCTGCTAGGACGAGTCATGAAATGGTTTTCAGTGAGTGTCTCTGCTCCCTCAGCTGAGCCACTGGGTGTTGGACCGGCTCTAAGGTTGACCTGCCTGCCTGTTGGATCTGTGCTTTAGATTTATGTTTTTGGATTTGTCTGGAACCCTTGAACCAGACCAGACTCGGATTCTGATCTCTGCCTGTGCCCTGAGTGATGTTGCAAAACTGTTTTTTTTTTCCCCAGCATGGGTTTGTACTGCTGCGTTTTCCACCAGGCCACAACAAAATTCATTACAAGAAGCACAAAAGACACTTTAGGGTAATGAAAGAGAGATTTAACTCCACCGCCACCTGCTTGAAATCTGTCCTACAGCTTTTGCGCTTCCGTGCGAGCCTCAATTTGGACGCGAATTACACTCACTAAACCCTTGAAGGATATTATTAATAATCCATGAAAGGGAATATAATTTAAGAGCTCACGCTATCGCAAGCTGAATTGAATTTTATTCTCAAATACTAACACTTCCCTCGTTTGCAGTTCAGCCACGGATAATGTGATTTCTGAAAACACCCCGCTGCAGATAGGAATGCTGAAGTAACATAAAAGCCAGCCGCTGGAGAAGAGAAAAGTCAGAAATGTTAAACCCCACGCTCTACTATTGCTCGATTCTTTGTATAAGTTTTTAGAAACTTAAATCAAGATTTGAAATGTTGCTTATATAAGTGGTGCGCAAACTGTGGTACGCGTACCGCCGGTGGTACGCGGGGGAATCTCATTTTTTCCACATTTTCACTTAAAAAATAAAATCTGAAACATAAAATGCATTATAAATACAATGTTTTAAATTAAATGTGTAGCTTGAAATAATTAAAATTGTGTCTTTTAAAAAAATATTAGTTGCATATTCAGTTTCAGTTCATTTGGATATGTAATTTATAATTTGACCACATGGTAGTTTTGATATGGATTATTTATAATAGGTGCACACATTAATTTAGTCCTGTCAATATTTGCTTTGGGAACTTATTTTCTTTTTCGGAGTTTGCTAGCGCATGTTTTCTGGAGGGCCATCACCTGGACTGCATAAAGGATTGGAGGCCATGGACTGTACCATCTCCTTCTAGAGAATTCTTGGAGAATGGCAGTTTTAGTTAAATTGTATAGTTTAAGGGTTTTCATTACTTTGGTAGTTTTTCTTATTTGCTTAATCAAGATTACTTTTATTTGAGTGATGAGTTGATTTCTGTCTTGTAACTTTAGTAGTTTAGTTTGTAGGTTTGTCTTCCCCCATGTGTCATTGGCCACGGTTACATGATGTTTTTTAATTCGGAATTAATTATTCCGAATTAAATAATTCAGAATTAAACTATTTTCCTTCGAGTTTACATGGAAATAGTAATTCCGAATTGAGGTTTACATGGAAAACACGTTTGATCGGCTTTATCCAATTCCGGTTAAGGTCTTGGGGTTGGGAAGGGTTCTGATTAGATAAGGGGGCGGACTTACTCGATTAGCAACAACATGGAGGACTACATTATTAGCATCCTTTTTGGATTTGTTTAAGAGTTTTCACCTATTTTTGACCTGGGTGTCGTCTCTATCTGTGAAACCTCCTTCATTTAACCTGGCCCCTACAACTTTGAAAAGCTCACAATTTTTATGTTTCCTGCCATCTGTTCTTTTAATTATTTCCAGTTCCTCCAAGCTATTTATTAAATAAATCGTCTCTGCTCTTGACCACCGTTTACTGCGTGCCGCCATCTTGAAACTTTGTTTCGAAAACAAGCCCAGCGCAGAATATAAGCGTCATCGCGACAGACGGGCAAGAGAACTAGCATGAGCAGAAAGACCGGAATTAATTTAAGCGGAATAAGTGTAAACATGATGGCGGAATTATTTTATTCAGATTTAAAATCAGAATAAACCAGCCACTTACTTCAGAATTAAGTTTAATTCGGAATGGACATTTTCATTCGGAATTAGGTGTTTACATGGTAATTTTTAATCATTTTAAATTGTATTTAATTTAGATTCTGAATTAAAGAGGAATTAAACTTCCCATGTAAACACACTGAGTGTTGGTGGACTGATCAGCCACTATAAATGTTTCCCTCGTGTGTCATTTAAAAGGTCAGTTAAGTGATAGTTGGTTTTGGTTCTTTTCAATTTATGATTTGGAAAAACATTTTTGAAGTTTTTACCTATTTTTGTAAATAAATTGGATCCTTTGATGCTCTCTAGTCTGCCCGCTTGGTCCCTCACACCCACCCTGGATTAAAATGACACAACGAGATTCTTTGACGCACTCATTCATTTTAACTCTAATGGTGGCTTGATCTTTTACATAAATTTGTTAAATCATGGCTTTTCAAAGGCCAGCGGAGGTCCTGCTTAACTTTTAATTCAGCTTGTCATCACGCCGTGCAATGCATTCATAACTCTACGTTAGATATACTTGCAATAATTAGTTTATAATTGCTTGCGGTGATTATATTAAAATGACTTACATGTTACGCAGTGACATGACAGCTCAGACTCGTCTTTTCTCCAGAGGACCTGCGCTGTTTCTGCAGATAATTCAGGAAACGTGACCGCGTGCTCATTGGACACATCGGCAAGGAAATGCCAACTATCAGTGTGTGATAACTGGTAAAATAAACACATTAACATAAAGATTAACACGGTAATGACTGAGTAGCATCCCTCCTCCCTCACCTGAACCTGATCTGCTGCCTTTTTTTGCTTGAAGTTGAAAAAACGGGCGCACTGGCAGGAGTTTGAATGCAGCGTGGCATCTGTTGTAAGTGCTGACCCAACCAATACAGTAGTGGCTGCAGCAGCTGGGTGACAATTAAATTAACCTGCTTCAGTGAAATAATCAAGAAAAATGGCCCAGAAGGCTCAAACCTGCATTTAATCCTGACAGTCTGTTAAAACGTCTCTTCCACAGTAAGTTTCGCCGTGCAAATCTGAAGTCAATAAGTCGCCCTCCTACACAACACCCACATGGGTGAGCAATATAATTCAAATTAGGATAGATTTTGTGAGGATAATGCAGTATTCTAGCACTGTGATTGTTACCGGATGGTATTAACCTCTTCATATAGAGCACCGCTGACACCAGGGCCAGATGACGTGGAGAACATTCAAGACATTTTTAATCACAAAAAAGCATGATGCAATATGAACATGCAGCACATCAAATGAACAGAGAATAGCTCAGATTTGAGCACATAAAGACCATTTTCCCTTACAGAAGCCAAATAAATAAACAAAACAATCCAATTCCAACACCAAGCAGCTGAATGGATGCATTGTAAAGACGAGAAGGTGGCGTGACGCAGAAAATGCTAGCCTGTTACTGCTTTAAAGGCAGGGTAAGAGATTTCTGGACGGCATCGTATCTGTTTATTTCTACAATCAACAGATAGGGTAAGAAGTTTCTGGATGAAATCCGATCTTCAAACTAATAACAGAGGGCTCGCTCCTCCCTACAAATCTCTCAGGTGCCCCTCAAGAAAAGCACAGGTATGAACCCTGTTGTACATGAAGACCATTCTTTTTTATTCATTTATTTATTTATTTATTTATTTTTAGTGTACTCTCAAGAGGAGAAGTTGATTGATTGCAAAATGTCCTGGGTTAAAGCCAAGAGTTAACAGATTGCAATGGATTAAGGATAACCACTCAGTTATAGCCCAGCTGTGAATTTGGCCTTGCCTTCGATGTTTCATCATCATATATTGTATTCAAGTCCAAAACTCCACTTGATTCATGTAATCCTGAGTCTCTAACAAATAAAAGATCTTCTTTTGAGCTCTCAGATTGTTACTGTTACCGGTAGGATTGCAACTAAGGCAATCGATACCGAGCCTTTCTTCTGGCTGGATTTGAGAAATGTCCATCAATACCGCCTGTGAAGGTGTCAGAAACCCAAATCTGTCAGCTGCACTTTTTTATGTACGTGCTACACACCCAGTGCTCCTAAATTTACAGCGTGCAAATAAGCATTTGGGAATAAACATTCACCGTAAAATGGTGTCCACTGGGTGGCAGCACCGGTCAAAACCGGTTTGTAACTGCGGCATTTTTTGCTTTTACGTGCCATGTAAACCTCCAGTTTAGAACCGATTATGTGAAATCCCTCTGACTTGGAAAGGCGCCGATTTAGCTCGAGGGTAAGGACGAAAAACGGGGAAGAATATCAATGTGAATTGAATTGAATTGAATTGAATTTATTTCAAACAAACATGTACATAAAAAAACATAAAAAACAAAAACAACAAAAAAACAAACAGTAACATCTTTATATACACATTACTCGAAAAAAGAAGTGCACACTTTTTCTTAGTTCCTACCCATTTATAACTCTATGAATTTACACCATCGCCATTGCTATATCTACACAATATCCATATAAATACAGTCCATATAAACATTCCTATTATAGAAAGTACAATATATTATATAAATCTTTATAATTATACACTATATAAACTACATAAATATCCCTATAAATATATATATATATGCTACATACATAAAAATATACAACATATATTACATAACTACAACTCTCCTTCCCAACATACAATATATACCACATAAATATTCATATAAATATCTAAACATATCTTAAGCAGGTATAATATACCATTTTCCCCTATTGTTTTTATTTATCACACTCCTCGTTAACCCTTTTCTTCTTCTGAGCCTCATATGAAATTTCAGGCTGTGTTGAGACGCGTGTCTGCAAAGTCCCAGAGCAAAGTAAGTTCTGCCCCCTTACATGTGATTTTATATATGATATATATATTATATGTGAAGAAAAAACAATCATGCATTTCTCTATATCAGTGTAACTGATGCAGACAACCGCATTGTCTCAGGAGTCCACCGCAGCTTCATAAAACAGTCTGCACACATGTATGTCAGGTTAATTGGTGAATAAATTGCCCATAGGAATGATTGTGTGTATTTGTCTACTTTAGAGGCCCAGGTCTCCGTTTGAAAAGAGATCTATGATTTTAGTGGGACCAACCTGGTTAAATAAAGGCTAATAATAAAGATGACACCACTGGTGCGCTCTACAACGACCAGTCTGTCCACAGATCAAGTCCATTCAATCAACCCTCTGACGCTTCAAGAAATCCAGTCTGAAGCTTAAACATGCAAAAAAAAAAAAACATCGATTAAGATAAACATCTTATATTTCCAATTAATTCTCATGTTTTTAAAAGCATCTGCTTTAAAAGCATCTGACTTGAAGCTGTAAAGTCAGAGCAACATTTATGAGCGCTCCACAGCATCACTGTGTGATGTTACAAGTTCCTGCAGTGACAGAATAAAGTTCCCGTTCCATGCAGAGAAAACCAGACTTTTGGTTTTGTTGTTGTTAGCATGTTAGCCGCTAATTACGAGCCAAAAATAGCACAATAGCAGCGGTTTGTTTACTACGGTTCAGAGACCAGAGGCTGTGAAGGTAACAGAAAGACCACAGTTGAGCCTTTGTCTTGTTTCGCTGCAGTGCCTTGATACTTTTTTGGGTTTTTAAACATATTTTAGACAAATTATTTAGGCTCCAGCTCCCGTTCGCAGATTTTGATTTACGCGGGGCGGCGCCGGTCCCCATTTACCGCGAAAAATAAGGGATCACTGTATTCTCTTTCTGTGACCCAGCTGAGATCTGTAAGCATGTCAGCACACAAAAACTTTAAATTTAAATTTAATGCTCTTATCAGTAATACAGATCTGATATGTACGGGCGAAATACGATTTAGCAAACATAACGCTGGATGTTTCAGCTGAAAACATTTCTCTTTATCTTACTTGGAATCATAATTAGTTCACGCGCTCACTGTTGCCTTTCAGCTGGGCGGATGAATAATTTCCAGTCTGCGGGGGTCATGAAATGTCACAGGCGGACATTTATAGGTCACCGCCGGCGTCATCGGGCAGCGACGACCCAAAAGTCTCAATCTGCCCTCAGATCTTTCGTGCCCCGTTTGATCTCGTCGTCGCGGAGCAGCATCATACACATAATAAGTGTATTTAAATTTCACTTTGTACTGCCACGGCGCGGTTGATTTGATGAGAGATGAGCATCTTCTTTGTGGCGTGATGAGGGTAATGGAAGACAGATTACACATGTGAAGCCAAGGTTCGCCAGGCAGACACAAAGGGCGCCGCGCTGATGCTGATGAATACTGTATTACCCGCGGGGGCTGATTGCACTCTACTCAGAATCAAAACAGGCTCCGTGAGCCTACAGTAATCAACACTGTACACCTACCGGTGCTGCCGCAACAAATACCAGCTGAAAAATGTTTCATTTATGGACGGCCAACAATATGAGCATTGAAGTTTAGTTCTTTTTTTTTTTTAACTCTCAATAAACCACCGTGGATACGTTTTTCTTTTGATTGACACTGGGATTATAGGGTTGAGACTTGAGCAAATCCCCAAGATTTTTTTTTTAATTATTGTTTTAATTTATTAATGCAAACTGGAATTGGATTTTTTGTTTTTCATTAACAAGCCACATCTCAGCAGTTTTAAATACTATCTGGTGAAGATTTGGAGAGGAGAAAAAGCAAAAACAAACAAAAAAGCATGCTACTCTGCCCTCTGGTGTTTTTCTTTTTAATAGAACATTTATGTTTTATTCCAAAACTTCCCTCCTTTTTCTGCTCCCCTGCAGACAACATTTTCTATCGTGTTCAGACTTGCAATTTCCATAATTCCTCGACTTGCTCTGGGATTGATGTTCGAGCATGTTGCCAGGACGTCGGCATGAAAAATAGATGCGTCTGTGTTGACAAGACGAGGACAAGAGCAGGTGATTTCCTTTCCATGTCTACATGAGGCATAAATCCTGCATGAGGCTGCTTTTATCTGGTGGAAAAGGTGCTGAATTTGCTCCGTGTGACGACGATCGACTGTGGTGAAAGTGCTGCAATCAAATTTTAACTTGAAAATATGAAAATGCACAGTCCTGACAATCCGTCTTGGATTGTTTGCATCCGGACGTTTCTGACAAAAACCGAGGAAGTAACAGAGCTGCCTCCTGCAGGTCATCTGGTCACGAATGAAACCTGACTGATTAAAGGAGGCACAACGACGCAGCTCTCGACTTCTTCACATGTGGGACTCTCGAGTCTTTTATGGACAGGGTTGTTCGTCGGGAAAAACAAAAACACCGAATGAGGCGCATCTTGTCGAGACGTCGGTGAAGAATGGCTGAGAATGCACTGAAGCAGATGAAGTGGCGCAGCCTTCTCCACAGCTGAATGACTGATGGCGCTGAAGTGCTCTCGTCTGGATCCGTGGAGGGTCCAGGCTGCCACTCTGTAACCATGGAAACCACACAGCACAATCTGCTTGGTCCGTGAAGTTTTGGTCAGATTGTAAATTTGATTAACTGCTGATTCGGTTAGACTTAAGTTACGAAAATGCTACGATATGACATGGACACTCTTTCCCAAAGACTTTGCCTATGGACGTCGCTGTTTTCTGATCAGCTCCTTTTAATTAAAGCAAATCTTATGGCAGTTTGCTGCTCTGGAGGATTCAGATATGTGTTAACGCCACGAGAGAAAGACATAAGCTGTGCTCTTGAAAAAGTTGTTTTGCTGTCATTTTCAAACAATTTGGAGTTCAATGTTCTACAGTCAGAGAGATTATTCATGAGTGGAAAGTACTCAACGGAGCTGCCATTTTTCCTAGTAGAGGCAGATTCACACCAAAGGTCAAATCGCGCAGTGCTCAGAGAAGTACAAGATCAGCAGAGATCACCGGCGATAAATTGGTTTATGTCCTATCTAAAAGAAAGAGACTGCCAATTTCCCCTCGGGGATTATTAAAGTATTTTTCATTCATTTCATTCATTCATACTTTGTGTCTATAGGTAACTATAAATCTGAGCAAACTAAAGTACAGTAATCCCTCACACTTCGCGGTCTCAGCAATCGTGGTCAATCGAGGTTTCAAAAATATTAATCAAAAAAAAATTTTTGGAAAAAATTTTGAAAAAAATTCAAACGAAGCACGCGAGGCTGAAGAAAAACCCATCACATCAAGAACGAGTCTCGGGATGCGACGCGGGATGCACCATGAATGAAAATCGAGGCCTGTGATTCGCTGCTACGACGGGCATTACGACGATTGTCTGTACGCTGATTGGCTCTTGCTCTCGTCAGCCACGCACAGAGGAGAGATCGTCAAAGTGAGTGCACGTTCCCTAGATTTTGTGTACGCGCGTAGATGTATACTGTATGTACATCCACATCGCATTTTTCACAATTTGTGGGGGGGGGTCACAGCCCCCATAAACCACAAAGTGTGAGGGATCACTGTAACTTGTGGAGTTCCCCAAGGCTCCATTTTGGGGCCACTGCTGTTCAACATCTACATGCTCCCACTCGCTCAAATTTTAGAAAAAAACAACTAAATATATTACGACAACTATGCTGATGACACACAAATCTACACAACCATCTCACCAGGAGACTACAGTCCGATCCAAACACTGACCAGATGCGTTGATCAAATTAGAGACAGGAGGTGTCAGAACTTCCTTCAGTTAAACGAAGACATACGAAATGTGCTCTTCAAATAAACTTGCCTCGCTTGCCTTGTCAGCTCACCGAGCATTTAGGATTAAAACAACCACAAACAAAAACAAAACATGGAGGCACGGCTGACATTCATAAAACCGCATCTGAACAAACCGCAAGACTTCTGCAACCTGTAGAGAGTTGAAGCTGAAATGGACCTGTTTGGGCAGACACACCCACTGTCGGGCACGGCGGTGGAGGGGGCTCAGCACCTTACAGTCACTGAGTCTAAACCAGTCTAACCCGGTCTCTGTACGTCAGATTACTGCGGCTCGGGCTGTAATCGGGTCGTGCAATGATCCAAAGCACACCAGCAGGTCTCCATCAGAATGGCCTCTGAGATGCTGAAGAGAGTTGTTCATAAGCAAATGCCCAAAAACTCGAATGAACCGAAGCGATTTTGTAAAGAAGCCTGGACCAAAATTCCCATGGAACAATTGGATAAAATCTGATGAACTGATACAGCAAACCCCTACTTCAAGTTATTACTGCTAAAGGTGGAAATACAACCAAATAAATGACGGGGGTACTGAGTATTGCTCACATTATCGTTATTATTATTATCATGTCTGTCATTGTTCATCTGAGGTTGTATTTGGCTATTACTAAGCTCCACTATGATCAGATTTATTCAGTTATTTATTTTGTGTGTTTACTTTTATGCAAACAAATGTAGAATTACATGTGCAAAGTCTGTAAAGAAATAATTGTGTTTGGGAAGCTCTCAGATAATGCCTCTGAGATAACGATACATTTTCCAAGAGAGGCCTCTAAACAAAACAAAAAAACACACATAATGAATGACTCAAACGGTCATAATCAAAGGCAATTAAGATACAAACACAACACGCCAACTGGAACATGGATTAAACTGAAGAAAAGAGCCATGAGGGTGACATAAACACCAGCAATAATCTTCCAGGGAAGTTTATAGGACTGCAGCTTAATGGCAGTTTTCATATCATTCGGTTTATGA
This sequence comes from Hirundichthys speculiger, assembly GCA_018398805.1. Lineage (NCBI taxonomy): Eukaryota > Metazoa > Chordata > Actinopteri > Beloniformes > Exocoetidae > Hirundichthys > Hirundichthys speculiger. The sequence continues at coordinate 749,881 of JAGFBZ010002540.1, read as the reverse complement.
GCTGCAAACCACTTGCCATCGTGGTCATTTTGGAGCAGAAGTGTCCATATTTCATCTTGTGGCCATCAAGGCCTTCTCTAGTTTTCATTCATATGGCACGCTTTAAACTGCTCCCAATCTTTAGTCCCTTCATTTCATAGCTTTCCTCTTCGTTGCGCTGCTTCTGGTACGTTCAGACTTTCATTTTAATCACATTTCAGCCATGTACCGAGAAAGACTTTAGAATCTAAAGTGGAAGCATTTGACACTTTAAATAAATGACTTACACTTATATGGAGTAAGATTGCTGTCAAAAAGATGTGTCCATGTTATAAGCATTCGTATTTGTAAAGATAAACATTTGTGTGTAAATAAAAAAGTTGTACCCAAAATTCTGCTGTCACACACGTGAGTCTGATAAATTATTAGGGTTAGGATTGGTTTTATGTGAGTATGAATCTACAAGCTGTGAGTGCAAAGTCTTGTGAATACAACTCTAATTTCTACGACTACGAGTCTTCACTGTGAACACGAATTCAAGTTTGTGGGTACGAGTCGAAAAACTGTTGAAATGACGTCACAGGCAGGTCACAGGGGAAAGCAATCGAACCCAGAAAAATGCGCCGAAGGATAGCTGAAAACATGGACACCGTCGGGGAAGCATCATCATCATCATCATCATCATCATCATCATCATCATCACAGGTAAAGTAAATAACACATTCAACATTTATTAATTTTTATTTAGTTGTTTATTTCATGAAATTGTACTGTTTTAAATAATATGAAGTTTATGGACGTTAAGACATTCTGCTTTAGCTTACAAGCTAACCACATGTCAGTTACTGCTTGTGTAACCAAACAATAGAATTAGTCAGAGTCCTGACAGCAGTTTACTATCAATCCAGAATTTATTTATTATATACGTGTATATCTGAGATCAGACACACAAGTGCGGTTTGCATGGGTCCAGAGTAGTAATATTAATTAATAATTTAATAATTGACATTTGTTGTATTAACTTGCATGCTATTGATTGGCATACATTATTTTGCTAAAAATACAAAATTATTTTTTATGTCTGTCCAGCCTATGTGGGATAGAGTACTGTATATTGGTAAATGACTATATTAACAGTGGCATTTAGCCTAATGCATCAAACTTGTTGTTTACAGGGACCAGTAGCTGCTCGGTTATTGGAACATCTGAAATCAAGGATTACAGATGTGTTGAATCAACCACACTTAAATTTGGACTATTTACAATACATTGTAAATCAAGAAACATTCATTGTGACGGCTGCCTCCAGTACTTTTAACGTCCATATACTTCATATTATTTAAAACAGTACAATTTCATGAAATAAACAACTAAATAAAAATAAATAAATGTTGGATGTGTTATTTACTTTACCTGTGATGATGATGATGATGATGATGATGATGATGCTTCCCCGACGGTGTCCATGTTTTCAGCTATCCTTCGGCGCATTTTTCGGGGTTCGATTGCTTTCCCCTGTGACCTGCCTGTGACGTCATTTCAACAGTTTTTCGACTCGTACCCACAAACTTGAATTCGTGTTCACAGTGAAGACTCGTAGTCGTAGAAATTAGAGTTGTATTCACAAGACTTTGCACTCACAGCTTTTAGATTCATACTCACAGAAAAACCAATCCTAACCCTAATAATTTATCAGACTCACGTGTGTGACAGCAGAATTTTGGGTACAACTTTTTTATTTACACACAAATGTTTATCATTACAAATACGAATGCTTATAACATGGACACATCTTTTTGACAGCGATCTTACTCCATACACTTAGTGACAATATCAGCATTTTCATGAAGATAAGAGACCAAACTCATCTGTCGCTTTTACTGAAGGCTAAAACACGTTTGTATTAATTTAATATCGGAAGAAATTCATTTGATTATTGAAGTACCCGCAAGACTGACTTTTAAAGCAAAGATGGAGATTGTGATAAAAAGATTGACCAGCCTCATAGTTACTGTTAATGTTAGGATTTGAGAAATAGATTTAAGATTTTGTGAACCCTTAACTGGCTTGTTTCAAAACAGGATCCATATCCTGTCTCTTAGATTTAGTATTTGGATCTTTGCTTCTCTGGGAGCAGTTTTGTTGGTACAGCTGGACACCTCTGAGCCTCCTGGCTCCTGAGATGGGAGGCATCTCAGACAAACATATTTGATTGACACCTCGGCTCCTGGGCTGAGACAATTAACAGCATATGTTCGGATTTGTGACGTGAAAAGCTGCAGGCCATTTGAAGAAGAAACACCAAGGAGGAGGGGAACCAACCCCTCCCCCTTTTTGTGACTATAAAAGCTGGAGGATTTCCGACTCTCTTTGTGTTCTCTGACGTTAAGAGAGTGTACCATCAGCTGATAATATTCTGCATGGCATATTAAACTGTGTATTAGAGGTCTTCACAGGTCCAATTTCATGGACCCGAACCCGAATGGACCCATGAAAATTCAACCCAAAACCGACCCGAGCTATTATCGAAAGGCCGAACCCGGGCCGAACCCGAATGGACCTGCAATATTTGGACCCGGAACCGACCCGACCCGAGTCTTTAGTTTCCGACCACGAGCCAAACCGAGATACCTGAATAGAACCGAGACAATCCAGCCCATAGTTGCTCATGTTAAAAGTTGTCTAGCGTTGAATAAAACTTGATTTTCTTACCTAAAGTTGTCTTCTTCTACCGGTTCAGTTGCTACATAGGCTACGTGATGTAAACAACAATAAATCCACGTCGTTATTTTCTTTGTGGATACAGATGCTATTTGTAGCAACTGCTAACGCTAATAGCCTACACCGGTCAGGATGTGTCGTGAAAATGTTCTCTCATCCAACGTTGTCATGTTGGCGATCCGTTGTGCTTTACAGCTGCCGGGCAAACCGCTAATAACACGCTACGGCAACACGATTGTTTCATGACAAATAATTAATAATCATTTAACTGCCCCGAGTCCTGACATTAGCTGCCACCGCCAATATCTTTACTTCTCTGGAGTAAACGCGGACCCAGCCTGTCAGAGAGCACCGACCGGACCCGAGACTAACTGTACCGATTCTGACCCGAACCCGGAGTCACGTCTTTTGAATGGACCGGAGACCCGATTGGGGTCGGGTCGGAACCTCAGGTTTTTGGGTTTCTCAGGTTGTTCCGAAGACCTCTACTGTGTATTAATCTTTGTTTTTGGTTTCTTCTTCACACCAGATAAAAGAACACGAAAAACTTACAGTAATATTCACTGATCTATGTGGTCTCTGGAGTTGCACTGGGTTGGCAACACATGGCCGTACATACGACCGTGTCTAAGAGTCAGTTCCCCTGGTTCTATGTTGTTTGTGAAGAAACTCTCAAAGGAACAAAAAAAAAAGAAGTTGAGTTGCTGTTATTCAAGGAAGAATGTGGAGTGTGGAGGCAGCGGTGGTGCCAGTAGTGATCGGGACACTGGGAGTTGTAACCTCCAATGCTGGATTACTGGCTCCAGCAGATACCAGGAACAACATCTGAGATCTCTGTCCAGAAAAGCACAATACTGGGAACAGCTAAGATCCTGGAGAACCCTCAGGCTCCCAGACCCCTGGTAGAGGACCTGAGCTTGAAGAAGACAACACCCGGGGCAGGTTGGGGTATATATGTATATATATACTGTATGATGCAGAAATACAGTAGTTCACAATTCAAGGAACTCTCTCACTGCCTTTCACACATTATATACATACAGATCATATAGGCACAAGTATTACATTGGTGTTGGTCCAGGTCCCTGATCTTCAGAAAGGCTGCAGGTTTTCTTTCTTACATTATTCAGTATTTTCTCAGGACTACAGCAAGACACAAGCTCATTGATCCACTGTCATGTGGACAGTGGATCTTCGAATTTCCAATTAGTTAGGAGGATGCATTTCCTTGCTGCAGTATTGGCAAGCAAAATAAACATTTTCTTTGTAGTAGATAATATTTAGACAGCTCAAGTCTTCCAGTATCCTCAGCTGAGGGATCTGTTCAGTTTGATGCCCTACAGCTTTAATGTTTTTCCAACTTTTTCTCTTTTGCTGCAACAATATAACTTCCCTCTTCGGTTGAGTCGTATTATTTCATGTCAGTTTGGTTTGGTTCAGTTTAGTAAATTAATTCATTACGGTTCCACAAAAAGGGCTGTCTATCAAGCACTGTGTTTCTGTATATTGTTGATGACCTCCATAGCTGTGATATGATGCCATTAGGAGATGAAAACCAGTGAAACGGGACTAAGATCAGCTTCTAAAATGTCATGGAAAGCCTGAACCCAGAAGAGCAAACCTGCACTTACACAACCGTGCTAACCGAGCGCCAACTTTCCAACCTCCGGGTTGAAGCTAAGGTGGTGGAAAGAAAAGTTGCAGTTCCTCGACTGACCTCTAGAGGGGTCTATCTCCAAAAGTGAGTCAGTCTCCATTGACCTCCATGTTAAAATGCCCAACTACAACTGTTTATTTCTATGCAGCAGAAGTAAACACTTTAAAGTATTTTTTTTTTCAACTGATTTGGTCTCCATTGCTAGATTTCACATCCATGACAACTGTACGGGGGGGTTTTTTTTTCGTACCACATCAGGTAAAATTATGTAAAGCTACAAATTAATGTATAATTAGGGCTGTCGTCTTTTAATTGAGCCAGTTTTAGAAGCCAGATTTGGGTATCTGGTGGTGGATGTACCCTGGACGCTCCCCTTGAGAGGCGCTTGGTCATCTCCAACCTGGAGGAGGCACCGGGGTAGACCCAGGACATGCTGGAGAGATCATATCTCTTAGATTACCTCAGGATTCCCCGTGAGGAGCTGGACGAGGTTTCTGGGTAAGGGGAGGTCTGGGCTTCTCTGCTTAGGCTGCTACCTCCGCGAAATGAAGTGGAAGTGAATGGAATGGATACTAGATGGTCTTTTAACTGGCGGCAGCAGGTACCTTGACCTAACAGATCATTTCTGATGTTGCCACTTAAAATACATTTGATATGGGAGCGGATCATTTCAGGACCCTTTCAGACGCAGATAGGCGTGCCCAAATGCAACAGTTTTAAGCTAGCCAGCAACAGGCAGAATGTTGGGACACCACGGGGAAGCTCTGCTAATCCTCATTTCAGCTCTGGCAGCACTCACTTAAGATGTCGTTTCAGTAGTGACACCTGAAATAAGAACATTTAAATAAATATGATCAGAATGAATACAAAGTATTGTTAATTAGCATCACAGGTCACCATAAACTAAGTCTGCAAAGCTAAAAGTGCTACCTGTGACTGAAATGCGGTAGGTGTGTTCCAGCAGGTTTTCAGGCCTGCTTGTCCCGCCCATTTGCAACATGAGACAGTGGTGCATGTGCAAAAAGAGGCTTCATACTCATTTCGTCGGAAAACCTGCGGGTGACATCACAGAGGGTTTGTCCAGTTCTTTCTACAATAGTGAATTGTACTGTAGTGAGGAGTGTCAGGTGTAGTGGGGGAGCAGCAGCAGCAGCAGAGCTGAAGCAGACCTGTTGATTACCTGAGTGGCAGCACCTGTGAGGGAAGAGTGAGCAGCAGAGGTATAACAAGGACTGGAGAGAGGAGCTCGGTGAATGTTACAGGGCAAACTGTTGGTGCTCATCGAATTTAGGGTGGAAGGGTACCGATCGCAGCTGGTTAAGCTGCCGGCAGTGAAGATGGTCGGGGGGGACGTCTAGGAGCACACCTATCTGCTCTCCAGGTAAGGGAGAGGTTCTCCTGCTCCTAGCGGAGACCTCGTTGCGCTGGACCGGTACTGAGTCTGTGATGCTGCCTGGTTTTGCCGGACCAGTGCCAAAGTGAATGTTTTCAAGTTTATCAATGGTGTGAATGAGTGGGATGAGTGTGATTTGAGTTTTGGGAGTGTTGGGTAGTGATGGCAAGATGAAGCATCGTAACACTTCAGCCAAGTGGTTCGAGAAAGGGTTAATTTCTTGAAGCTTCATATGCACATGAAACCACCTAGTGGTCAGGTTTATAATCACAGCCAGCTGAATCTTAAGATGAGATGCATTTAATTTATGTATCAGTTATGGCTCTTGCGAATGACTGTGAATAACAAAATGTGTATGACCAAATAATTGGTCTACATAAATGATCAAGAGCATTATAAAATATTGTTTGAATGTAATCTCTGTTTAATGTTTCCCAAAGTAGTATCATATGATACAGCATGTTGTGCAATTTTATTTTTTTTATTTTTTTTGTCATTTAATTAAATGACCTGAGCTTATTCGGGCAGAGAACAGTGAAAGTGCTTGTGGAACTACGGAGGGGGCGCACTGAATATGCTTGTGCAACTTAGACAATGATGACCATTAAAGGGGTGATTTTATGCATTTTTATTCAGAAATAGCAATTTTTCCACAGTTGGTTTTAACCGATTCCTTTTTTTAGACACAATCTCTCCAGCCTTGGAGAACACCCTTTCACATGGCACAGAGGATGCTGGGCTGCATAAAAATATTTGTGCCATCATGTACAAACTATATACTGAACTACCACAAACTATATAAACGCTATCCAGATTCTAGCATCCAAGCTATCCAAACTCTATCCAGCCTGTGGCGTTTATAAAGCTGTCAAACCCCGAGCCACGATCTGAACCATTTCCCGAAGCAGTCACGTGGTACAGCCGGGCAGCTAAGCTTCGGACGACATCGCTTTTGGCTCCTCCCCTAAACGAAGCAAGCCTCGATACGCGCTTCCCGGAAACGCCCCCTCCACTACTCGATACACGCTTCGAAGCCTCGGCACGCCTCGTAACATCACTAGTGTTGGGTTCTGGGAAGGGGATTAGGTACAGTTTTCATATTTATAGTTGAGTGCGGGCCTACGCTTGCCTTAAAGGTGACACGTGCGTGTGGCTCCTTCCATCGCTTGACGTATGCTAAATGCAGCAAGTGGCTAGCGCTGATGCTATCTAATGAATTTGACTTTACCGGCTCCCCCACAGGTCTGATGCTGGCTGCCTTAAGAGATTTGTTTAAATAAAGATTGTTGTATCTAAGGCTACCGTTATCTGCTTCCTCATTTCATATCAAAAGGGACAAGTACATATTACAGTACTAAACTGCTTTTTCTGAGTTCAGTGTTTTCCAAAGCCCACAAGATTATAAATTACTGTACTGGCCTGCTTATAGGACGACTGATTAGAAGACGACCCCTATCTTTCAAATCACTTGGAAAAATAAAAACATGCTGAAGACAAGGTTATTCATAAAACAACTTTTTATTGTTCAATTACTATAGGAAAAAAAAGAGAACCTTCTGCCGTATGTATTAAGACTATGACTCGGTGAATAAGCAACAACCATGTAGTTTAATAACTGCATTAATGAGGTCAATAACTTCAGAACCATCAAGTCTAGTTCAACTTGATTCTCAAGAACAACGTTTGACAATTCAGTCTGTTAAAAAAAAAACAATTTCTGGACTGAAACAACAAAACTTTCCAACTCCTTTACTGGAGTCGGTCGTGTGGGTTCTCCATTTTATACATCATATCCTGCTGCGTTCACTGATGCTCCTATTCTCTTACTGGTTACTTCGCTGCTCCATCTAGTGGCGCAGATGTGTAATTACAGTAGAAAAGTCTAAACCTCGATTATAAAACAACCGCCATTTTTTTTTGAGAATATGATTTTTAGAATAAAATACCGTCCTGTATTGTTTCATTTTATGTTTTTCAATGAAGTGAATATTGGTGTGGTTTAATAGTTTTGAAAAAGTCAAAGTACTGATTATTATAATAGAAGTATGCCTTCATGGAAGGAAGCTGGTGGTCTGAAGTTGAGTGAATTCTCAACGGTCAAAGTAGACGACACACTGAAATAAGATCAGCAGAACAAAGGTGAAGCAGTTTAAATTTTAACGATAGTTTTACATTTGAACTCACAAATGTCTGAAAATATCAAGCCTGCAGGCGTAAGCCATTTTAATTATATAAAGGGATTTTAAATTTCTCACGATGCCCCACTCTGCGTGCGCTGCAACTAGATCAGAAAATGAGTCCCTTAAATGTAAATTGTATTTATCGTGAAGCTGAGTTAACGTTATCTGTGACAGAACAGCTGAAAGAAAACATTGACCTGCAGTTGGTTGTTCAGGCAGCTACTGTAATGTTCAAGGAAACAAGATTAAAGTATTTGTTTCAGTCTTTGTTCTGCTGGAAGTGGGTCTAAATATGAGAAAAATAAAAGCTCAGACAAACGGCAACGTATTCTCACTGTGCCAACATTTAACACAAATGGGGTTAAAATATATCTAGTGCTGTCATGCGATTCAAAAAATTGAGATTAATTCATTATGATCTGTATTTAATGAATCTAATCTCTTTTTTTTTTTTTTTAAATCTCACCTAGGTATTGTGACACAACGTGACTGACCGTATGAATGGGCACTGGCAAAGAACACGTATTAGGGATTTTGGAAACCGTGGTCGTATGCGTCTGGTCTCGTCTTATATCTTCAATAAATCCCCTTCAGCTGACTTTAGGGACCTAAAACAGTGCATTATACAACACTGCAAGTATGTTCATTTCTGCTACAGGGTGGGGGGCTTTTAAACATGGGAGCCAACAGGGATTTGCTCTGTTTTAGAACCAGCACCTAGTGGTCAGTGAAGGAACTGCAACAAAACAGGTCACAGGGTGATGAAGACACTGCAGACATTGGAAAGTTTCACTAACGTCCACCTATAACTGTGGTGGCTCTATAGTAGGAAGAAAACCAGCCAAGATGCAATCATAGTATAAATATGAATAGTCATAACACCAAAGAGAGAACTCTCTCTTTTGAGAATCTTCCAAACTGGGGGTAAAAAAAAACAAAAAACAAACAAACCATTGTTTCATTGTTTACCAGTGAATTAAATGAAGATAATTCCCTCGTGCTGCCAATTAAGCTTAACTGTAGATATCTTCCACTTGCACTCATCTTGCTCCCTAAAACTTGCAAATGCAACATATTATTATCCTTCTATGAATGCTAAGTGATTTTCTCGTCTGTCTGAGATAACTAGGTTTAGAATTTGCTCAATAATTTTCCACAGAGGAAGAACGATTTCTTGTTGAATCTATAATTGTCACTTATTTTGTGGTCATGTGCGCTCACGTGTACCTGATCGTTGTAACGTGCGCTGTGCAGCCTTTTCAAAACCAACTACAGTACTACACCAGTGAAAACTGATTATATCAAAAAATAGTATAAAATACCGTATCTACTACCGTATTTTCCGGACTATAAGCCGCTACTTTTGTCCCACGCTTTAAACCATGAGGCTTATACAGAGATGCGGCTTTTCTATGAATTTTTCTTCAAACCTTAGGGGGCGCTCTAGCAGGAAGTGCAAAAACAAAGCAAGTAGTTAAAGGCTACTCTGTTTTTGTTAAGTAGCCTATGTTGGCTATGCTACTCTACATTCATTTTCTAAGCATCAATACCTGTTATTAATTGGACAAACTGATAAATCCAGGTGTGTCCGAGTAGCTAGTAGCTACTCGGACACACCTGGATTTATCAGTTGGTTCTCAGATTACAGGCACACATCTCCTGGTGAAAGGTAGTAACAAGATTCGGCTTCACATTTATAGATACAGCCTGTTATAGTCAGCAATTTTGCTTGTCGCAATATTGCGACTTTGGCGCTTAAAGGGTTAACAAGAAAACTGAAAGAACACACACCCAAATTCACTGCAAGTATCTCCATTTTTAGGTGTTGTGTGTCCCAGAAGTTCATATAAACCAGAGAACCTGTCAGAGCCGTCTGCTGCTGCGCTGGAGTTCAATAAATGTACTGTATGCTTCTCACAGGCTTGGCGGGAAAGTGTTTGCTTTCGATCCCCGGAGCAGAAAAAGCTCACCGCTCATCTTTGGCTGTGATTGAGCTTAAGAGAACAAAACCGAGAGCTTCCGCTGTTGCTGAGTGAAAGCTGTTCTGAGCGAGTGCCTGATTACACAAGGCTGCCGATCAGTGTTGAAACATCTGGGAGAGCTGAACGTACAGACTGCTCCAAACAAACCGGTCCAACTAAAGCTACAGCTCAGTCCATCAGGCACGCCGAGTCAGACAGGAAACGGGAAGATTTTCTCCTGTAATATGGTTGTGTTCTGAAGATTGAAAGATTCAAAGTGTTTTTAAAAGAAATAAAAAGAGGTTAAAAATGTGGTGATTTGATTATGCAGATTTATAGTTGACTAAACACCATCACAGAAACACTGTTGCTTTGTCAGTACCCACAAGACCGACGCGATTATTAAAGCCTCTCTATGTAAGCAATACCACTTCTGACCACATGGGGGCAAATAGCTCTGCTGTGTCTACAAAACAGCTGCTGACAAAACAGTGATCTCTTGACAATTCCGTGGTTTTAGTTATTCGCGGATTTTTCAGAAATATATAATATGATAAAAAATCAGGAAAAAATTGCGGAAACACCACGGATGTTGTGCGCATTCTCTCACAGTGAAGAAATGTTGTGAGCCAGCCTGGCCCCTTTAAAAAGGTAGCCTTATGGGTAATGTAGTGTGTGCCGAACAATACAACCTGTGTGATGTTACAAGTTCCTGCAGTGCCAGAATAAAGTGCTCGTTCCATGCAGAGAAAACCAGACTTTTTCTTTTGTTAACGTTAGCTTGTTACCCGCTAATTACGAGCTAAAAATAGCACAATACCAGCGGTTTGTTTACTACGGTTCAGAGACCAGAGGCTGTGAAGGAAACAGAAAGACCACAGTTGAGTCTTTGTCTTGTTTCGCTGCAGTGTCTCGCTACTTTTTTGCGGTTTTTAAACATATTTTAAACACATTATTTAGGCTCGGGGGGGCTCCGGCTCCAGTTCGCGGATTTTGATTTTTTTTAACCGCAAAAAATAAGGGATCACTGTACTGTGCTAATGAGTGGGGATGGTCTCACTCACCCTTGCCCTTGCTGATCCTTCTTAAAAACATTTTAGGCACACATAAACACCACAACAGAGCAGTTTATTTTTCAGCGGCATACTGAGGACGCACTTCTACATCCGCTCGCATCTCCGCTTACGATTCAAGAGCGCTCATCAACGTCAGTGGCGGCGCCAGAACATTTTCATTGCAGTTGCTTAGGGGTTGCTAAACAATTGTATGGAGTTGCTGGTCAATTTAATTGCAATACCAATTAAATAGCATAAATATGGATATGTATGTCATTACCGGCCTACTCATTCTAATCAGCGCTATCTGAAACTAGCGCGGATGCCATGAAACTGATAAAAAAAAAAAAAAAATCAATTTGAAGTTCGTTATTATAATTTTACCATATAGTCATGCCGCTTTTCACAGCAGTGAGAAATGCACATTAACAGCCCAGACTACAAATCATTTAACAATAACCTGTTCATCACATTTTAACCAGTTAATATTCACATAAGTACACATCAGAAGAGATCTGGCAGACTTACGCTTCAACAGATAGCCTCCATTTTGATCTCACTTTTCTAACGGCCCGTTTTTTTTCGCGTGACCCCTGCAGGCCAGCTCTCACGAGACGAGTCTCTCTCTCATCGTTTTTAATCGTCTTCCTTTTATTTTAATTTAAAACAAAAACACATGAAATTAATTTTAAATTAAATTGTCACCATTTTTATTTTATTTAACACAATTAAGATTTTTTCATTTTTAATAGTCTCCATTCTTGGGGTTGCTTTGAGGTTGCTAGGCCATATTTTGGGGTTGCTATAGCAACTGCAAGCTACCCCCTAGCGCCGCCCCTGATGAACGTACAGTCGGCACAAACGGTGTCATGTGAGAGATGCTGTAATCTTATGCGACTGCAGAAATCGTGGCGTGTAAAGGAGCCAGTGTTACCAGGTGGGAAATGTAGGATTATCGTACCAGAGTCTCAAAATTATCGTATTTCGAGGGAAATTATCGTACATCTGTCATAACCAAAATAACAATCCCAATGATGCGCTATAGTCAAGTATAATCACTCTAGTGATAAATGGCGTCCCACAAGAACTCACAGCTTCGTGGCGTCAGTACTGAATGGGTTAACGGGACCACACCAGCCCCAACTCACAGTTGCATTAGGCTAATGTGTCCCCTAAAAACAAATTAGAGGTGGGAACTAAGAGCCAAATCATGAGGCCTGGAGGTGATTCGAGAGACTAATTTTTTTCCCCTGGTTTTTCTCTTCTGTTTAAACTCTGTTTAAATTTCGCTCGACTTCCTGATCTGGTCCTGACTGTGAGCGTCTCGTGTGGCGGGCGCCACCATTCAGCCTATCATGCTAGTTGTTCTGAGACAAACACTCGTATCTCACGCTCAGCAAAGCACGATTGGCTGGAAACATGTCACATGGGAACAGATGCCTTCAGGGTTCACAAAAAAAAAAAAAAAAAAAAAAAAACGCACTCTCCGGCAAACAGTTGCGGCAGGCAATAATTTGAAAAAGTCAAATTATCGTACATTTGGCCTTTTTTTTTTTTGGATTATTGATCGTACATAGGTCCAAATTATCATACAAATATGATCATTATCGTACAACTGGCAACGCTGAAAGGAGCTGGTTCAAGAGCAGGGACGACAGGGTCACGGGCAGAGCTGAAATCTGATTGGCCCCCTGAAATGGCTCTATCACTTATCTGACTGATAAGATGACTAAAAAGAAGATGATGATGAAATTGTAGGTGGATGCAGTTCCATGCCCAAACACCTCATGGTACTGATGTGCCAAACAGGAATGTCCCTCATCAATGAAATCTACAGAGGAAGAAGGTTTGATTGACAAAACGACTAGAAACCAGCCTACGTGACTGACGCCTGGTTTTGAGATGCTTGTTGGTGAGTTATAAATCCTGATGTTGGTTGTCATTAATGTCTGAAAGTACATTTCCTGAACCATCTGCATTCAGTCACAAGTTAAGAAGCAGCAGCATGGACGTTAGCATTTATCTCACAGGAGCCTGAAGGTTATTTTGTCAGTACAGAGTAAAAAAAAAAAAAGAAAACTTGGTGGAGTTTTGCTGTCTAGGCTTTCTTTTTATTGCAAAGTGTTTTAAGAAGCTGTGACTAACAGAATGTATAAAGCATACCAGAGGAAGGGACTGTGTAAGGATGTTAGACAAATATCTCACTGTGAGAAAAATAACCCTTTTTAATTGGAATAATCCTCTTATTTCTGCTGAGGCTTGTTTCAGAATGATCAGATGAAAGGTATGAAGGTTACAAGTCAATTTCCTTTTCAGTGAGGGAATCTTTTCCCCACTTGATTTAAAAAAAAAAAAAAAAAAAAAAAAAAGCATTAATTATACATATTTTGTATTATTTTAGAGGTATAAAACAACCTCTTAAATTAGGAAAAGGAAAAAAAAAAACAATTTCTACAAACATAGCTGGAAAACAATACTTTCTAAGAGTGGTGTTTTTTTTTTTTTTGTCAGGAGTCACAGATGCTGCAACTTTGCAGTGAGGAGATGATGCACTTCTCTCTTACACCAGCAGGTGTCATCTCTCACACAAGAGTTGATCAGCAAGCTTTCCTTTATAACCCTGCCGTCACAACCAGCCATTCTAGGTTCCTTTCCACCATCGGGGTACCGGGATAAAACTAGGAGGCTGGGATTTTGACTGAAGACGTCCACCTCAGTCCTTTCAGCCGTCGTGTCTCTGCTTTACGGCATCAACGGGGCGATTCCATGTAAACATTCCTAACCACATGGTGGCGGTAGCGCACCACTTTAGCTGTCTGTCAACCGCCGAAAAAGAAAAGATGACGACGAAGAAGTGTTTTGTTTTTTTTTTTAAGAACAAGAAAGACAATAAAAGAAGAACAACATACAAAAAATATTGGAGGAGGTTAGAGCTTCTCTCTACTGTTTTTATATGACATAACGGTGGCGCTGAATGAGAAAAGACGACTCCTACGGCCGATCGACGTCATCTTCTGCTCACAGCGTCACGCAATCAGCGACTCAGCACCGCCCCCCCATCTAGAAGTTAATCAGGGCCCCTCTGCGTACTGGTCCCACCACAGGAACAGCTTTGGCCCCGCGAAGGTTCCAGAATATGGAGCCCCGTTTGGGTCATAATTCAATGAATAAATGAGTCTATTATTATCAAATACAGGCGTTTATTATTATGAAATACGTATCGATTATTATGAAAAATATGTGTATTATTATGAAATATGTCCCATTATTATGAAAATAATCTAATTATTATGAAATATATTTTTATTATTATTTAATCTTAGTTTAATGCATAATAGTTTATTTCAGAATGGCTTTTTTTTTTTTTACAATCAAGAATGAGCTTTTTACATAATGGCTTCGTTTTTCATAAGAATGAGCTTTTACATAATAATGACATTTTGCCACTGGGCGGGACCAGTGGTTGACCTGCATGCTCATTGGCTGATCCTTCTCCATTCTACGCTCTGACATTGACTAGTTTTGGCCGTGAGGTCCCGTTAGCAGCGGGCCGTGGCGTCATCAAGGTGCGCTCCTAGTCCGATTGTAGCTATGGCAGCTTGGACTGAGCTACGGGAAACGTTGACGTTTCTTAGTCGATGTCAACTTTTAACCGTAAACTGAGGTGCATTCTGCCACCTACTGGCCTGGAGTATATACATTGCACCTCTCGCCCACTATCGATATTCACTGTTCTGTTGCTTATGCCTGAATGAAAGAGCAGCCAATCACATAAATGGCTCCGCCCTCTCTGCTGTGATTGACACACAAATCATTCTTATGAAAAACAAAACCATCATTATGTAAAAGCTCATTCTTATGAAAAATGAAACCATTATCATAATAATGGGAAACATTTCATAATAATAAACGCCTGTATTTCATAATAATAGACTCATTTAGTCATTGAATTATGACCCAAACGGGGCTCCATACCAGAAGGCCACTTTTTCAAGGCATGCTCCTGGTGATGGAGACCCGCGTCAGCGATCCGGAACCTTAAAAAAATTAAAATTAATTTAAAAAAAAACAAAAAACGCTACTGGAAATGCACCTTATGAGATAAAATATTTAAAACAATGGTACCAACATTAGTATTCATTAATGTGGACACTAGTCCACAGCTGATTTTGTCATCTCTTTTTTTTTTTTCCCCCCAAAACTCACCACCATATGAAGGCTTGCTCAGTTTTTGATCACTTTTTTAGTTTAATACTGCTGCACATTATTGAATGTTGGATTGGACTGGTCAGGGATACTCGCTGGACATTACAAAGATACTGCCAGTGAATTGGTGCTTATGACAAATGGTGAATGAAGTCATAGCCCCCCGGCATTAATTTCAGCTGGATTTCTGCCATCAAAAGCGTTGCATAAGTGACCCCTGACTACAGAGAATTTCTTTAGTCCAGTCTGAAGGTGGAAAACAGCATAAAGAGTAAATGTTTTCATTCACCTAAAGAATCTTTTTCGAAATTCTTTTTTTTTTTTTTCCAATAGATGTTTGTGCTGTATGGTCTCTATTATCGGAGGACTTTCTTTGTGTCTGCGTTGGATTCGTGACAATGCTGCCTGCTGCAGTGCAGATCTGTCGGCTGCTGACAGAGAAAGCTGAGTCTGAACGTGACTGATGAAGGGTGTTGTCTTCATATTTATATATCTATACAGATAATTACCACAGTTTTATTTGGGACTATAAAACAAAAGCAAGGAATGTTCAGCTCTTAAATTTAGACCATGCACTTCTCTATTGAACCAGCAGGTGTCACTCCTGGACAGGATTTCATTCTCTGATTCTTTTTCTGTGCAGGTTTTACTGGAAACCTGCCTCAGAAAGTAGGATTTAGAAAATTAGGAAACTTTAAAGTGTTACCTTTTTTTAATTATGTTTTAGCTTTTTGAAAATTATATACAATTTCCAACTTATTAGTGTCATTAAAAATGTTTATTTCTAACACTTAATATGGAGAAAAAATATTTATTTGAGAGAGATCTACTTTCCTGTGATCATACGTAATGTATAATTTAATTTCATGCAGGCAGCTGAACCTCTCTGTCCCATGTTTTAGGAGCGCTGATCTGAATCTGTAACAACCTGAATGAGGCGGAGTTTGGTTCTTCAAAATGTCATCCAAGATGAAGTGGATCTCTGAGGAGCTCATTAGTTAATAACACTCATGGTGGAGATAGTGTCAGATACGGGTCATCCTACGGAGCCGGAGACATTTTTGAGACACGATTGTTTCCAAAGAAGGTCATAGATTCTGAATTATTATGCTTTTCTGTGGAAGATATAGGTGCAAGTGATGATGTCATGTGGGTTAGAAAATAAGTCTTGACTCCCTGTGTGTGTGGTGGGATGTTAAAGTTATTCAATCTGCTGTCTTTTATTTGTTTTTGAATCCAGCATCATATTTTAATTTCATTTTTCATGTTACCTCTTGAATGCTTCAAGAGGTAACATGAAAAATTAAATGAAGTGTCTCCGTGAAGTCCTGGTTGCAGCCAGGTGTTTTCCTCTGGCACCTGCTGGGCTCCACTCTTCTCTGATTTGTGGGCATTTCCACTAAGTCAGCGGTGCGCAAACTGTGGTACGCGTACCTCTGGTGGTACACCGGGAACGTCATGACTTTCCACATTTTTTTTTCACATTTTCACTTAAAAAAAAAAAAAAAAAATGGAAACATACAATGCATTATAAATACAACTACGGCTGGGCAACTGTTAAAATTTTTAATCGCGATTATTAGCATTATTTCCCTGATTAATCACGATTAATCGCATTGTATACGCGAAATCAAATAATGAATTCAAAAGTAGTGTAAAGGTCACTTTTATTTAAATGTTCTGCTGCCATATGAACTAAAGTGCCATAACATTTGTTGTTCAAACACTTTTAACATCAGCACTTGTCAGTGACACATATTTAGTGTAAATCTCATAAAAAAAAAAGGAAAATAAAATAAAGCTAATTGCCACTGCCAGAGCAATTAATGTCATCTTGTTTTTATGAAAAGTTTAAAAAAAAAGTCTACAAACAAAATCGAACAAAATGATTGTGTCTCAGCACAATCAGAACATTAAAACAGGTAATTTCTGAGGTAACAGCAGAAACTTTTAACGGGGAGTTCAACTTGTCAGTTGTTACAAATAACCTTGTTTCTGTTGAATCCTCCGTCTGGGAGAACTTTAAAATGAAAATGTCCATGTTAAAGTTCAGCAACTTAACCAATCCGTGTATCATTCATTCTTTCCATTTTCAATCAAAAAAAATTTAAAAAAAATTAAAAAATAAAAAGTGACATTTTATTACGTTTTTTGTTTTTTAATCTAACACACAAAAAAAAGAAAAAATGCCTGTTTTTTTTTCATATTTCAATTTTAGACTTGGATCAAAATTACGAGATTAAAAAAACGGGCCACAGAACTGAATTTGTTTTATAATCCTCAACATGGAGAAATGACGCGATAGTTTTGTTGCAGTCCAGAATTTTCTTTTTTAGACAGAATTGTTAACATTGCTACCTGAGTTGCTACCTGAACTGTAAAGTTCAAGGATTTTTACCGTTCTCCATGTCTGTTTTAGCTTTTCCTTATGTTTACTGTTTTACGGTTCCGCAGCAGCCAGAAACAGACTTTTCAAAACAAAAGCATGTGAGCAACATGCGTTAACGCACGATTAAAATAAATTGTCAGCGTCAATAAATGAATGCATTAACGCGATAATAACGCGTTAACTTGCCCAGCCTTAAATACATTTCAAATGAAATGTGTAGCTTGAGATAATTAAAATTGTATATTTAAAAAAATATTTGTTGCATATTCAGTTGCAGGGCAGATGTAACAACTTTTGAGTGTTTATTTTGCTCTGTATGAGAATGCGAGAACTGTTGGACAGAGTTGTAAATGTCTGATTCAGTAAAGTAACAATTCAGGTAATAAATAACCACAATAGGGAATAAATATATCTGTGTTTAAAGCTAATTGAGAAGGCATATATGGCTATATTTTAAAATTGGTCATCATGGTGGTACTCAGAGAGCTGAACGGTTTCTCAGGTGGTACGCAGGATTAAAAGTTTGAGAACCACTGCACCAGGTGATAGTACCTGTTCGTACCAATTTTTTATTATTTTTTTTAAACTACCTACTTGGTACTCTAACTGAGCTGAGTCAAGCCAAAACGATGGAGGTGAGTACAAGTGGTAACAGGTATAAAAAGAGGCAACATGACTGCTGTGTTAACGGGGGTGGGTTTGGTTACTACAAATCTGATCCGCTTGGTAAATCTGAATTATAACTGGACTGAATTGAACCCGTTCTTTTCTCTGTAGTTTATCGTGGGATGAGTTTTGTTGTGAAATTATGCTATAGGTCAGGTTGTAAAAGGACGTTTTCATCAGACCGGAGGAAGCAGAGGCCCCACAACTTTATCTCTTGGTGCCAAGAGCGCTGCACACTGTTATATGTTGCCTTGACTGGGCTTTCATCACGTTTCCATGGCGACCTAACTTGAAAGGTTGATGGAGAGCGGGCAGCGGCAGACGCCGTCTCTTGTCATCGATTCGCCTCGAATTAGAGAAGTGTCCCCGCGCCAACTGAACCATTCACAGCAGATGGGGTGTCATGAATGCGACGGTGCTCAGAGCGAAGCTGTTATTCAGTCGCCTCTCCTTCAGCGCATCACGACCTCCTTCACTTCGCTCTCAACAAGGTTCCTCACTTCAGACGGGAAACACAATCAGATCAGCGTGAGCAGCAGTCCAGAGGCTACAGGTTGATGTGAAAGCATGATGAAGCAGGGCTCCTGACTTAAAGACTCATTTTCACACATGAACTTAAAAAAACTGTTGCTGTACTTTCTCTTGAGCTTTGATTAACTCGTATTCAGTTTTTTTTTTTTTTTTTTTTTTTTAGAACAATTTAACTTGATGTTAAAGTAAGTGTAAGGGCTATTTTGTGACTTAGAAATGGGACACCCCTTGAGTGCAGTTACGTCTTCAGACTGTGGGGGGCGGCCTTACGCCAAAGCTACGTCCAGTCCGTCAAGAAAACGACGACGACAAAGAAGAAGATAATACAGTGATCCCTTTTTTTCGTGGTTAATGGGAAACTTAATATCTGCAAGCTTGAGCCGGAGCCCCCCGAGCCTAAATAATGTGTTTAAAATATGTTTAAAAACCGCAAAAAAAAAGTAGCAAGGCACTGCAGCTTGATTTTTTTTTTTTTTTTTTGTAAGTAGTAAAACAAACCAATTGCGTGTCATTCTACTGTCCTCTTAACTTAATATGACAAGTGTTGCTTTATTTGTTGACCCCTTACGTTAATATCGGAACGTAGCTTCTAATCTTTGTCTGTTGATCAGAGCTGTGATCAAAAGTTTGGTTGGGCTGCAGAGATTTTTCACAATTTCAAATTGGACCATGGTATTGTGAAGTTTGGGGATGGCTGATGTAGATTATTGTGCTGCAATAGTTCTGATCTAAAACTGATGCAATGCACAACCGCTGACAAAAATGATGGAATACCCATTTTGATTCAATTTGATTGTTGTGTTTTTTAGAATGATGTTTAAATACAGAAGTCAATAGCAATTGCTTTTTTTTTTTTTTTTTTTTTTTAGATCAAGCGGAAGAAAATAAAATGTAATAATCTTAATAATCAGTAAAGAAAATCAGTAAAAATCAGGCCAATAACTAAAGAATTGGGGGAAACAAAAACACCATTACTCTCTGGCTTCTTTCAGCGTGTATTTTTATTATTTGTATTTGACAGTATTTTCATCACTCCAGCTTCTCTTATTGCAGTTAACAGAGCAGCTTTGCAGGGTGGAGTCTTGTTATGAACCATTTTCTTCAGTTTCCTCCAGAGAGAGAAGCAGTTGGATTGACGTTTAGACTATTTTTAAGCTTTTTTCACCGATGGTGAGATGGATTATTACCCTGAAAAATGATGATCATCATCATCACCAAACATCCTTTCAGGTGATTGAAAAAGTGTACAAGTGTACTTGGTCCAGATTTTAGAGACAGTTGACTGGGAACAACCAGCATTCTGCCATGATGTGATGATGAACTGTTTTTTTTTTTTTTTTTTTTTTTCATTTTTTTGAAACCCCTTTCATGTCCATCAGCTTGGCACAAAAGTTCATCAAGGTGTGCTATTAACTATTCTAACTACAGATTAATTATCAGATCTGATCTGATGCAGGTGTTTGTCTTAGAATTACAAATTCCATATTATTTTCCTCAAAATTGACAATTGCATTTGACTTCAACAATTTTATTTTTTTCCAAAAAAGTTTCTTAAAGCCAGGAAGTTGGAGTATTTTAAAAAAAATGTGCCTTGTATTCTTTTTTTTGTATAAAATGAAAACAAATGAACGAACATCCTTTCAAAATGGCGATTCCTTTTTTTTCACCAGGCTGCACATGTTTCATTTAATCTATGTAATATTTTCATTATTTATCCAATGATCAAGAAGTGGTAAATACCTTCACAGACCACCTGTAAACCAGTGATCCCCAACCCCCGGTCCGCGGCCCGGTACCGGTCCGTGAGTCATTTGGTACCGGGCCGCAGAGAAAAAGTAAATAACTTCCATTATTACAGATAAGATTTTACAGACTGGTCATTGGAAATATTGCCTGACATTAAATGTGTCTCCAGTTTCTGTAAACAGTCCTCTTCCCACTTTGTGAATAGACACGATAATTTTAGCCGCCAGTCACTTCTCTCTAGAGGTGTGAGAAAAAATCGATTTGGCAATATATCGCGATTTTCGGCCGCCCAATATAATTTAGATTTTTCAGCTCCTAATATTGATTTTTTAGTATGTTGTAATGGTTACTTAAATGTGCAAAAAACACTAATAAACAATAAATTGGATGTTTTCAAACATAGTTTTGACTCAATTTGTCCTCTGAATGATCAATATGATCTGATGAACATAAACAGCAACTTGATTTTTCATCTCTACTTTTAATTTTGATATTAACTCTGTAAAATATCACGATATATCATGATATCGCAATATCGTGATATATTGTGATATTTTACCGAGTTAATATCAAAATTAAAAGTAGAGATGAAAAATCAAGTAGCTGTTTATGTTCATCAGATATAATACGATATAATACTCACCTTTACTTCTCTCTGAGTTATTTACAACAAATGGGATAATTAACATATTTGTTTTTGATTTCTTCGAACATGTCAAAATACTGAGTAAAGCTGAACAAAAAAAAAAAATGAATCATGAACATTTTATTAAGAGCTCAGGATAAAAGCTTCTCCCAAATATCAATGTCAAATGAATAAAGAAGCATTTATACTGAGATTGTTTTCCTCCAGAGTGCTGGCTTTAAGCTTTTATTCTGTTTGGCTTTCATTAAAATTCTTGCCTTTTGCTCAAAGCCAAATGTAATTTTTTTTATCACAATGCACAAAAATGCATGTAAACATGATTATCTTCAAGTCCTTCCCAGATGACAAAACCTCTGACCTCTGACCACTCACGTTTTTTAAACCGGACCCTCGCGGTTACTCCAGGAACTGGTCGGATTAGCACGTAGCACTCGAACAGCGCTCGATCAGAGATGTCGTCGGTGGGACGAGTAATGAAGCGTTTTTTGCTCCAGGGTGAAGAGGTTTAAAAAGACACGCATCGAGAAAACAGCTGTAATGAGATCAGATGTCGGTGCTCTCAGAGGAGTTGCAAACTGAGCTGTCGGGCAGGTGAGGCGAGATCAGCAACGACCTGCAAACAGCTTTGGGTTGTCAGGACGTGAGCTCCGAGCCATTAAAATGAGCTATTTTACATTTTCTGTAGCCCCTACATACATATGTTGGGGTTTCCAGGCTATAAGAGCCCAGAGTTTCTCTCTTTTTGTCACATGACATCTTGTGATGAATGTGCAGAGTTATGAATGGATGCATTCAAGCCAAAATAATCTTTCCTTTAAGAGAACAAGTCCTGGTTCCTCGACCTAACTAAACTCTTGGTCCGGACCAAGCAGAAGATAATGGATGCATGATGCCCACTAAGTGTCATCACATTAGTGCGTGATTGTGTTATTTGTATTTATTGTTTTGGAATTGTCTCAATTTTATTTATTCTTTTAAGACCCAATTTGTGTGTGATATTCAGTTTTCATCCGACTATAATATAACTTTAATCAGTAGGTGGCAGTGCAGGACCATTTGAGCTGTTTCTCTGAGTCCCTGATGCGCATGCGCAGCCCGCTGCCCTCCATATCTACAGAGGAACGGTGAAAACGGTCCGCAACTCCGCTCTCCTTCCTATATAAACTAATTTACCTGTTTTCCAGGTAGGTAATCCTTCACAATCCACACAGAGATATCACTAGGTGTTTATGTCGTTTTTGGGAAGGTTTGTGCTTTGATTTTGGTCGGATTTATATGTAAAAGAAGCTTGTAGAAATTTTAACAGTTCGCATCAGTGTTTTGTATTGTGGTGCGCTAAGATGGCGTCTCCTACTGGTTCCTGTGTCTCGTCCTGTTTGGGCATCACTCCTCCACTTCAGTTAGATTAATGCTTGAATTTGATTGATGGCTGGCCCCATTTTATTATTTTAGGGAATGGTTTAAATCCATGATGCAGATATGCACATGTAAATAGTGTTCATGGGTGATACAGTTACTGTTTTCTATTAAGTCCTGGTGCTAGTAGCATCTTTAACGTAAAAGTGCACAGTAATATGCAATAATTAAATAACCAAAAACTAAATTTGGAAAAGGAGAAATGTTAAAAGAGAATTGTAGAGATGACAAAAAGTGGATGTTTATTGTATTTTGCTTTTTATTCAATGTAATGGGATATTTAATTTTGAATGTTCTATGGACTTGAAAATGTGAATGTCTAGATAGACAGAGGATAGAGACAGTGTTATTGAATGCTGGGTAAAATGAATATAGAAAGGACAATGCAAACAGTTATTAGGCAGTGAGATAAATGTTTATTGTATGTGAATAATTGTGAATAAAAAATATATACAGAGGAATGGTGAAAACGATCCACAACTCCACTCTCCTTCCTTTATAAACTCATTTACCTGTTTTCCAGGTATTATATATCTGTTGTTTGGTGCCTTATCCTGGTACCTGCAACAGATGGATGCTTGGGACAGCCAGGTCTGGAAAAAGAGTGAAGTCGGAACACGCCATCCTTTCAAGCCAACCGTTTTAGCCTGGCTGGCTAAACTTGTGCTAAGCTATGATGCTTACTAATGTCACCCTATGTTCGGTCTGATTAAATCTGCCCGAACATCCTAATTTCATGTTTTGCAACCAAAACAAAAACTGAAACAAGGAGTACGAGAACTCCGCTGGGACCCACTCGGTGGGTCGACCAAGCCCAGTAGCAAGCAGCTGGAAGGGCCCTAAAAGGATGGTGCGGTGACCAGAGGACCAAGCTGCTGCAAGAGGTTGAAGTTGATGAGATAGTGGTGTTCCACCTGGCACCCTCCAGAGAATCCCTGGTTGGCAGCCTTCAAGGAAGAAGATATCTGCTCCAGGCTGCTTTGCTACGCCTTCCAGGCCGAACTCAAAACCGGTCTTTTAGTATAGTTAACATCACAACAAGCTGTATTGTTTTTTAAAACAGGAACGAATATGCTCTGTTAGGGGGTAACTCACATTCAGTTACCATAGCAAGCTGTCAATCAACAGGTTACGCCCCTAGTTGTGCCTTAACACACGGCTGTATGTAATTTTACCTGATAAAATACATAAAATGTTTAACCCTCCGACAACTGTCATTGATATGAAATATATCAATGGAGACCAAAACCGTTTCTTTTTTAAATATGTTCATCTCTGGGTCAGAGCTGGACATTTTGGAGACGGACTCACCGTAGACTGTGACACATCCGTGGAAATCCCACCTGCATTTGAAACCATCCTCTTCAACTGTGTCAAAATAAATGTCATCTCAGGGTACCTTACAGAGTACAGTCCAGTAATTAAAAATCAATTATCCTAGTCAAAAGAGCTTTTTAAATCCCAATGAATTGTTCAGATCCCTGTGCGTGTGCACACTTTGACTTAAAACGGGGCTTTTACGAACCTTTCCGATCATTTTCATCCATCAAGCTTTCTTTCTGAGGCTCTCAGGGGGATGATGAAGAGAATCCTGGCAAGAAAGGAAATGGTTGCGTTGGACCAGTCCTATTTCTCATCTCACCCAGTGACAACTGGGAGATTATTCAGCTTAGATGAAGCGGGTATATCGGATGGATGGATGGATGGAAGGAACCAGAAAAAGGGAGGGAAGCCAATTAAGGGAGTGTATACAGTGGGGTTACATCAGTGAGGTGTCAGAAGGCTGCTTTAATAAAATATTAAGATGCACTTTGAATATTGTTCACTTAGTGGCATCTGCAGCCGTCTGGCCAAATGAGACAAGACGAGTATCAAAGGAAAAGGCTGCGTCATCCAGTGTCCTCGTTTGATGAGTCTTGGTGCGTTTGCTCAGTGAGGTCAGGTGCAATTTTGTGATATTCCGTGTCATCTCCAACCACGGGGACCAGGATGGGCGTATTGTCATGGAGGGCATGTCTCGTTCATCGGGCAAATTACTGAGATACATCCAAGGGACGGCGCTAATGAGAGGGCTGCATGGACGCTAAGATACGCCCAGCTCCGAGCTGCTGCTCTCAGATGTGACGGTCCATCAGTTAATGATCCAGACATATTCTCTTTTTATATGCCCGCTTCTTTTACAAATCAAATTTTGGCTTGTAATTGAAATGCAAGGAAATGTTGCTGTTGTTTTTTTTGTTTTTTTTTCCTTTGTACTCGGTTGCTGTTGGAGGCAAAAAAACAAGTTAGCGCGTCATATTCAGAACTGTCTGGAAGGGTTGCCAATTTGAGAAAACTGATTAGAGGTAAATGTGAGGCTGTTACGCCCCGGCTCGTGAGGGAAAAGGACACAACATAAAACCAGGTGTAACTGGTAAATAAAGTTATTTACAACTGAAGGAAACCAAAAAGAACAATAAACGCAACTAAACCTCTCAAAAAGTAAAGAGACGACTCGTTAAAGATGCAAACGAAAGGCAAGAAGGACTTAGCCTAGTCAAACTAAAAGGGTAGCACACGGGCTTCTGAAAAAAAGAAAAACACAATAATCCTCCCTGGTTTCCTGCTGCCAGAAGAAGTTTGAAGATCTCCTGGCGACGTAGGACGTGACTTTGAGTCTTCCTTTCTGGATTAGCCGTGCCGTTCTGAGTGTGTTAATGGGTTCAGAAAAAAGCTGCTCCAGGCCAACTTTTAAATGCATAAAAGATATTTATTTACAAGAAAAAAAAGGCACAATGAGAGACTCCTGCAGCGAGTCTGGGATTTCCTTTGAGCAGAATGAGACAAAATCAGGGAAAATCGGAAAATAGAAGAAAATCAGAGACAAAGACGCAGGCTCTTTTATAGTCTGGTCAACGCCTATTTTGCTAAAATTCAGTTTCACAGATGTAACCAGTTAAATTTAATGAGACAGTTTCATGTTCACTCCTCTTGCTTATCTTCTTCAAACATAAACAGTCCCGTCTTAAGTTTACAGTTGGAATCGATCAAAAACTCTCTAAGACAGATTCGCAGCTCTCGTCTCTTCTTGGCCGTCAACTGTACTCTATTTTTCTGAAAAAGGCAGGATGTGGACTCAGTAAACCTACAAACCTGCAGACAGAGTAATCTCACGCACCAACATGAACTCGTTGACTCTACAGAATATCCTAAACTCAGCGAACGTCTTTTAAAGGACGTGGTCAAAACTTGTACAAGTACATTAATCCCTCGCCAATTCACACTTTAAGTTTGGCGGTTTTAGTTATTCACAGATTTTTTTCAGAAATATATATTATAAAAAAAAAATCTGGATGTTGTGCACGTTCTCTCGCAGCGCAGAAATGTTGTGAGCCAACCTGGCCCCTTTAAGAAGGTAGCCTTATGGGTAATGATGTGGCCTTATGGGTAATGTAGTGTGTGTGTGTTGTGGGACGGCAGAATGAAAACGAGGTTAGATGAAAGACCGGTTTCTTTACTACGGTTCAAAGACCAGAGGCTGTGAAGGTAACAGAAAGACCACAGTTGAGCCTTTGTCTTGTTTTTTTGGATTATTGATCATACATCGTACAGAGGGCCAAATTATTGTACAAATACGATAATTATCGTACACCTGGCAACGCTGGGAGGTGCGCCTCCTACAGGTGCCCTGAGGCGTTACCAATCGATCCGCGCACAATCAACCCAGACAAGAGCTTAAAATGCCTATTTATCTATTTACTCTATATTCTTGACAATATTAAACCTGAACAATAAAACTAAAATAACAATGAAATTTATATAATCGAATCAAAACAAGGGATACTATTGCAAGTGTTGTGCAGCTGAAAATTAATTAACTGTTTCTGGCAAATTAAATGGGACTTTAAGAGGGCTGTGCACAGTCGAATGCCCAAAGTCTTAATGAACTTGAGTACTGTTGTAAAGAAGAACGAACCAAAACGCCTCCACAAATGAAGAGACGGATTCCTTTTAGCTGTTACTGCTTAACCTGCATCTGAATTATAGGGATCTTTTTTTTTTTTTTTCTTTTTGGTTTAATTTTTGTTGAAATAAACCTTGAGAACCTCCTCCAACTCTGTCAAATAACAGGTTCTGGTAGAAAAGCCTTCTGCCTTTTGTTCTGAACCACAGGAAAAAAAAAAAAGCTTATTGAAATTTCCTTCGCACATTCTCCCCGACACCTCCAGTAACAAAACAAAAGCCAAAGCACACGGTATGCTATCTGACAGAAACATCACTCAGTCCGTGAGGGAAGTGGCATTTCAAATTATCTAGCTTTGTTTCCTTGGAAACTTAGTGACAGAGCATTTTAGAAAAAACAAGTCCAAATGAAAAGAAAGGAATGTCAAGTATATCCAATTTGTAAAAAAAAAAGACAAAAGATGACCAACGAATAAGAGAAATCAAAGAATTTAAATGACATTTTTTTCAAGGTTAAAAACTTGATTTTCATCAGAGGCGGTTTTTAAATATTTATTCAGTAGGGAACCACTTGACTGAGGCAAGAGGAGGAAATGGACTGCGTTTACCGGATAGCTATTTACTAGTCTTGTCAAGCACTGAGAGCTTGGTCTTTTTGCTTTAATTGAGGTACTTCTCCATTAGCTTCACACCTCAGAACAGTTTGTGATCACTTTTATAAAGATAAAGAAAAATGTAACGCTGGGTCTTAAAGTGCGAAGATGATGTCTGAAGTCTCTTCTGATTGGCTGGATCGGTGATCGTTGGGGAACGCTCGAATGAGCGCGACTCCCGTTGCAGGTCAGGATGAGCACAACTTTTTCAACAATGACAAGTCCGGAACGCATGTTTGAGGTACAAGAGAGGTCACATGGCGACATCTCTGCTCGGGACGGCTGTTAGAGCGATCCGGCTGAACCTGGATGTTTCAGGAAGCCATCGTGGAAACAAAAAACAGTTTGCGTGAAGCAGAAACGATCACTCCTTCCTTGCTTTTAAGATGACTGCAGTGCCTGTAGATCTTCTAATACGAGTCCAGATATATTGCTGTCTTTCCTTGGAGGGCCCAGTGATGTCATAATGCAGAGCAAAGAGGCCCAGACCTCCATCTTTATAGCGTCCAGCTCTCCTGCAGGTTTAAAGGAGACGCTCCCAAGCTAGCTGCTAATGTAACCTCTCTGGTCGCAATGCTGCAGACATCGCACCGATCCTGCTATTGATATCCGTATATCCGGATCGTGTAGGGGCTAATAGTTATAGCCATAGTTGTAGGAGGTAAGACTAGAGTAGGCTCGTCTTAGCTATGCTAAGCTATGCTGCTATAGGCCTACACTGCAGGGGGACGCCAACATGATCTGCTGAGTGGTGTCTCCACTGCTCTTCACCCTTTCCTTCCCTTTCCTCCTCTCTTCTTCCTCCTTCAGCTCATTCCATAGTAAATAAGGAGCACCTTGTTACTGTAACTGTGCTCAATTTTCTTTCCTGTAGTTTGTTGTGCTGTTTTGCCCCTTTTTTCTCTTTTCTTTCTGTATGTTTGCAGGTCAGAGTTTCCTGAGTTTCATGCTGACTTGCAGTTCCCTCCTCTGTCCATCCCAGCGTTTACCTCCACCTGTGTCTGTAGGTGTGTTCAGGGTGCTGGCTGGTGATCTAGTCCTCTGACTATCTCACCTCAGTGCTGCTACCTGCATCTGTTTATGTAGTCATTTCATTCAGTCATTTGTGTCTCTCCTCTCTCTGTCCTCCATCCTCTCTCTGTCCTGTCTCTCCTCTCTTTTTCTTTCTTTACCCAGCTGGTCTTCATCAGGAAGGTCCCCCCATATGAGCCAGGTCCTGCTCAAGGTTTCTTCCTCTTAAAGGGGAGTTTTTCCTTGCCACTGTTTGGCTTAAAGGTCTTTTTTCTCCCTCAGGGAGTTTTTTTTTTTACCTTTTAGTTAATGATATTTGCTCTGGGTCTCTGTAAAGCGCCTGGAGACAACTGACATTGTAACAGACGCTATACAAATAAAATTTAATTGAATTGAACTTAATTGAATCCATTCTTCCATCAATCACGAACCAGGTCCCGAGGTGCTCAAACACCTCCACTTGAAGCAGTGCCTCATCTCAAACCCAAAGAGGGGATTTTTTTTTTTTTTATTCGATTTCAGAGGTGCAGACTACTGCTCCAGCAAACTCTTCAGACGAGTCCAAAAGCAACGAGGAAACATGCCATGTCATTGTTAATGTCACAGCAGGAGCTGTGATGTTTAGAAAGAAAAGCTATTTAGAAATGGTTTTCATCAAAAAAAAAAAAAAAAAAATCATCCCAGGGTTCAAGAGGATCACCGGGAGGAAGAGAACGTCCTCCCAGCCATCAGCTTCTCCAGCATTTTCCACTTTCTTTGTCTGAATAAAGAAAAGAAAAACCCTCTTCAGACGCTGAGGAGAAGTCTCAGTTCTTTGGTGACTATTAGAGATAAAAACAGGCTGTCGCTCTGAGCTCTGAGCAACGTCCGACAGAGAGACAACTAATTTGTTATTCTCACCCACGGTGACAGCCTATTTGAATTTGATTCAGTGCTGTTTTTCTTTTTTAAGCTTTCGTGTAAAGCTGAACTGTTAAACTCTAAGGGAAGCAAATAATCTGTACCTGCAGAAACCTTATTATGTAAAAAGAAATGCAATCCAATAGTGCAGTGCAACATATCATCACTTCACATCTTTATTAATAAAAAGCATTCTTCCACTGGCCACATGTGGTGGCACTTTTAGACAACAGCAAGGAAACTGAAATAACAAAACTATTTTTTCCTCTTGCATTCACCGTTTCCTATCTCTGCCTCGTGCTGTTTCTTCTAGTGTCCTCCAGATCTGCTCCTGGGTGCGTTAGTCCTGCGTCTCGCTTGGTTCAGCTTTGAATTACCGGCAGGAAATTAGGCTTCACGGAGGAACGACACGCAGGTTAGAAGAAACCAGCAGAAACACTGGAGGCACACAAGTTAGAAACTGGTCAGTGTGACCCGGAGGGTGTGCGCTTGTGCGTGCACACACACACACATCCGTAGAAAAAAAAAGTGAGCCAAGCTTCTAAAGCGTGAGTGGAGCTCTCCGTGTAAATTTATATTAACATTCTAGCAACGTATAAAAGTCACTATAACTCGAAATATCCATAATTAAATTTGAAAGTCATTAATTGAGACTCATTATCAGGTTAATTCCTGCAGACGGCACCTCTTGACTGAGAGCTGAATGACTCCGCCTGACTCTGCAGACGACTTTCTGAGCCCTTTATCTCGTTTTGTACCACTGAGAGCGGATGAGGAGCCGCGCTCCCCTTGTCAGGCTGTCGGCGGAAATTCAGAGTAAAAGGAAGCTTTGAGACTTTTATCTCAGGCAGCATTCGCTGCAGTGAGGAGTCTCCGTCACGTACCGCAGCACAAATGAACGCATCGGTCGCCTGAGCTCCCTGGATTTGTTTCCACGTCAAACTGACAGATGCGCTAACTCCAAGGCTTTTACCTCACTGGTTTAAAGGTGGTGCTTTTACAGTGAATGCTGCAGTATTTCTGTGCAAACCTAAACCGTTGTGTTGGCATCAACTAAAATCAGGGGAACCGTTCATTGCACCGATACTGCGCGTTCATTTTTTTGAGAAATAGTGTAAAACTCCTAGATCTCGATCAAATATCTCATGTTCGCTCATGTGTTGTCCTTAAAGGCGTCGTTACACCTCTCCAACTCGGTACAATGTAACTCATGCAGTCGTACCGACGGAGACGTGGACCTTCCGGAGTTCTCCGATGCAAAGCAATTCACCGCCCGAACACTAGGGGGCGTGATGTTTTCCTGTAGACCAGCTGACAACAGCAACATTGCCTTCTTCTGTACTACGGATGGTTTATTTACATCCCGGCTGCCACACAAAGCAGCGTTGCCAGGTGTACGATAATTATCGTATTTGTACGATAATTTGACCCTCTGTACAATGTACGATCAATAATCCGAAAAAAGGCCGAATGTACGATTAATTGACCGTTTAAAAATCATTGCCTGCCCCAACTGTCTGCCGGAGAGTTTTTTGTGAACCCTAAAGGCATCTGTTCCCATGTGACATGTTTCCAGCCAATCGCTGAGCGTGAGATACGAGTGTTTGTCTCAGAACAACTAGCATGATAGGCTGAATGGTCAGCTGCACCCGCCCACGAGACGCTCACAGTCAGGACCAGATCAGGAAGTCGAAACGAGATTTAAACAGAGCTTAAGCAGAGCAGAAAAGGCAAGGGAAAAAATAGTCTCCAAAATCACCTCCAGGATTGATAATTTGGCTCTTAGTTCCCACCTCTCATCTGTTTTTGGGGGACACATTAGTCTAACGCAACTGTGAGTACTGACGCCACGAAACTGTGAGTGCCTGCGGGACGCTATTTATCACTAGAGTGATTGTATTTGACTATAGCGCATCATTGGGCTTGTTATTTTGGTTATCACAGATGAACGATAATTTCCCTCAAAATACGATAATTTTGAGTCTCTGGTACGATAATCTTACATTTCCCACCTGGCAACGTTGACACAAAGACACAACCAGTGAAGAACGGCGACCGGCAGAGAGAGACTTCTGGTGGAGCTGGAGCCGATCAGCACTGAGCAGCAAGTACTTCTGTTGCAAAGGTTGAGACGAGATCGAAAGATGAGAACAAGTGTGGAGGTCCCCAGGTCCACTCAACCAGTCGAGGCAGAGCACGGGTGAATAGTCCGCCCTTCTACGACCTTTGAGGGAAATGGGTGAATATCAAATATTTAATGGTGGTGGTGGTGGTGGTGGTGGTGGTGTTAAACTGGGACTGGAATGGTGAGCCAGCGGACCAGTCAGAGGCTGGCGCCATCCATAGGGTCCATTCAAAGGCAGCCGCGTTGAATCGCCATCATTGAGCGGGGTCGCACCAGAAGCACCCACGGGCGCTGCTCCACCTGAGATGGATGTTGAGTCTGCTTTGGCGCTTGGCCGCTGGTAGGCTGCGTCCGTTCACGCACGACACATCGAGTTGGCGGGAAGCAGACGTGAGAACGGCAGTAAGAGTCCAGCGAAACTGGTACCAGTATCCAACACAGCCAGCAGCCTCCATCTTTATGGCCTCCAGCTCTCCTGCAGGTTTAAAGGAGACGCTCCCAAACTAGCTGAATAATGTAACAGACATGAAAATGGGTCAGCGGTTAAAAACGTGAGAAGTGCGTGCAGGGGGTGGGATGGGGGGGGGGGATACTTCAGGTACACTGTGCAAAAAGGGTCAAGGTATCTAGAGTTTACAACTTCACCTTCAGCCTTCTCAGCCCTCAGTGAATATCATCCTCACATGTCCCTGACATGGAGTCATCAATTAGAGATATTAAAAAGAAGCCTGTGTTTCTTCTTTTATGTTATCGTTAACGACACAAGCTTGACGCAAACTTCTAGCAAACGGGAGCTGTTTTTCACCGGAGCTTTGGCTAGCTCTGACAGTGTTCAACGTTAGCTGTAGCGAACAACAGTAACTTTGTTTTATCGCAAAGTATGAAAACGATTGAAACCATAACTCACCAAGTTGAATAAAATAACCCCCTCCCTTCCCCCCTTAAAAAAGAAAACTCCTCAGATCTACACCATTCACATAGGTCACCCTTTTTGACTTCAAAACGCCGAAAGGTGAGGGATTTTCATGTCTGTGTAACCTCTCTGGTGTGTCCTGGGTCTGCCGTGGGGTCTTCCACCTGGTTGCGCATGTCTGAAGCACCACGCCAGGGAGGCGTTCAAGAGGCCAGATGCCCAAAACACCTCAGCTAGCTCATCTAGATGTTATGGGCAGCGCCTCTGCAGTAAGCCCCTCCTGAAACTTCTCCATCAGAGTCCAGGAACCATACAGAGGAAACTAATTTCATCCACCAGTATTCATGATCTCATGATTTTGGTCGCAACCCACAGATCATGACCATCACTGAGCCTCGCAACGTACACTTGCTCTCTCTTTCCCACAACAGACCACTACAGAGTCGCAATGCTGCAGACAACGCACCGATCCAGCTGTTGATATCCGGATCCATTCTTCCGTCAATCACGAACCAGATCCCGAGGTGCTCAAACACCCATCTCATCTCAAACCCAAAGAGGGGATTTTTTTTTAAACCATTTATTAGATTTCGGAGGTGCTGACTTTCGGCTGCCAACTGGCAAAGTCCAAAAGGAATGGGGAAACATGCCATGTCATCTTTTTATCTTACAGCACTCAGCCTTTTTAAATGTATAAATCCAGAAAGAACAAGGCATGGCGAGATGCAAGTCTATAAACGGGCAGTTATAGACGGGCAATTAGTTTAAATGATGACGGCATTTCTTCGTAGGTATCCACAAAATCTTCCCTTGCCTCAGACGACATGTATTGCTTGTCTAAATAAGGACAACAACTAAATATTACATATATATTACTGTAAAGTAGTAATTTGGAAGTACAGCACGTCATCTTAATTGATGGGCATTTGTGTGCAAATGTGCCTTCAAAGTAATTGATCCTCTGATCGCCACAGTGCATAACAGTATAACGCATAATATAAAATGTCGAGAGGAAATGCAGTTATTTTATGAGGTGTTCATGAATCTGGTTATTATAAAGGGGGTGATTTATGTGCAAATCTATTCACAGATTTAGAAAGATTCCATGAATGAGGCTCGGTGTGAGACAAAGTCTGAAATAGTCCATATTTACAGAAGATGACCCAGTTAAACCAGGTTGGTGTTGTTTTTAACCCTTTAAGTGCCAAATTGCGACAAGCAACATTGCTGAATGAAACGGGCTGTATCTATAAACGTGATGCCGAATCTTGTTACTACTTTTCACCAGGAGATGGCGGACATGTGTGCCTGTAATCTGAGAACCATTTGTGAATGTGGTGCTTTTCAAAGTTTTGCAGTAAAATGAGTTTGTAAAACACCGAAGCAGTGGTCGTAGTTGTCCTGGCAGACGCGGGATAAGCCGCGGGAAAAAACACACCGCTAATGGCGCACCGGAAATCACTGTGATGATGATGATGATGATGATGGGTGGGAGTTCTTGAGAGAAGAGGAAGAGTATCAAAAGTGGATCTGAAATTTTGATGAGCCTGTTGGTAATTGTGGAGACGATCTGACAATTCTTGTGCATGGGGCTTGGGGAAAAATCTGAAATTGAGGACTACTGGGCAGGTTTGGGCAGGTGATGTCACAATAATCAAATTAGATGACAAATCTACTTCCATCCCAAATTTTGGTTTATACTGAAGATGTTTCTTATTTACAGTATGCCTTTATCTCAAACCACTTTAAAGTTACAGCCTTTTGAAACCTTAATATCAAAATTGAACATTTTCCAATATGGCCGCCACCTTGTGACATCATAATATGCAAATTATATGAATAATTTCACTTCCATCACAGACTTTGAGTCATACTGAATAATTTTCTCTCTAACAGTATACCTTTATCTCAAACTGCTTTCAAGCTATAGCCTTTTGAAATCTTTATCAAAATTGTATATTTTGTTGAAAAATCTCCAGTGCCTAAAGAGTTAAAGGCAAATGATGTTACTGATTATCTTCTCCTGGAAAATGAAGGATTGATAATTATTTATAATAGACTTCCTTTTCAGCTGCTCCCCTTTTTTGGGGTCATTTAACTGTATGAAAGTCAAAGGAAAAAAAATATTATTTTTCAAGAGAGATTGATTTTTGTCTGACAGGTTCTCTCTCTGGACCTGATGAAAATGGAAAACTAACCCGCTGTCAGCCCACATTGTTTCTTCTTTTTCTCCAGGACAAAGGGTGATTTTATTTTATTTTTTGAATAAAAAGATGCATTACGTTTCCTGGAACCACCCAAAGTCATTTGATTTGTTATGAAAGTAAATGTCAGATCAGTCAGGAGACGTCAACGCTGAGATCCTTCTAGCGCCGACTAATTTGCTGTATTTCAGGCCGAATGAAACGTGACTAGTTACACGTGTCTGGAAGTTTCAAACAGTTGAGTGTTTCAAACATCACCACACGTGAAACTAGTGCAGAGTCGGACTTTGTCAAGACAAATTAGGCTGACTAAGTGACGGCAAACGCTGAACATTATCTGCAATGTGACAGACCAGGGCTGATAATTCGCAGAGTGAAGCAGCCGCTTGAACGCGACTGACGTTTTTCATGCGGTCCAGTTCTGACAATGTTCTCGCACAGAAATGGACTCGCCGCACGTGCGCTGGTTACTGCGCAACTGGAAAAGTTAATGGCACCTGATAAGGCCGTTTCACTAAAGTGGTAAATGGAGCAGGCGGTGCACCTGCGGTTCGGCTCCATAATTGGGTTTGATGGAGGAGCTGAATTTCTTCCATTTTCCGGGGGGTTACTGTGAGCCATCGTCAATTTGCTCCCCACCATTAAGAACAATCTGGTTGGAAGAAACCCTTCACATAAATCACAAAGCATGCCGATACTTGTGCAGTTCAAATAAATGTTCATTTGGCTCTGGCGAAGGCAGTGGTCTTTTATTTTTTTTTCTGATTCAGTCGTGTGTTTCAGCAGAGCCTCTGAATTTCTTTCTTATCTCTTTCACACTTGGCAATCATTGGCCATTGACCAAGAGGAACTATTGGACTCAGAGCAGAGACGGTAGTTGCCCCCGAGCTTTTACAGTTTGTTGAGCAGCATAAATCAGCACCCACACACTTAAAGCATAAAGTCCTTGTTCTGACTGCAACCCACTGAAGACCGGCCGTGCACATGTATTTATCAGATACCGTAAGCATGAATCCTAATGAGGACGATTCTCTTACATAAATGATGCACAAGATGCATGAACCTTAGAAAAATAATAGAAACTAGGAAAGCACTCGGAGAGCGCAGACTTCCGCCAAATGCAACAATTCCCCCATATAGCGATTTACAGATGGCGATAAAATCCGCGTTGTCGATCAGATCCGGATCAGCCTTTGAAATTTGATAGAGGTTCCCATGATCTCTGAGTCAAATTTCATGAGTTTTTGGCAATAATTAACGGAGATATTAAGAAACTTCTTTGAAAATTTTCGGCCTCATTGACCACAATTTTATCAAAAATTTGAAAGTGATCCAGAATCCAGGATTTCTTCCGGATCACACGTAAAATGAAATCAATTCTTCCTTTTTACATTTCTGACAACTCCTGAAAATAATATCAAAATTCATCTATAACTTTTTGAGTTATCTTGAACACAGACAGACAAACACATAAACACAAAACCTCCTTGGCGGAAGGTAATTAAAAACATCTTTTTTTTCCCACCTCTGTCATTACAGCTGGGATTGATTTGAACTGCTGTTATTATGAGTCATGTGTAAAACTCAGATGCTGTCCGATTTTTTTTCCCATCAAAGCTTTAAAGCTGGATCATTCAAATTACCTCAAGGTAAACAGAACGCGCTCTTCTGCGTTTTCTGACTTGTCGAAAGTGTTTCTTCAGCTTTAAGTTCAAGGTTCCACAGGAGGTAAAGCGGAAGCGCAGCACCAGCCGCTTTGAATTGCCGCCAATCAAGCCAATGAGCAGCGTTGCCAGATGCACGATAATTATCGTATTTGTACGATAATTTAGCCCTTTGTATGATGTACGATCAATATTGGTTAAAAAAAAAAGAAAAACCCAAATGTGCAATAATTTTGACCTTTCCATGAAACACCTGTTTAGCTATTTCAAATTAAAAGCTTTTAAGCAACAAAATGACGGGGTACTTTTATTGTGAAGCGGCCATAGGAAGTGAAATGTGTTCATGTGGTGTCACTTGTGAGTGGAAGGTGGCGATAGTGCGCCAAAACCGGGAGGCCAACTACTGTAATGCTAATGTGAAGAAGAAAAACTCCTATCACTAGAATGAAGACCAAACACAGCCAAAGGGCATGTAATCTTAGCTGCGTCATGGTTGAATTAAGTGTACGATAGTTTGGGCTAAAATACGATAATTTTGGGGTCTCTGTACGATAATTTCATTTTCAACATTTGGCAGCACTGCCAATGAGAGTTGTCGTACCGGTTTTCCACCACAGATGCGTGTTGGGTCTATTTAGGCGCTTGGTAGACCTCGTCACCTTACACGCAGCACAATGGGTTGGCACGAAGTCGGATACAACAACCTGAAAATTTCGTAAGTAGAGACGCGTTTTCCATGTAAATGCTCTAATCTGTTCCAACCCCCCAAAATTCAGACATAAAATTTTTATAAATCATAAAATTGCATCAAAACATGTAACAAATATGTGTTACAATTAGATTACTGCACAATAAACATAAAATGAGAGTTGCACATAATGTGAAAAACAGAATAAAGTAAAGAATAAAAATTATGTTCATTTACCTTTTAACTGCTATCGTCGTCACCTTTTCTCTCTCAGCAGTGGTTTCTGCCTGACGTTTTGTAACGAACCGTTCCAAGGACGTTTTCTTTTGTCGGCTTTTGACAATCCTTCGAAAATGTGCAAGGTAAACATTATCATAGTGAGCGATAGCCCGACTAGTGAACACTTTTTCTGGGTGATTCTTTTCAACTAATTCTGAGATTCAGAGAATTCAGACAGCGATGCTAGAAAGATGCTAGCTGATAGCCAATGGCAGAGCAGCTACAAGTATGTTTACGTTCGGTAAACTCTGGGAGCTGCAAGTAGCAGCGCGTACTATATTTTTGCCTTTCGTATCTTGAAATTTCTTTCTGTATGTAGTAGGGCTGTAGCGATACACTAATCTTGCGATACGATATACGATATTCAGCTCACAATATGATATATATCGATATTCGTCTTAAGATACATCATTTTCTGAAAGATTTTAAAAGGACAAAGTGATTTTGGTGACATCTTGTGAGTGTTCCAATGACTTTGTTTGAATTAATTGAACTGAAAGCATCAATTACACATTATATGGCTGACAGGCAGCTTGCAAATGCTGGACACAATGAATAAAAGATGTGTTGAGAAAAATAGTTTCATTTATTTAAACAGTGCAAATTGTTGCTTGCAAGCTTTTAATGGTGGGACACGGGGGTTTTGAAAGAAGCTTAGAATATCGATATCCGCGACTGGTTCAAATCCCGGTTGCGTCAGGAACAGCATCTGGTGTAAGACTTGTGACAAACCAATCATGTGGACTTGGCATTGCTAAAGCTGTGAAACCATACGTTTCCATCGGTCTAAAGAGGAAAACGTCCATTCCAGTGGGGTCTGAAGGGGTTAAGCTTGTTTACTCCAAGTCAGTGACCAAAAGGAATGAAGCAATTTCTGGTTTGACCTTTAAAGCAGGTAATGAAAGCATCACTGTTCATCTGTCTTTAATCAGAAAATGCTCACAAATCAAGTGCTTTTTTTTTTTTTTGCTACCTGCAAAGCTGTAAAAGGTCAGCCGTTATGTTTTTGGTGAAAAGGATAATTATATTTCCGTTGTCACTCAGAGACAGCGACACTGACATCAGCTTCATAATGAACAGTTATTGGACCAAATGGACAAACGGCGTCCTCATCATTTGTAGAAATCCTCTTGGTACGTTTCTGAAGAACTTTTTTTTTTTTTTCCTGGACTTTTGAATCAAAAGATTTATGGAGCTTCATTTAAGATAAAGTACGATTTATTTCTATTTTTGTGCAGATGGATTTTCATTATTCTGTTGCCATACGATGGTTAAAATTTGATGGGAAATTCAGTGAATTGCAACATTTTGCACATTTTGACACCACATAGACAACTTGGTACCTTAAATTCATGAACTTGACTCCTTTCTATAATATCAGATCAGAATCATCAGATCAGAACTACAAACACATGTTCTGGACATGAGTATTACATGCATTTGATGCAACACAAAAACCTTTCATGCAAACACCTTATAAAGGCCAAACTGCCAACAGCAAAAGGTAGATCAAGCAGTAGATTTCTTTTTTCCTCTACAGACAGGACTGAGCAAAAGCTCTCTGTTCTACTATTGAAATGTTTTATAACCTGTATTGTATTGCTATACAGGCTATAAAACTCTTTACACTCTTTACTTATATATATATTTCACACTTAACACTAAGAATGCCGCAATTTTGGAAAAAAAAAAGAAAGATTTAAACCGATTATTTTAAAATATGATTCGAATCGATTTAATTACACCATGAATCGTGATGCGGCCTCCAGGCCAGCAGAGGGCGCACTCGAGTTAAACTACGTTCTCGTTCAATGTCTATTCTGTAGAGCTGGGCGATACTGGGAATTTGGGTATCGGTCCGATACCAAGTATTGGTATCGGTATTGCCGATACCGATACTTTTTCATATTAGGCTTGATCCATCATGAAACTGCTGATCTTTTGGTGTTTTTGTGAATTTTTTTTTTTTTTTTGTTAAAACCTAGGATAGAATTTCAGCAAACTTTATAGGTGACTTCAAAATACTTTATCACTATTAACATTTTTGTGTAAATATTTCTTGGAGTTGAATTATTCTGTTCATGTTTTTTTTTTCTAGTCCGCCTCTTATGATATTATATCTTTCAACACTTGTGTAATGTTGTTTGCACTGTGTGTCCTTTCCTGTTGCTTTAACTCGATAGATTTCTCCATTGTGGGATAAATAAAGGATTATCTAATGATATTTTATCTTAGATAACACCTTTCAATGGAATACATGACATGTACTGGGTTATTTCAAGGTCTTAATGATATTAATTAATTATATTTTTTGAGTTGGCTCCAATAACGTACGCATGCTGTTAACTGGAGTTAGCACTCGGACACCACAGGACCGGGACATGAAAAGGAGCGCTGGACGCTGGTAGCTCCTCAAATACACCAGACTGTACTGAAACCTGAATTTCCCACTTAGGGGGATCAATAAAGTATATTTGAATTTGAATTTTTTGATTTTGTAAAACTGAAATAAACACAAATAAGTAACATAAATTAAAATGCATTAAAAAAAATAGGCAGTAGCTAGCATGCTAATTTACGTATGCTAACGAGCTAGCATGGTAGCGGCACTGGTAGCAGCTAGCGGTTTTCCGGACCTAAGAAAACGGTACATTTTAACATAACTAATGATATCCAACATGTCAATTTCCAACATAAACACAAATGATAACTCTTGAGTTAAACTTTAAAGGCTGTTCTCAGCAAAAAAAAAAAAAAAAAGAACAGAGTAGAGTAGACTTATTATGTACTAAAGTAAAAAAAAATCTTGCTACTGTACTGATTTATTGAAAAGAGGACTGTAGGCTTAATTATTGTTTAAGAAAACCAGAATTTGACAGATTTGAGAGTTGATAAAACGGTATTGAAAAAGAGCATAAGAGAAATACTACAGTGTTGTTAAAAATGAAAAGGCTGGATTTGTGTAAAAGAAATAATAAAAATAAAAAAATCAGTAATATTTCTGTAAATTAATTTTGTGTTGTACATGATTTGAATCGTGTTCGTGTTGTTATGTAAACCCTGAATCGTGATTCGAATTGTATCGTGAGTTGAGTGAATCTCAGCATCCCTACTTAATACTGTCTTTGTGAGCTGCTTTAACTAGTGAATTTCCCGTCTGTGGGATCAATAAAGTTTGATCTTCTGCTTGGATTTAAGAGCGCAGCTCGCAGTCAGATGTTGCTACTAATCAGCAGGCATTCTGACTTCTATAAAAGCAGATTTTCTGGTGTTAACATGGCTGTGATTCAGGAGGTAGACTCAGTTGTCCTCTGGAAAGACGGTCGTGCATTTTTCAATATTCTTACTGGTTTATGACCGTATCAAAAATAAATAAAATCTAGTTGCTGATGTTATGATGATCTTGGGAACTTTGCAGCATCACCAATTTCCCACAGCTTTGTGTATCTGCAGTCAGGCTGTTTGAGACTAAGATGTGTTTTTTGAAAAAGCCGCCTGTCTCAGAGCTGATAGCTACTTAGAAACCACCGACAGAGACCAGGAGAAGATGGGAGCCATTTCCTGAATTATTTCCACAAGCCCCCTAGTTCCTGATTACATGGTGCAGCTCCAAGTTCAGGGATCATCTTTCATCACTGATACCGGCGCCTTCGCTTCTCTATTTGTCAGACTTCTTGTAAAGCAGCGACAAGGGAGCTGTTTGCATTTAACAGAAAATAAAATTGAAAACAAAAAACAAGCCACCTCCTATAAGTGGTTTGTTCTCTCTGACACTTTGCAGATTTTTTTTTTTTCATTTTCAGCTTCCGCTTTGATTCGTCTGGTGGTCTTTTCATCCTCTTTTAAAGATGATCCACAGCTCCTCTCAGGAGCGACACAAGTGCTGGGCAGACAAAGCGTTACGGCTGGAGGGAGGGGGGTGCAGCACTACTTGAAAATGGACATTTCACTGAAGCATCTTCCTCTGCTGGAAAATGGCAGGACTGATTTCATTTTTCTTCAGATGTGATGTAATATGAGCAATTTTGGTTTTGGTTAATCCTGCTTCTATACCGGCTCAGAGCAGCTGGAGGTTGAAGCAACATCTCGATGTCGTTGTGAATGATTAGCAGATGTACCAGGTCCACATCTCAGAACCCAAAACAGCTTTTTTTTTTTTTTTTGTTTGACTTTTTAAATCAAACCTTCTGTGTCTACATGTTGAAACTCTTAAAAACACCACTCCACCACTGGTGTCATTGTACTGTTCCAGTACATCGCCAAGGACACTCAGGGATCTGATGCATTAGAGAGCTGGCTGAGAGCAGGTAGTGTAGCCACAGAAACCATCTCGCCACTTCTGCCAGCAGTCGCATCATCAATAAATCATCAATAAACACCAGTGAGTCCTACCATAATACTGCCTCTGTCGATGCTTTTTTGCCAAACTAGATGTGGCCACACTGTGTCTCTTATAGATTTATGCTGGTTTTCACAGTGGTAGCTCCAGTCAAACAGCCAACTCAATACCTCATATCAGCTCCAGATCTTTCACGCACCATTTGTCTTTAAGCAATGAAGGAATGGACTGTACCTGAACAATTAACATCTTTGCATTGTCCTAAAACCTTTTAGGCCCTATTAATGGAGGGGAAATTGCTGTGATTCCCGTGAAAAGACCTTTTATTTGATGGTATTTTTGTGAAACCACATTATATTAAAGCTCAAAGTCAACAGTTTGATCCCATCCTGCTTATATTATGTCAAATCCTTTACGTGGTGTGTAAAGGTATGATCCTAAAAACTCAAAGTATATGTGGACCCAGCTGTATATGGAGTTGCATAACCTGTTTGCTTGAAGGTTTAAAGAACAGCATTTGAGACTTTTGGTTCATCTAAGACACAGGTGTCAAACTCCAGTCCTGGAGGGCCGCTGTCCGGCATGACTTGGATATTTTCCTGCTTCAACACACCTGATTCATTTGAATCAGGTGCCCTGAAGCTGGGAAACATCTAAGACACGCAGGGCAGCGGACCCTGAGGATTGGAGTTCGCCACCCATGATCTAAGACCAAACATACAATAAGAAAAATAGAAAAAGGCAAATGAATGAATGAATAGTGAATTCTTCAGGCTTCTATTTACATTTACCACTGAAAACCTCTTTTAAAGTCTCAGGCAAAATCCCTCTGAGGTTCATCAGGTTCTGTCGCTGCATCCAGTGACTCACAGCAACATGATTTAAGTGGATGATAAGAAGAATACAAAAAGAAGAAGAGAGAAAAAACAAGCATAAACGTCATTAACTTGCGTCATCAAAGTCCGGATATAAATCAGAGCAACAAACAATCTCTTCTCATTGTCTTTGGCACCTCTGTGTTTCAGAGAGACAGAAACTTGTAGGAGAAGAGGCGGCAACATTGCGTAACGTGGCTGCTTCTGTCGAGCAAGTTTCGGGAAATCTCAGCGTGTCCCATTGTGGGTAAATTACAAAAAGTGGTTTTCAAATGATGACTCAATTTATTCAGGAAAAAAAAGTTGTCAAAACCAACCTGGCAAAGGTTTGCCAGCAGAAATCTGTAAGAGGTTACATATTTTTTCACAGCGCTGTACCTGATTATACCTAATACAGCAGTACCTCCGTTTATGAAATTAATTTGTTCTGGAAGTAGTTTCGTAACCTGAAAATTCCGTAAGTAGAGACGCGTTTTCCATGTAAATGATCTAATCTGTTCCAAGCCTCCCAAAATTCAGACATAATTTTTTCTTTTTAATAAATCATATAAATGCATCAAAACATGTAACAAATACATGTTACCATTAGATTACTGCACAATAAACATAAAATGAGAGTTGTACATAATGTAAAAAACAAAGAATAAAAATGATGTTTATTTACCTTTTTAACTGCTGCCGTCGTCACCTTTTCTCTCTCAGCAGTGGTTTCTGCCTGACGTTTTGTAAAGAACCGATCCAAGGACGTTTGCTTTTGTCGGCTTTTAACAATCCTTTGAAAATATGCAAGGTAAACATTATCATAGTGAGCGATAGCCCGACTAGTGAACACTTTTTCTGGGTTATTCTTTTCAACAAATTCCAAAACAAAGGGATGCCAGGAAGATGCTAGCCGATAGCCAGGAAGATGCTAGCCGATAGCCAATGACAGAGCAGCTACAAGTATGTTTACGTTCGGTAAACTCTGGGAGCTGCGAGTAGCAGCACGTACTGTATTTTTGCCTTTTGTATCCTGAAATTTCTTTCATAACAAGAGGCAATATTTTCCCGTTGAGACTTGTCGTAACTTGAAAATTCCGTATGTAGAGACGTTTGTAAGTAGAGGTACCACTGTAGACTCATTATACAATATGATGCTTTATTATTACATTATGAAGTACATAACAGTTAATTTGTGTATAATGTAATTTAATTAATTCATTTCACTCAAAGGAAAATTGACTGAACTGAGCCGCTGCACGATTTCCACTTGTAAAGACCAAACACATTGTTGGTTAATTGCATAAAGTGGCATTACATTAAATCATGCATATCATGTCCAGAAAAAGACTATCCCTTCTGTCTGTCAGAAATTAAAATAAGAACAACGACGTGGTTTTGTGTTGATTTCGGTTGCTAAAGCAGAAATGCAAATGATTATTATCTGTCTATCTTGTGTATCCTGGTGATTTTTGCATCCTGTCCTGAGTTGTCCCTCCTGTGTACATCTGCCTAGTTCACGCCTTTTCTACTTTTCCTCCTTTTTTTAATGGTTATGTTGTATAACTGCATGCTCATCCAGCTAATGAACTGCAGAAAAAAGGCAGTTTCACAGTGTATTATTAAAGAGATTTACAGGAAAACTCACTGCCAGGACTGCATATTGTTTCTCTGCAGGAATAATGAAAGTAATCACTCAAGGTAATTTAGCTTAGTGCCAGAAATGTGAAAACTCGTGTTTATGCATAAGCCTAATTACAACACTGCCAGTGCAACTTTACATCTGATAATGGTGCTCTCAGTTTCCAGTTATCCATCTGTATCATCAGTAGTATCCGCTGTCTGAAATGTTTTTCATTGAGACAGCCACTGGCACTACAACACATTCATCAGGTCAAAATGCCCAGCTCCAGTCCTCGAGGGCCGCTGTCCTGCAAGTCTTTGTTGTCTCCCTGCTTTAGCGCTCCTGATTCAAATGAATAGGTCGTTAACGGACTTGTGCATACCTGGATGACAAGCTGATGATGATCCATTCATTCAAATCAGGTGTGTTGTGTCTGGGAAAACATCTAAGACATTCAGGACAGCGGCCCTCAAGGATCGACTTTGGACTTCACACACCAGCACTGACAGAGAGGACATTTTCTGTTCACTTTGGTGAAGCTCGTCTGACTCGTGGGGTTCCCCAGGGCTCTGTTTTTGGGCTAATGCTGTTTTCACTTTATATGAATTTAGGAATGATGATATCCAAGTTTATTTGCCAGTTAAGTCAGACAGCAAGTCCATTGTCTCAGTGACCTTAAAACCTGGATGAAATTTATCATCCTTAACCCTTCATGAAAACAAAATGGGGGTAACTTTGGTTTTGGAAAGTGTGATGTGTTCTGCAGTGTTGCTGCCGTTGGCTTCATATAGTCGCTACGCTGTCATTAAACAGATCAGCACAGTGGTTCAATCTAACTTTTTCTAACGATAGGTGACTGTCAAGGTGAAGACTTCTCCCTGTCAAATACTGTATCAATACGCAAGATACGCAATACTGTATCTTGGTTTATATCAATATCCTTTATGATGTTTGCAAGAAGTTCAGAACACAGTATCTCCTTGTTTAACAGGCACTAAA
Source organism: Hirundichthys speculiger (assembly GCA_018398805.1). Lineage (NCBI taxonomy): Eukaryota > Metazoa > Chordata > Actinopteri > Beloniformes > Exocoetidae > Hirundichthys > Hirundichthys speculiger. The sequence continues at coordinate 705,140 of JAGFBZ010002540.1, read as the reverse complement.
AAGAGTGACCATAACTCTGGTCTTGGCATCCCTTCATGGCTCCCTATCTGATTCTAAATCAATTCTAAGATTTCATTGTTGACCTAAAGAGGTTTAAATGGATTGGCACCTTGCCGTCCTTAGTTTCTTCAGTCCAGAATGTGGAGTCACCAACAAAACGCTGGATTTCATGGAGAATGCAGATGAGTCAGCTCCTGGGATTGTAGCTGTAATAGAACAATCCCTTGATAAATTTGGCCTATCATTATATCAGGTGACGGCATTTAGTGCAGACAATACAAATGTAAATTATGGAATTCACAACTCTGTCTTCACCAACCTGAAGAAGAAGCAAAAAGATCTGCTGCAAGGAAACTGAAGCACGCTCTTTGCATTGTTAAAACTCAGTGAAGACTCAAATGAGGAAGATGGAGACATTGTGGAGGTTTACCTTCTGTTCTGCCATAACATCCTCTCTCTCTTTGAGGAAGTTGTAAAGAAGCTGGAGAGTGACGCAACCACCTGTGTTGAATTGTATTCCATCATGGATAACTTCAAGCAAAAACTCACCCAGAGACGGGATGACCAGTTCTATGGCTACTTAACTAAAGTGAAGCTGCAGCGCCTCCTCCCACACGATCCAAACACAGCAAAGGCAGATTTCACTGCATTTCTTAACACGGCACTCTCATATGTTGAGAAATGGTTCGACTTTTCAGAGGACCTTGACCTTTAACTGATATTAAGAGGGTGACTAGTTAGCTCAACCTCATTCATAAAGTCAGCATGGATGAACGTTATGATGAATGCTCAACATCCTGAGCATCCCAGCATCCACTGGATATGTGGAAAGGATCTTTTCCAGAATGGCCAACAAACGGAGTGACGGCAGGAACTGGTGAACTCCTGTTCAGAGTTTTACAACAGCGCTTTGAAAGACAAAGAGTTACTCAGTGCTGTAACGAGTAACAGGAAGTACACTTGGGAAAAAAAAAAGTAAAACAGTGAGGAAGAGAGAGAAAGCTGGAGACTGTTCAAATCTGGTCCACATACAGATAAAAGAAACAGTTACTGAGGAGCCCACGACTGTCTGGTTAAGACTGATGCACTTTATTTTCTTCTTCTTTTTTTAATTAATCTTTTCATTTGGGACACATGAATAAGCAGAGAAACAAGTTTACAAGTGTTTCCATTTTTTCCCCTCTTAAAGTAAAAATGTCCCCAGGGTTCACAAAGAGAACTCCAACAACTAGAAAAGTTATGCACAAGTTCCATTAAGTGGTCAGTGTATTTAGTTTATATTTGAAATGTTCAATGTTGCACACATGGATTTTCATTCTTATTTGATTGTGCAATAACTAAGTTGTGTGCGTATTTCCTCATTGTGTGTAATTAACAGCACTTCATATGCATATAATGTATGCATGTTTTTCAGTTTTACAAAAGCACAGGCTAGTTCCGTTTCTTCAGCCTATTTATTTAAACATTTACAGCAATGTTCATTGTTAATAAAGCACTTAAAAGCTAAGTATGACTAAATGCTTTCTTGACCACCCCTTAACTGACCACTAGCACAAACTAAAATATATCACTCCATCCCTCGGGAGTCAAGCACATGGCGGTCATGGCCCAGAGGACATTGTCTTGACTTTGTCTATTTGTGTTTGGTTTAACTGGGGTTTGGACAGAATCATCTCCTGCCATTATGGAGACATCAAGGGAACTGAAAAAAAAGCAACAACAAAAAAAAATAAGCTGATGGCACAGGAGTTTGTTCTGTTTATACAATCTAGAGCCCCCCATACTCAAATGGCGGCCCCATCTTAGGCCCACGGGGGGTCTATTTCTGGCCCGCGAGCTGTTTGGATTTATTTTTATTCTTCTTCTTTTTTTTTTTTTTTTTTTTTTTTTTTGCGCAGGGCGCTGTTATTTTGAAACGCGTTGCAACATTGCAACGACATGTGAGGATAGCCTCCATGGCAACAATAAACAAAGAGCAAGCAAGCCCTCGCGACACTCGCATACTCGACAGACACGCGTTTCACGGAGCCACAGCCACAATGGCTTGTTCAAAGGCTGCGCCAAAAAGAAAAGTAGACAGCGAGAACCGCCAGTTCCACCCAGACTGGACAGAGAGGTTTGCCTTTTTTCTCCCACCATCCAGCACGCGACCTTTGTGTTTGATTTGTCAAGAAAGTGTCGCGGCAGTGAAACTGTGCCATGTTAAACGGCATTATGAATCCAAACACAAGCACTTCGAAGAGACATTTTCACAAAATTCAAACATCAGAACAACAAAATTAAGATCTCTAATGTCGTCATATCAAACATCGAGCAGAATCATCCACACGTCTTTAACTAAACAGCAAAAGGCAACCGAGTGCTCTTTTAGAGTTGCGTGGCACTTAGCAAAGCACGGGAAACCATTCACGGACGCGGAGATAGTTAAAGAGTGCATGGTTGATGTGATGGACACGATGTTTGAAGGGAAAGAAAAAGAGGAGATGAAAGCCATAATCAAACAAATTCCACTCTCCGACTCCTCAGCATGCAGGCGCACAGAAATGCTGGCTGGTGATGTAGCAGGACAGTTGTGTGATGGGATTAAAAATGCAGAGTGCATTTCCATAGCTGTGGATGAGTCCACTGATACCACCGGCGTCGCGCAATTGATTGTGTTTGTGAGGTATTTTGACGAGTCAAAAGGGAAGTTTATTGAAGATGTGCTGGGCATGGCAGACCTGTGCGGACAGACGAGGGGTGAAGACATTTACAATGCCGTAATGGGAGTTCTGAATGAAAAAGAAATTGATGTGAAGAAAATTGTGTCAGTGGCTACTGATGGAGCACCATCTATGATGGGCAGAGAGAAGGGACTAGTTCAGCGACTGAAGCTGCTTCACCCTCAACTCATATCGTACCACTGCATAATTCACCAGTCCATCCTGTGTGCAAGTCTGGGAGAAATCTATGCTGAAGTCATGAACACAATGATGAAGCTGGTGAATTTCTTGAGAGCATCATCTGCACTGCAGCATCGCTTGTTGAAGTCATTCCTTACGGAGGTCAATGCTGAATTTGATGACTTGCTTCTACACAACAACATAAGGTGGCTGAGCAAGGGCAAGGTCCTGGAACGCTTTTGGGCCATCAGGAATGAACTACAACTATTTTTGTCACAACAGAAAAGTACCAAAGCAAAACTGTTCATGGATTTCCTGCAAAATCCAGAAAAGATGGAGGCAGTGGCATTTCTGACTGACATGACATCCCACATGAATGACCTGAACCTGAAGCTCCAAGGAAAGGGCAACACGGTGTGCGAGCTGATGTCAGCAGTGCGGGCATTCCAGAGGAAACTACAGGTCTTTAAGAGTGACTTACAGGTATGCTGTTTAAACATCGTCTACCACACATCTTTTTTTTTTTTTTTGTAATGTCCTTTGAAAAAATAACAACAATGACAATTCTACTACTACTACTACTAGTAATAGTAATAATAATAATAATAATAATAACCACAATCATAATAACAATAATTTGAGATGAAAATGGTAGGCCTAATTATTATTTTTCTTTGTTGTTTACAGGAGGAATTGCTCCATTTTCCCAGACTTTTGGAGCAGACCAAAGAAAAAGAAGCTCACCAAAGGCACATGCCATTTCTGGAGAAGCTAATTGCAAATTTCCAAAAACACTTTGATGATTTCATTCTGGGAGAGAAAGTGCTTCTTTGCATTAGTAACCCATTCCTGGTGAATGATGTGAGAGGGTTGTCTTCAGAAGCCCATGAAATCTTCCCTTACATCCCAGCTGCTGCTCTGCAAATTGAGCTCATTGACCTACAAGAGAATGTTGCACTCAAGGAGGCTCAGTGTGACGTCATCACCTTCTGGTCAAACCTGGTAACTGCAGCCAATTTCCCTCTGCTGAAGAGGATGGCTATTCACATCCTGACCATGTTTGGGTCAACGTACAGGTGTGAATCTGCATTCTCCACCATGAACATTGTCAAAAACCAGCATCGCAGCCGACTCACAAATGAACATACACATCAGTGTGTTTGCTTGGCCATCACACCATTCAAGCCAAGGTTCCAAAGGTTGGCCAAAGACACACGAGGCCATTTCTCACATTAAGCATTGATAGTGTGACAAGTTCTTGAGTTTGTTAACAAAAGCACAGAGAAAATGGGCAGCTTGAATAGCATTTGTTTTGGATTATGAACAGGGTAATGTTTGCCATTATTCCGTTATTTATTTGTTTCATTTATTTTATTTAGTTATCTGCCCAAATGGAAAGTATGCTCTTATTTTATGTAGGCCGTTATACTATTGTTTTCAATGAAAAGGAAAGTTTAAAATAAATGTGTTACATTGTTGTGGTATGCATCATACGCATTATCAATAAATGGCCCGTTGAGTCAATGAAAAAATAAAAAGTGGCCCATCATCATTTCTATTTGAGTACCCCTGATCTAGAGGGCTGTAGGGCTCAACTCATGACTTGCATTCACAACAAACTGGAGCTGTAGAAGATTCTCAAGGGCTAAAGGAGAAAGAAAAAGCTACTGCAGTGCTGAGATGAATCAACGTGATGCTAAATGTTTGTTACATAGGTTAAATATGTTCCTAGCTGATTTATTGAGTGGTTTCTCAGAGCTGGGGATAGGTTTATTCTCACTTTGATTACATTTTATACAGGCATTGCGGAATGAATGAATGAGTCCCTCTGATAATGGTTTCTCCTGATGGTCTTTTCTGTTTCTATTAAATGTATAAACGTTCTTGTGACACTCAGTTTTGTACAGGCTGCTATGAAGACATCATTTCACACAAAAAAGTCCTGATAGCTGTTTCACCAATGTCACCCTAAGAATGACATTGACAGTTTTAAGCGGCACAATATCGGTTGCATAATTTGTTGTTCTTTTAATGAAGATAAGGTGAAAGCTGCTATTATTGTTTAACTACCGCCACCACTACTACTCTAGTGGCATTTACATTTTCTTCTAATGTGCATGAATGTATTTTCTTCTCGAGCTGTTTTTCATCTCAATAGAAAGGAAGATTTCTTTCAGGCCATATTCCAGTACTATCAGGGTTTTACATATTGAGCAAGACCAGTCCGATACCACTGACACGTGGAAGAGACTTAGGGTGAATTCCAAATCCTTGCTGGTTTAATCTCGGTGGGAATCCATCCAAATAGCCGAATTTCGGGTCAGTTCTCCTTGAGCAGTGCATGTAGTTTTCCCAAGTTGGAATCCATTTTTGTAATGAGTTCAAAATCATCCCTTGTCTGTGATTCACACTCTGAATCACATCCAATTTCCGATTCAGCTCGTCAAGCTTAACACTCGCAGCATGGCTCACCGTCACACACACGGAAGTCAGGTCCATGGTTAGAGATTTAGATATTTAGATATCCGTGTGCGGCTCCAAAAGAAGCGCAGACAAGACAAAAGAGAAGCAGCAGGGTCAGATAGAGAGGAGCTCACAGAAAAGCGTCTGCCTCCCCCGAGAGCAGGAAGTAAAAAGGAATCAAAACATTTCAGACTCCATCGTGGATCTACCTGGATTCACCCTCATATGGTCAGACAGAGATGCTAAAGCTAGTGGCTAGAAGAAAGGAGGGGGACTGGCTTTATTAGTGAACCAGAGATGGTGGAATCCTGCACATGGAACTGTGAAGGACCAGATGTGTTGTCCAGAAGTTAAATTATTGGCAAATGGATTGTGACCAAACTATCTACCAAGAGAATTCATTTATTTAATAACAATACTTGTTTACATTCGACCCAGTGACACGGCTGAAGCTCCATGTAACATACTACATAAATGTGTTATAATGACATCAGGTGACTTCAATCATTTCACTGTATCTTCCCACCTGACTGGATTTACACAGTTTGTTAATTGTGCAACCAGAGAAAATAAAACCCTTAATCTGTTGTATGTTAATGTCAAAAATGCTTACAGAGCTACTGCCTTACCACCACTATGTTTTTTTGAAAAAAAAATTATATATACAGTGATCCCTTATTTTTTGCGGTTAGTGGGGCGTGTTAATGGAACATGTAATATCACACAGGTTGTATTGTTGGGCTCCTGTCGGTTAACAGAGAATGTAAATCTATACACGCTGGGCTGCTGTTGATGCTCACTACACTTTTCATCTAACCCTGTTTTCATTCTGCTGTCCCACGACACACACACTACATTACCCATAAGGCCACATCATTACCCATAAGGCCACCTTCTTAAAGGGGCCAGGCTGGCTCACATTTCTTCACTGTGACGCGCACAACATCCTGTGATGTTTCTGCAATTTTTTCTTGATTTTTTATTATATTATATATTTCTGAAAAATCCGCGAATAAATAAAACCACGGAACTTGAAGTGCGAATTGACAAGGGATCACTGTATACATGTTTGTGTTATTGATGAGCTGATGAGATTTTTAAATTTCCCCCTTGGGGATGAATAAAGTACATCTAATCAAATCTAATCTAATAAGCGTATTGTTTTTGTCTATTATTGTGACTAAGACCCTGAGCCCCAGCAGATTCCTGTGACCCATCACAGGAATAAGTGGGTATAAATAATGGATGGATGGATGAATCCAGGTGCACTCCTTTGTCACATGACTACATTTAAACACATGCTCTTTTGCTTTTATGCTGTTTTATATAAAATTATAGGTTTAAGTTAGTCACAAATGTTGAAAGAAGGTTGTCATACTACAGTCATGGAAAAAATGATTAGACCACCCTTGTTTTCTTCAGTTTCTTGTTCATTTTAATCCCTGGTACAACTAAAGTTACATTTGTTTGGACAAACATAACGATAACCACAAAGATTGCTCATAAGAGTTTTATTTAAGAGCTGATATCTTACCATTTTCCATGGTTTTCTTGATTATAACCTAAATCACTTAAGTTTTTACATCAATAGCTATGGCGTTGTACTGCCAAAAACACTGCTTTTATGCATTCAGTGTTTTCTTTTCTGTCTGTTTTAGTCACATGATGACGTTTAGTGGTACCAGGTATTAAAATGAACAAGAAAATGAAGAAAAAATGGTGGTCTAATAATTTTTTCCATGACTGTAGAAGAAGCCTTAGATCTTTGAGTTCAGCTCATGAAAAATGGGGGCAAAAAACAAGTGTTGCGTTCATGTTTTTGTTCAGTGTAGATTATATATGGAGACTTAATCCACTCTGCAATCAGCTACACTCTGGTGCCTTTATAATAGAAAAAAATAAAAGATTTTTACATGAACAGTTTTATCCTCTGAGGTACTCTTCAGGCCTGCCTGAGGGTCAAATTATTATTAGGACTTTAAAAAAAAAAAGATGGTATTGCAGGCAGTTCTCTTGAATCTGAAATACAAACTCTTAAATAAACAAATCAAAAGACTAAACTAAACCAGAAACTGAAGAAAAAATGGTGGTCTAATAATTTTTTCCATGACTGTAAATGCAGCTTTATGGATTGAAATTAAGTTAAACATTTATTTTCAGTTTGACTTCAGCATTGCTTTTAAGTTACCAGATATGTTGCAACTGTTAAATTCATATCTCATCCCATTTTTCACAACAAAGAAAATTCTTTTCATTGTTATGTGAAAACCTTGAAAAGTCTCCGCTCGTGCTCGTGCTCGTGCTCAGACTCGGCCCCTCCCACTCACCTTATCGCTGAGCGAATAGGACAGAAGGGCTCGGGGGAGCGAGAGTGCGGTGTGTGTGTGTGTGTGTGCATTTGTTTTCTGTGCGTGTGTGTCGGGTATAATAGCGGAGGAAAAAGAGCGAGTGAAAGAGAGAGCGGAGGATGAACGGGGCAGCTCGTGAAGTGGCGGTCCGCCTGCAGTCGCGCGGCGAGTTCCTGCGCTCCGTCTCAGTTTGCCGCTCGTTCCTCGCCAGCCCCACGCATGACTGCGGGGAGCGTTTCTACACCGGATCAGCGGCGAAGGAGCCAATGTTTGGTGAAAAGCTGCCTCTCGGGGAAAGCGTGAAGACAGGGGGAGGAAGAAAAAGAGAAGAAGAAACATTTGGTGAGACTTTACTTGATGAAGACACACATGCTGAGACTGAAAGTGGCAATTAACCAAGAAAGCCCCCAGCCCTGAGTTCACCAGGAATCATAATGAACTTCACCGAACATCACGGACTGATCTCACTCCACCCCAACAGGAGCTTCGCTTCAGGCACTTCGCCTCTTGACAAGGATTTTTCCGGTGAGGGCAAGGACTCGTCTGCAGGTTGCTACGAGCAGCTGCTGATTTCCACGGAGGTTTTCCTCACTCTGGGCATCGTTAGTCTGCTGGAGAACGTCCTGGTCGTTCGTCGCCATCATCAAGAACGAGAACCTCCACCTCCCCATGTACTTCTTCATCTGCAGCCTCGCGGTCGCCGACATGCTCATCAGCGCCTCCAACGCCTCCGAGACGATCGTCATCGCGCTCATCAACGGGGGCAACCTGACCATCCCCGCCGCGCTCATCAAAAGCATGGACAACGTGTTCGACTCGATGATCTGCAGCTCCCTGCTGGCGTCCATCTGCAGCCTGCTGGCGATCGCCGTCGACCGCTACATCACCATCTTCTACGCCCTGCGGTACCACAACATCGTCACCCTGCGGCGGGCGGTGCTGATCATCGGCGGCATCTGGGTGTGCTGCACCGTGTCCGGCGTCCTGTTCATCGTCTACTCCGAGAGCACCACCGTGCTCATCTGCCTCATCACCATGTTCTTCACCATGCTGGTGCTCATGGCGTCGCTCTACGTCCACATGTTCCTGCTGGCGCGCCTGCACATGAAGCGGATCGCCGCCCTGCCGGGCAACGCGCCCATCCACCAGCGGGCCAACATGAAGGGCGCCATCACCCTCACCATCCTGCTCGGGGTGTTCGTGGTGTGCTGGGCGCCCTTCTTCCTCCACCTCATCCTCACCATCACCTGCCCCAGGAACCCCTACTGCACCTGCTTCATGTCCCACTTCAACATGTACCTCATCCTCATCATGTGCAACTCCGTCATCGACCCCATCATCTATGCCTTTCGCAGCCAAGAGCTGCGAAACACCTTCAAGGAGATTTTCTGCTGCTCCAACACTCTCTGGTGTTTGTGAGCCAGCCTGTGAGGTTTCTGAGCTGTGATCACTGTGGACAGATGCTGCAGATGATTGGTAAACTTGGGGGGGGGGGGCTTTGCTCTGGTTGTGTCCGGTTGCTGCAGAGGTAGGTTCACTAACGCCTTGCAACATATCGCTCTGTGGACCATTCTTTCTCACTTTAAAGCAACAGTTCTGAAGTGCAATTTGAAAGCAAATGTGACCAGCATGCATGTAAGACAAGCGCAAGTGATTGTTTCACTTCGTCAACATTTTTATTTCTATCAATGTTCATGTTATGCACCTTCATAGAATGTGACAAAAAAAGGCTATGTTCAGACTCCATGTCCGGATCATCCCTAGACGGATTTGTTGAGCTGTCCAAATCCACATTGAAGTTTTTACAAATTTGATTGTAACCACATACGGAGTAGAGCTGAGCGATTTTATCGATTCTGCGATATATATCCATATTTTATTTCCCCAGAGAGTATCGATTTTTCAGCCGCAGGTATCGATTAGGGGTGAGTATTGGCAAAGACCTTCGCGATACAATATGTATCATGATACGATATTATTACGATATCATGATATGTAGCGATATTCTACCCAGTTAATATCAAAATAAAAAAAAGTAGAGATGAAAAATCAAGTTGCTGTATGTTCATCAGATGATATTGATCATTCAGAGGACAAATTGGGTCAAAACTATTTGCTTCAAAACAACCTTTTTATTGTTTATTATTTTTGCACATTTAAATTTTAAACAATTTAAATGTGAAAATTGAAAAAACTTTCCTAAAAAATCGATATTAGGAGCTGAAAAATCTATCTTATAGTGGGCGGCCGAAAATCGCGATATATTGCCAAATCGATTTTTTTTCACATCCCTAGTATCGATATTCTAAGCTTCTTTCAAAACCCCCGTGTCCCACCTTTAAAAGCTTGCAAGCAACAATTTGCACTGTTTAGATAAATGAAACTATTTTTCTCAACAAATCTTTAATTCATTTTGTCCAGCATTTACAAGCTGCCTGTCAGACATATAATGTGTAATTGATGCTTTCAGTTCAATTAATTCAAACAAAGTCATTGGAACACTCACAAGATGTCACCAAAATCATTATGTCCCTTTAAGATCTTTCGGAAAATTATGTAAATGTATTGCAAGATGAATATCGATATATATCGTATCGTGAGCCGAATATCGTGTAATATATCGTATTGCGAGATTAGTGTATCGCTACAGCTCTAATAATACGGAGGTGGTTTTAAATGAGATGCGTCTGTCCACTGAAGTAGGATTTCAGTCCCCCGACTATGAACATGTTCGGTTTCGAGAGGCTGTTCAGGTGCCTGTTTTGACAAGTCCAGCATTTGTACTGTATCGCGGATAATCATTTTAGTTCCCAACCGCTTTAGATTTGAACATAAAGATATTACTTTTCATTAATTTTGTAAACATTAACGTGAAAATCGAAAATCACGTTGTAGAAAACATTCCTACTTACCGAAACCTCCTATCTCTCCAAAGGACTTTGTGGAAACTCCTTTGAGGAGATGCATCATAAAAGGTAAAGAGCGTTTACATGACGAGTGTTAAAATGACGAGTTAATTTTTTTTCAGACCGTAATAAACATTAGATAAAACATCGATGAGACGGTAGCTCCGAACAGCATCGTGGAGAGCTACCAGACATGCAAACCACACAAGTTATCTTTGCTCCTTTGGACTTGAGAACTTCTTGTTCGCGTGAATAAAAGTTGACAACCTGAATGTTCATAAGATCGGGGGTCTGACCAGCCCTCCTTTTCTGATCTGTGCAGCTATTAAAATTAGCAAGGACACAAATATCAGATCTGATCGCCTCTAATGGTTCAGGTTCTGATCTGATATACCCAAGTAGTGGATTTGGGATGCAGTCTATAAACTAGCCTTTCGGTTAGCTGCTGTTGCGGCAAAGAGCCTGAATGCTGCAGTGCATTAACTCTTTCCAGCAAGCTAACAAAGAAATCCCCACATCATGACACACTACCTCCGTGCTTGACGGCATAATCCTCCTCAAAACGACGAGAACATACTCACAGTATACTAAATATATATAATACATATGTGTTAAAAGCCTTAACACCTCCCTTTACTTTATGTGAATCATGACGAAGAAGAAAGTTTTTACCTTCTTGCCAAAGTGGCATTTTGCCCTTTTGAAACAACAATTTTCAAAAGAGCCACTTGCTGTTCTGACAGTAAAAAGAGATTATTGTATAAACAAGAAAACGAGCACATATTTTTTTTTTTTTTTATTTTAAATCGATGCTCAAGCACAAAAAAATCTCCCGACCATTGTCTGAAATGTTGTAAAATCGTGTACAGGGTATAAAAGTAATGGAATAACGATGTTTTTCTCAGGCACATTTTAGGAAGAACGTTTGACTGTTGTTCGTTTGCTTTTAGCTTAGCTTGTGGTGGAAATAGACCAGAAAAATTAAAGCATCTGCAAAAACAGACCTATGAATGAACCATGCAGACGGGTGAGAGTGAGCGTAAAAGTCTGCTCGAGATGCCTGCCTGAACTAGCTCCAGGAGTCACCTCATTTTGCTTTATTTCCTTTTCTTTTATTTATTCTTTTACAAATGTACATTTTGTGACACCGTAGACAAGCGTGAAGGGCTTCTGGCAGCACCTCAGCCTTCATATCTCTCTGAAGCAGCTGGAAAAAAAAAAAAAAGTAGTATTTTTGCATTCTGTAAATGACGATCAACCGTCCTCTCACGGAGGCCGTGGAGTCCACGCCGACTCTCAACATCTGCTTATTTCCAGTCAAAGCTCTTGTGGATTCCATGGTTTTTGTAGATTTGTGTGAATTTGCACAGCGGGCTGCTCCAACTCTCACCCCAAGCATGTGCACGTGACTATTAAAAAAAAAAAAAAAGGAACAAAAAAGCCTATTTTTGATGTTAGTTTCATGTAAGAGGACAGACTTCACTGAATGTATTTTTCTGTCTTGTGTAGCTTTTGATCTTTGCCTTAAATCTGTCGCACTGTGATTTAAAAAAAAAAAAAAAAAAAAAAGCAACCATGTTCCCTGTGACAGTGCTCCAGAAATGTGATCCGTCCGTGCAGGTAAATGGTATTTTCAGTGTCACGTTATTTATTGAAGCCTTCGTAAACTTGAACTGTACTTCTGAGCTCGAAACGCACAACAGAATCGATGTAAATGAATGTTTGTTTTCTATTTTTATGGATCTATTTATTTATTTGTGGTGGCAGCTTTGCCGGGATTGTGATTCACGTGTGTCGCTGTGAAACTGGGTCGTCTGCTGCTGTGACTTCAATAAATCCTAATGCAACCTCAGCCACACGACGGCGTTTGTCAGCGTTTCTCTCACATCGGGGTGCAGTGATGTTCTCTGACTTGGAAAAAAGAAAGGAAATGCACGAGTCCTTGATTTCTGTTTTCAGTGTATCCACACGCATGGTTTCGAAAGCATACATCAGGGACAGATCAGTGGACTCAGGAGCCATGAATCGTGCAACGAACACAAATCTGCCTGCCAGCTTTCAGCACCTGCAGCTCACGGTGATGCTCGTCGCTGATACTGCGTCCATCTTTGCGCATAGCGTCAGAGTGCAGCCAAGACAGAGGATAGATAGATAGATAGATGTCCTTTATTGATCCCAGGTGACCTAGGTTAAAAGGCCAGAAGCCTGTGTGGATTATTAAAATCTACACCTGGACACCAGCTCTTGTCTGGCTGCGTTGCTACCAGTCAATAAAATTGGTTGGACCGTGTCTCTGTCCTCGGTCAACGCTGACCAAACATGATAACAAAGTCTCAACCACCTTCTCGGTTAGAACAAACAGTTCTGATACATCCTCCCAAAAATAATGACTGTGCACCATTGGACACGAGGGGAGAGACACTTTTTTAGCCCCGCCCCCCCTTAACCACATGTTATCTCATTTTCATCTGTTTATTGGCAGCGCTGTAATGGCTGCAGCCCCAGGCATCATTGACTCCTGTCCTAAATGTTGTTGTTGTACGCCAAAGCTACGTCCAGTCTGTCAAAAAGATGATGACGACGACGAAGAAGACAAATAAGATAATATGTATATACATAATGAAGATAATCTGTGAATTCCAATTCCTTCCTTGACCCTCAATCTCAACCCTTAACCCTCAATTTTTAGCCCTCAATCTTAGCCCTCGAAAGTAAGTGTCAGGTCTATCTCGTGACTTAGAAATGGGACACCCCTCGAGTGCAGTTACGTCTTCAGACTGAAATGTATCAGAGCCCGTGTTGTCTCTGTATTTCCTGAAATGACACGGGGATAACACTGAAAAGAGCGCCGTATATTCTCTGAATAATATTAGCAAATAACACAATAGAGGATACATTATTCAGTTGTCCGTCGCAACACAACAAGATATACAAGTAACGTGAAGCCAGCCAGGGACCGCGGGTCCGGCAGCAAACATCGTAAAGTAAAAAAATAAATGTTACGCAACAATGAGGTTAATCCATGAAAAAAGTCTCAAACAAAGACAATAAAATCGTTTCGTAACATTTATATCTTTAAGAACTACGAAGATACTTAATTTGTAGCTAGCTTTTTTTTGGCGCCATCCTTTTCGAATACGTCTTGGCTAAATTACCTAATACCTTCTGGGTAGACCTTACTTCCAAGGGTGGTGCCGGAGAATCTCAATACTGAGGGCGATACGGCCCTCAAACTTGTCCCTCATTTTGACGTTCTTAGAATCGGGACAGCACTTCCACTTCGCGGGAGCACGCATTTTAGAGATTGAGGGTTGGGATTGAGGGTTAGGGGATGAATTGGAATTCACCCAATAAGGTGGTTTCGTAACATTTTTATCTTTATAAACTATGAAAATACTTACATCCATAGCTAGCTTTTTTTTGGCGCCATCCTTTTCGAATACGTCTTGGCTAGATTACCCAATGCCTTCTGGGTAGCCCTTACTTCCAAGGGTGGTGCCGGAGAATCTCAATACTGAGGGCGATACAGCCCTCAAACTTGCCCCTCATTTTGACATTCTTAGGATCGGGACAGCACTTTTTGAGATTGAGGGTTGAGATTAAGGATTAAGGGAGGAATTAGGAATTCAATCCAAGTTGATGACCTGATGAGTCGAAAGCCCAGAAGTATTTGTCACACCCCCTGAACTTGACAGGGCCCACCAAGCTCTACTTTCTAAACCCAAAAGAGGAGCCCTGGGCTGTCATCACGTGGTTGGTACAAGGAGCATCCCTGACTCTGGTCCAGAGAACAGACAGCTTCATTACCAGTACAACACATTTCTGTCCAAGAAACATGCTGCATTTAATGAGATCAAAATGCTCGTGTCCAGTAAAGGCACACTGACTCTTCAGGACTCCTAAAAAACCTAATTATTAAAACATCAAAGTGCTTACCAACACACATATAGACAGATTTGTAAACAATATTTGATAGAAATAGGCCTTTTGTGTACATACAGTCATGGAAAAAATGATTAGACCACCCTTGTTTTCTTCAGTTTCTTGTTCATTTTAATGCCTGGTACAACTAACAACTGGTACATTTGTTTGGACAAACATAACAATAACCACAAAGATTGCTCATAAGAGTTTTATTTAAGAGCTGATATCTTATCATTTTCCATGGTTTTCTTGATTATAACCTAAATCACTTAAGTTTTTACATCAATAGCTATGGCGTTGTACTGCCAAAAACACTGCTTTTATGCATTCAGTGTTTTCTTTTCTGTCTGTTTTAGTCACATGATGACGTTTAGTGGTACCAGGTATTAAAATGAACAAGAAAGTGAAGAATCTAATAATTGGTCTAATAATTTTTTCCATGACTGTAGAAGAAGTCTTAGATCTTTGAGTTCAGCTCATGAAAAATGGGGGCAAAAAACAAGTGTTGCGTTCATGTTTTTGTTCAGTGTAGATTATATATGGAGACTTAATCCACTCTGCAATCAGCTACACTCTGGTGCCTTTATAATAGAAAAAAATAAAAGATTTTTACATGAACAGTTTTATCCTCTGAGGTACTCTTCAGGCCTGCCCGAGGGTCAAATTATTATTAGGACTTTAAAAAAAAAAAAGATGGTATTGCAGGCAGTTCTCTTGAATCTGAAATACAAACTCTTAAATAAACAAATCAAAAGACTAAACTAAAAGAGAAGAGAACAGATAATGATGTGGGCAGAGGGGCAGAGGGGAGGGTTTCTTAACAACCGCCTATGACATAAAGGCATTTCTCTCTGCTAAACCTCCCTCATTTGTCCTTGGAAGATACAGAATTTGTAAGCAAACCTTTTCCAACGTCTAAACTATCTGAAGCTATCAAATTGTTACCGTCAAATAGATCTCCAGGTGAGGATGGCATTCTATTCACTTTCTTTAAGAAATTCAACGACCTTCTGATGCCATCTTGATGGATGTTCTGATGAAGAGATCTCCTGATTCATACTGTCAATCGATATTAAGAGTCATTCGCAAACCGGGGAAAGAGCGGTTCAATGTTCGTCCTACAAGTCGATCTCGCTCTTGAACGCCAGATTACAAACTGATAACTAAAGTGATTTCTAAGAGGCTGCAGATATTCCGTCTCCATCTCATCAACCCTCACCAAAGCAGGGTTTAGAACAAAGAGGTTCTCCTCTGATAATCTAAGACGCTTTCTTGATAATTTTCACTTTGCTGAGAAACACTACATTCCGAGTGGAGCAGTCTCCCTTGATTCCGGAAAAGCCGTTGACCATCTAGAATGGCTTTATCTCTTTAAAGTTTTGGATTAATGTGGTCCAGCAAGTCCTGCTCTCTTTGACACTTGGTGTCTCTTAGACTGAAATATGTAGATTTGATGTTAGACTCCATACGCACAAAATTACACTTATGCTGATGATATCTGACTTAAACGCTCTTTCTCATCTTACAAGATTAATACTGACAAAAGTGAAATATAGGCCCCGATCGTACACCAGCCTGCTAGCCGTTACCCGCTACCCGCAACCCGCAAATTGCGGGTTTAGGAACCTCCGCTAACCGCTAATGCAATCTTCCGCTTCCCTAAAGCCACTACCCGCTATGCTGACTCCCTTACTCACATTGTAGGTGTGGCAATGGGCGTGTCTCTTGCACTTTCCGCAAATTCGGTGTCTTGCGATCACAGGTTTAGGGTAGCGGGGGTAGCGATCGCAAGATACAGAGTTTGCGGAAAGCGCAACCCGCATGTCGGCGCGTAAAAGACGATTTAAGGAGGTGGAAGAATGCATTCTTTGTGGGGGAACGCTTCTCCCGCTACCCGCCTTCCCTTAATAGCGGCTTTAGGAGATTTGGTGGAAAATCGGGCCCATAACCTTTGCTAGATTTTGATCATCCGACCATCCAGCATAAGTTCCCTTTCAAGTGGTCACTTGAATACTTGGGCATGTGGGTGAGTAAAGATTTAAAGACATTTTATCATCTCAATTTGTTGAGTTTGCTTAAGAAAGTCAAGGAAGATTTGTGTAGATGGATGGATCTTCCCCTCACTTTACTGGGCCTGACTTAGTGCAATAAAAATAAACCATTCTGCCTAAGCTTCTCTATTTGTATCAACTGTTTTATTTTCCACACTGGACAAACTCTCCAGACGGTTCATCTGGCATGGTAAACCTCCAACGGTCTCTTTAAATCGACCTAGCTTAGGCTACTCTGAGCTTCCAGGTTTTAGGCTGCATGACCTGGCTGCACACTCAAGATTTTTGGCCCAACTATATAATTGTGATATGCCTACGTCTTTGGTGAATATTGAAGGGTCTGAAATAAATCCGACCCTGCTCTCAGACACCCGACACAAATGAGACACAAAGTCAATCGAGACCGCTACCCACAAGCCCTTCATTATTCTATTGGTCCAAATTTGGCATAAAATTCATGAGGTGTGTGGACTAAATCTTGACCTGTCACCTAACTCCCCCCTAGTGGGGAAACAAATTCCACCCTGTTCCATGTAGTATCAGGAGCTTTTGAGCGCTGGTCTCAGAAGTGCGTGACCCGCCTGAAAGATTCTTACCCAGATGGAGTTTTCATGTCCTTCTAGCAGTTAAAATGGAAAATACCAACTACCTGAAAAAGACGTCTACAAATGCGGTTAAGAAGTTTTTTAAGAGTCAGTTTCCAAGGACAGTCGTCACTACCAAAGATGTCCGATGTCAGAACGGTTGACCAGTGGTAGAAGCAATCTCCGAGGTTTATCAGGTCCTGTGGTCCTTTCAGCCAGTCCCTAAATCAGAACAATCTGAAATCAAATGGGAGAATCACTAATGGCAAGGCAAGGCAATGCAAGTTTATTTGTATAGCATATTTAATGTACTAGACAATTCAAGGTGCTTTACATAAAACATTTGAAGCATTACAGAGCATTAAAAAGTACATTAAACAGGAGGAAATAAAAAGAAGATAAAATAATAAGATGCAAAAAGTTAATCAACAGTTGTAAAGTCACTAATGGAAAAGAGGTATGATATATAAACTAAACTTAGAATTCAGGCTGATTCAACTCAACTTCCTACATAAAGTCTTTCTAACCCCTTCTGAACTGCATCCCTACGAGACTATCACCTCTCTGCTTTAGATGTGGTTTAGACGAAGGCTCCTTCTGTCGCTCCACTGGACAGTGTATTCAACTCTGCAGTTTTATGGCAGGAAGTCTGTGATGCTTCGTCCAAAATATATGGATTTTCCTGAAATATGCCTTTTGGGGAACATCTCAAAGTTGAACGCTGCTCATAGCTGCGCTGTCAAACTTATAAAAGTCTTGGTCATTGCCAAAGACCTGAGATGGAAGTCCAATCTGCCAGTTGGAATGTGGAATAAGGATCAATTTTTTAGATATTTTTCAGAATATGGCAGCCCTTTATCACATTCATGGAGAGTCTCCAACTACAAATGCTTGAGTGAATATTGTGAACTGGGTCTCAGCTACTCCATTACATCCATGCTGCTGTTACGAATGTGTATATCCATTTTTGTACATTTTATTTTAAATAATCATTGTTATTACTTGCCTTTCACTCTGCTTGTTCCCTTGTCATATGACCTGTTTGTGCTTTCAGGTATGCTGCTTCGTGGTCTACTGGTCAACCTTTGTTCAGTCCTGTGTTGTGTCTTGTCAAAAGAATCATAAATAAAATACTTTTCTTTTAAAAGATGCAGTACCTGAAGGGTTAGCAGTCGGGCATTTTTTTCCAGTCTTTATTTTTAATTTATGACAGTTCAAGTCTGCATGAAGAGACGTCACAGAATACCAAAACCAGATCAGATTAAATCATTATATGAAACTAAAGCCCTTTTCAGATATTGGATATATTTAATTTATCGGATGACTGGTGAGTTTGTCAGCGTCACATCTGGACGACTCCCAAACGCTGCAACAAGTCTGGTCTGACTTGTCAAAGCAGCACAAGTCTAAATATGCTCCGCAGCACTCTCTTAATTTGAAAAAAAAATTTTAAAAGCAAGAAGTTTTCCCTAAATACATTAATAACAACTCTATTAAGGTTTTCCTACTCAACAGCTTTTCTCTGCAGTGATTGTCAGCACCGTCAAATATTTTCTTATATTTCCCCGCATCTTAACAGCACGAAGAAGAGAGAACAGCGGATAAAGTACTCGAGCTTCAGGTTACCATCTTTGCCAGAATATGAATCAGTGATTCCAACTGCAGCATCTTTGTTTGGCTAGTTTCATGGCTGAAGGACACTGTTGTTGTGGAAACTGTAAAACCTCTAGATAGACTTGTGTGGTCCTGCTGATTCACAATCAGCAGTGATGGTGGAGATGTCATCCTCAGGTGAAGCAAAAAGGTGATGTTGTTCTTGAGCTGATGCTGTTGCTGTACAGTAATTACACCCTTAGAGCCATAACTGAGCTCAGACAGGAAGAGACACGATATCACGGCGCCTCCATTTCTTTGTTTTGAAAGCCAGCAGGCTAAAACCGTTCAAAGATAAATTAAAGTTCTCAGAAGCACGCTGCATTTCCGACCCCTGGGTAAACAGGACCTGGACTTAATGCAGGTCTAAAACCAAAATACAGGTGCATTTTCCTTCTGCTCACATTTCTTAAATGATCCCCAAAGTCCTAAAGAACACACACACCGACAAAAAAAAAAAAAAAAAAGGAAAACCATGCCTTTATTGAACGCATCCGTTAAACACTCACAGTTCTGGTGGAAGATGCAGAGAAACCTTAGATTTCAAAGCCAGTTGAACATTACTTGGTAGCAACGACTCAAGACAAGTCCTTTCAGCAGCTCTTGGTTCAGAACTTTGCAACTTCTGGAGAACCTTTTGGACCATTTTACAAAACTGCTTCGGCTCAGAGACCTTTGCCAGGATGCCTGGTGTGAATGACTCTCTTGAAATCCTTCCACAGCATCTCTATGGATACGATACGATCCAAAAAGTGCCCTGTTGTGGCGGATTTACTTCTACGTTAAGGGTCATTGTCAAGCTGCATCTTATCAGCTTCTGCTCAGCCGAAGGATATTTTGGAAAACATGGAAATTCATTTTTCCCCTCAGAGATAAGTGGTACAGCCCTTGATGCAATGAAGCAAGCAGCCAAATCATGATACTCCCTCCACCGGACTCCATTGGGATGATCCTTCGATCTTGGTAAGATGGGCCCTTTTGAGGCCATGAATGGAGTATTCTTCCTGAGCAATTAAACTTTTGTTTTACCATTTTCCAAAAAGAAAGCAAAAGCAGCAGCTTCTTCTGTGGTGTTCTGTCATGGACACCCTTTCTGCTCAATGACTTACACATGGTGGACTCTGCAAGCTCCAGTGATGTCTTCAAGCCTTTAGCTGTCACTCGTGGGTTCATTAAGGATTTCATTTTCATAGCTTTCCGGCCGCAAGTTTTCAGAGGTAAAAGTGTCAGCCCTGTGTGCTCCTTTTGTATTTTTGTGTTTCCTGGACTTTGGGATTTTGGATTTTTGGTGTCTTTGGATTTTTTTGTCTTTTTGGATTTTTGGATTCTGTGTTTTTTGATAGATAAACCCTTTTTTGTTTCTTTTTTTATGGTTCACATTGGCTGGTGCTTCTAATATACAACAAATTTTAAATGTTTGTTGTTTTATCAAGTAAACAACGTGCAAAACTGATTGCATTAAATAGTCTATAGGTCAGAGTTTGCGCTAGATTTTTATTTTTTTTTTTATTGTCCGTCTATAATATTAAAAATTGCATTTTGAGGTCTAAATTGCTGTGTCATGAGTCCATGTCTTCTGGTCCTGATTCCTGTCTGTTCAAAGCCATGATTTGTTATTGTTCTCCTCCATCAAGTAGTGTTGTGGTCAACCTGACAATAACAGTCATGACACTTTCAAGTTTCGCCTTTGCAAAGGGAGAAATCAGCTGACAGACCCCGCGGTCTGTCCCCTTGCTCGTCCGGCTGATTTCTTACTCTGCAGCTCACAGGCTGGTTTTATTGACCCCTTGGGGCGTTAAACAGTCTGTTAGTTAAAGGCAAACTCCCCCATTGTCCCCCGGAACAGTTCCTTCCCCCGACAAGAACACATCACCCCGACACAGCCCAGTTGTCTTTTTATTGCCTGCAACTTTATAACTCTAGCTCAGCTCGTGACCTGCAGACCTGCAAAGGCAGACCTTTTAACAACTTTAATTTTACTCTTAATATATGTGTCCAAATATGCAAGCACAATTATAATTACACACAGCACAATTATAATTCCCACAGTAGCTAAGTTTTGACGCGTAGGCGTCTAGACGGTTTTGCTCAAGGTCTCCTTGTTTTCCACTGATGTTTAAGACGAACTGTACGCCTTTTGCTACTTGTCATTCTGAACCATCCTGCATTCTGTGATGTTGGTAATGGCCTCTTCACCTTGTATACAACTTGAAGATTAAACCCGCTTTGCACCTCCATTGTTGTCAGCTCATTGTTTAACAGCCGATTGACTGCCTCACCAGTACACAGTAATATTATATTCTTACGAGTAAGAGTGCATCCAAACTCTCATTTTACAATGGTGTCCCTGGGTGGGGACACCATTATTACACCGTCATTTTGACGGACAGGTTTGAAAAACATCCGCCATAATCTATTTTTATCTGTCGCTTTAATTTTTCTTTTTTGCTAATTTGATTAGAACAAACTAAATGATGCTCTTATGAAGGCGTAAGAGAAAAGATGCATCATATCAACTCCACATTTTTCTGCAGTGGCCACTAAAAAACACCATCTGTGGCCATATGCAGAAATGAACAACTCAGTTTTACAAAATAAAATATATTTGCAATTAAAATATGAACAGTCTTCGCCAGAAATCAGGTGAGTTTACCTCAGTTCACCTGCTGCGGCCTGGGTTCAGTCTCATTCGCACCTTCCTGTTGTTCATGGAGTGAAACAAGGTGCCTGCTTGGGCGTAATCAAATGTGTCAAGTGAGGGTGCTGCAGAGGCGATTGTCATTAAATTTAGTGACCTTGTTTTGAACAAACAGCTTCTCGCGGCTCTTTTAATATTGTTCTGAATCCGCGCTCTGCTGCCACACTGGAGACTGGAATAACAAGTACCAGCTCCATGCGCTCTGCGAAATGACAGACGGCCTTCAGATTTGTCCGTCAAATCTTAAAATCTCATTAGGTTCACCTAATATTTCATCCAGCACTGCAGCTGTTTAACAAGTCTGTTCAGATACGAGAGATTATAATTAGCTAAAACAGTAACGGAAGGTAGAGCAAGAATCTCTCCACCACAAGTGTTTAAATCTGCAGTTTTAGGTTTCTTCAGCCTGTGCAGCCCCTTGGCAGTTAATTCATAAATATTTCACCTCTTCCCTTCAGTAATGCCTCACATTCAACATCATCCTCTAAAGACGTCATCGTCCCAACAGCTCTACCCTCCGGCTGCGTGAAAGCAATGAACTGCTTTATTCCTCTGCTCCTCGCAGAGGGATGATACTTTTGAAAAAGTATGTTCCCTTTGTTCACTTTTTCCGCTTCATTACCTCAGGCTCTCACTGGCTCTCTGCCCTTATCAACCAGGGCTTCTGGGGATTTGTGCTCAGCTGTTTGCATTAAATTAAAACCGTGTCGGCTCACCGCTGGTCGTCGCCACCGATGGTAAATAAACACTGGATTTTGATTCCAAGTCAGGCCCTGCCTGTTAGGTTCAATTAGTGCGACAATTTCTGTTGTTAAGAAATGGATTTGTGGTGTTCCCGGCTCGAAAATAGCAGCGTCACGCTGAGTGGAAATGACTAGTGAGGGAGCGTTGGTAGAATTAATAGTGTGTCATTATCATCAAGCCTCCATACTGGGTCATTTAAAAAATGAAATGAGGAAACTGATTAGCTCAAAAAGTAGGAAACCAGGGAATTTTCTGTGATGATCAACTGTCACCCAATGTTTACCTCCAACATACGAGGTGCTGGACCTCAGACTCTCCGCTCCTGTTTTACTTTGAAGGTCTGTCTTCTCTGCATTGTATTCTGCTTTTCCTTCCTCCCCCTTGTCTTCCTGATTGTTTGCACCTGCCTCTTGTTTGTCCCTCTGTCTACTACTGTCTAAGTCTTGTCGTTCCCCTTCTGGTTTGCTGGTCCATACTGTCGTTTTTCTGCTCGTCTCCTGGCTTCCCTCCAGATTCCCCTCTTAAGTTTGGATTTTGTGTTTGTTTAATATTTCAGTTTTCTTGAACTCCTGCTCTCCCTCTAATACAGCTGCAAAGCGTGACAGTCTGGTTTTGATCCGCCACCAAACAGAAGAGGAACGGACTGCAACGGACAGTGAAGTCCACGCAGACAATTATTGAGGCCGATCTTTCCTAAGTCCAGTCGGGATCAAATTCCTTATTTGTTGGAACAAACCTGGGAAAATTTCTGTGGAAAGTTCATTGTTTTTTTGCAGCACACACTGGTACGTTGTGAATTTTTCTGCATCTAAAGAGAGCTGTCAAGTCTGGTGGAGGGAGCATCATTATTTGGACTTGTCTTGTTGCCTCATGGCTGGGGAAATATTCTCCAGGTTTGTCAGGGTGGCTGTCCGCCAGCTGAAGCTGAATAGATGTTGCATGATGACCTTAAACACTGAGGTAAGTCCACATCGTGAAGTGGCCTGGGTCAGAGCCCAGACCTTAACCCCAAATGACCTGACGGGAGCAGTTCAGAGCAGACGCCCTACAAATATATCTGAGCTGAAGTATTTCCACAAGGAGGAAATGTCCAAAGTTCCCCATCAAGGCTGTGCAGGTCTGATTCAGAGCTACTGAAAGTTGTTGCTTGAGGTTCTTGCTGCCGTGTGAGGGTCCACGTGCTCTAACCTCCAGGGGTTCACTTACTATTCCCTCCAGGACTATGAATGTTCAAAAACATCATCATGAGGTGATTTTACTCATTAAAAAAATAAATAAATCCCTGAATTCAGCTATGTTCAGCTCTTTCCTGCCCTGTATTGATTTGTCTTTTCTTTATCATGACATATTATGTAACTGTTTTCTCTTCCCCTCATACACCTTCCTGTGTGTCATGATTGAATAAGCTGCAAATGGACGCTGAAAAAAAAAAAGAAGAAATAAGGAGACCTGAGTGCACTCAGATTTCTTGTTTTTCTCTGTAAGCACATTTATTTGTCCAAAACTACCAGCTTGGAAAATAAAAATAGCACAAAATCAGGCTTTTTTAATATATGAACAATACCTGCATTAAGAGAGAAAGTTCTGGCAAGCCCATATGCATCTGCTCAGTCAACAATGCTTCTGTTGACCCATGACATCTAAGTTACTTTCAGAATCCATCAGGTGGGCTTCCTCGCTCTCCAGTTTGTCCGCCCATCTGCTGTGTTTACCAGATGCAGGAACAGAACAAGGTTTCAGGCTCTGGAACTGCACAAGGCAGATGTTGTTCAGGTGCTGATATCCAACCTGTGAGTCTTTGCATTTCCATCTGATACTGAAATGTGATCATGAAATGTAGATTCCTCCCACATTCTGATTAAAGACAGATAATGAGATGACCTTCGAACTTGCTGGATGTTGATTCTCCTCAGAGGTCGTTCTTCAGATTTGCATGTGGGTGTGCTCCAGCCTGAGCTTCACCAAATACGGTCTGATCCGATGCCATTTCATCCAAGTGGCTTGATATGTTCCTACTGCAATAAAGGTGGAATATACGAACACTCGAACAAAGTAGGGCCCACAGCAACTTTTCTCTTATTGATTTTTGAAGAAAATCATTGTTTGGGTTTGTTTTGTTGTTTTGTTGCTTCGGCATGTGAAGGTCATTCCCAAATATGTTTTAATCTATCTCATTGTTTTCTGCTGAGTAAACACTGCTTCTAATATTTATTTTAAAAAAAGAAAAAACTCCCACAATAGGTGCTTCATGACCACCTTTTCATAGATTCAATTTTCAATTTAATTGTATCTGTACAGCATTTTTTTCCCAAGGGCAGCATGTATAAATTGATAAGGATCGGTCCTAGCATTGAACCCTGTGGGACGCCATAGCAGACCTTAGTCCGTGCACAAGAGACGTCATTAACATGGACGAACTGGAACCTGTCAGATAGGTCTGACTTAAACCAGCCTAATGCTGTCTCTTTAATTCCAACAGTGTGCTCTAATCTATGCAGCAAAAGGCTGTGATCAACGGTATCAAAAGCAGCACTGAGGTCCAGCAGAACAAGTACAGATACTAATCCATGAGGCCATGAGGAGGTCGTTGGAGACTCTAACCAGTCCTGTTTCTGTGCTATGATGTGATCTCATAAGTATTAGAAGAAATCTGTAAAGACTTTGAGTATAAAGAAACTACTTTTTGTCTTGATTGTTGAAGACTGCTGAAGTTCCGGTGAAGCACTGCCAGGAACTTGTTCGAGCCAATGCTCAGCTAACCATCGGCCATAGGCAGGGGTCTTGGGATCCCTGGAGATTCATCAGGGCCTGGTCCCAGTAGAAGTCCAGACAAATTTGGTCAATCCAAAAGCCTTCTGGCTGGGCAACTAGCCAGGTAGAGGTAGAGGATGTTCACGTTAGCCCAGGTAGCCGCCCCTCAGCTGTCGGCAAAGATATCTGCTGCTTCCTTTTTAACTAAGCTTCATCCTCAAACCCTTCCAGGCCAGCTCATAGCCAGTCATGGCGGTCTGTTCGTGCAGTTAACAGCACAACTGAACATATTATCTTCAAAATAAAGGTGCATCGTTAGGTCTTCATTCACAGCTCAGGAGCCAAGTCAAGAAGTGTTAAGCTCTAAGTGCAAATGCAGTATGCTTATTCCTGCAAAAACACGCCCATCAGTGGAGACTGACTCACTTTTGGAGCCACCCTTTAACGGCCATTCAATCATTCGATTGTAACCGCTCCGAAAACTGGATGTTGCTCCATGTTTCACACTGTTGGGGAGTTTCAAGTTTCTAAGCCGTCGTCGGGCCATTCATGCATGCGTTGCAAAAGACCAAAGTGACCCAGTGACGTTCAACTGACTGTCCCTTAATAGCTTAGAAACCCAAAACTACTCACTAATCAATTAGAACTGAAGAGGTATTTCGGATGAGAGGCTTTCAAAAACCCAGAAAAGATGTCAAGCTGCCTTCTATCCAGCTTTTTAGGAGTACCTCAGTAATGACCGTAGTGACTGAGAATCCACAGGGGTACTTTGGGATAAAACATCCCTCTTTTATGAGCCGGCACTGCATGAACTACAGCCAACTGTGATTCACAGAACAGTTTGAGTTTCTACCATTAAAAAAAAGAGAATATCTGGATTCCCACTGGATGCCAAATCTGGACCACGCAAGACTTAATGAAAGATGAGTCGTGATAAGTTCATGCAATATTAAGCAGCTTTCTCTTGGCTGATGTGCTTCAAACCCTGTTTTAATGTGCATTTTACTGGCAGATGGCTTCAATTTTACCTGGAAATGAACTTGTTTTATTTCAGCTGCTTGCTTTTAAAAGGAAAAAATAAATCTTTAGGATGAATATGGGAGATATTAGTGTGGTTTTATCCTTCTCAGAGTCATGTTTGTGGGTCATGAAAGGAATTTATAATCGTGTATACAGAAGAATTAGGAATTCAGGCTGTTTTAATAGATGCATGTGTATCAGAGGCAGTAGACCAGGGATGTTTGCTAAGTAGGACAATTAGTGGATTGGGCTGGTAACTTCAGGTTCACCTCGGGGGTGCATCTCCATGACAACTTATGCTGGGAAACTCATCTGGAGTTGTGATGTCAAATCCAGCTCCTTTAAGGGATTTGAGTCCTTTTGGATCCGGGCAAACCTGTGACGTCACCTATAGGTTTCCTGAAGACTGCCTTTGAATCTCAAAATGGAAGCTAAGCCAAGCTACTTTAGCTTGACTTAGCATATGCTAACCTATGATGTTAACTCATGTTGCTCAACGTTTATTCGAACTGAATTGTATTGTATATTTTATGAAGTAAGTACTTCGCATAGAAAAACAAATGACAAACAATTGATTTCAACGATTTAAAACATTGAAAAATAAATTAATAGCAGTTTTCTTCTGGATCTAACTCCTAAAGTATCAAAGCTAGATCAAATCCGTTGACATACATGGCACTTGTAAGATATTTCTACCTCTAATATTAAAGGCACAGTGTGCCGAAATGTAAGGGCACCCCAATTTTTTATTATTTATAGAGATTGCGATAAAATCCGCCGTCTGTATCAGATCCGGATCAGCTTTTGAAATTTGATAGAGGTTCCCATTGTCAATCCCTGAGTCAAATTTCATGAGTTTTGGGCAATAATTAACGGAGACATTGAGAAACAAAATTTTTGGCCCCATTGACCGCAATGTTATCGAAAATTTGAAAGTGATCCAGAATCCAGGATTTCTTCTGGATCACAGCCAAAATGAAATCAGTTCTTCCTTTTCACATTTCTGACAACTCCTGAAAATTTCATCAAAATCCATCCATAACTTTGAGTTATCTTGAACACAGACAAACAAACAAACATTATCTCCTTGGCGGAGGTAAAAATGGGTTAAAAAGTAATTAAAGTGGGAGCATCAAGTCAAACGGTGCACACAAACGCTGCTCCATCTGACTTCAACACCTGTGTTCTGAATTCAACTGAATTCAACTGATCCAAATGTACTATTTCTATGCTAAGAGAGTGTCAGAATGTAGAGTTGGTTAAGTTTGGTTAAATTTGATTGACAGATCGAGTGACACGGGCTGCATGACCTGGATCAATAGTGAAAATAAAGCATAAATCACATTTACAAACAGATCAATGTCACTTTTTTACTGCCATTGAGAAAATCTACCACATTGTCATGTTTATAATACCTAACATTCATTTAAAATAATTATGATATGATATTGGGGGGTTGCGGTGGCTGGTTTAAATTATTGGGTGGGTTGCAACCCACCCCCCCCCCCCCCCCCATAAATTACGCCCATGTAATTACCACAGATGCAGCATCCCTGCATCAAGCCAGTCAGTTCAAAGTCACCTGTGTTCTGAATTCAGCCAGAGACACCTGAAGAATATATATATATATATATATATATATATATATATATATATATATATATATATATATATATATATATATATACGTGATGTGAAACACATTAGGAGAAGAAGGGAAGGGAAAGAAGGGAGTGCACGTATCTAATAAATGAAACTCACTAAGCTAAATTTGCATGGAAGTTTGACGGAGGTGTGTGTCTAGAGGGAGTGGAAACCTTTTAATGTGGTTATAAAATAAGTCAGTTGGAAGTTGGGGAAGGATGATCCAGTGTCTGTGGTGTGTACGTTGGTTTAATCACAGCGTCACCTACTCTACTGGAGCTCTAATTGGCTTCCACACTCTCGTTATGGAAGCGTTGACAAAGTTAATGCTCCCTTAATGCCTTTTGACTCACAAACAGCTTCTCTTCCACCCCCTCCTCTGCTTTGATTAAGCTCAGTCCATTAGTGAAGTTATATTTCCAACAGAATCAGACTGATGAAAGGGTCTTTTCTGTGTAGTTACTGATGGTAAATTCTGAATTAAAGTGTTTGATCTATCATGAGATCTTATACTTGATTTACAGAGGTAAAATACATTTATACAGTGCATGATAGACCGGGGAGCACGGTGTCTTGGTGGTCAGCACTGTTGCCTCACAGCTAGAAGGTTCCTGGTTTGAACCTCAGCAGGTCTTTCTGTGTGGAGTTTGCGTGGGTTTCCTCCGGGTACTCGGGCTTCCTCCCACAGTCCACAGACATGCATGTTGGGTAATTAGTGGTTCTAAATTGCCCGTAGGAGTGATTGTGAGTGTGCATGGTTGTTTGTCTCCATGTGGCCCTGTGATGGACTGGAGACCCGCCTTTCGTCCAAAGAGAGCTGGGATAGACTCCAGCAGATCCCTGTGACCCTGCAGAGGCTTAAACGGGTATGGATGATGGATGGATGGATGGATGGAATGATAGACCACTAAAAAACACAAATTTGCTGGAAGAACGGGGATCTGCTGGAGTCTATCCCAGCTCTCTTTGGGCGAAAGGCAGGGGTCCATCCTGGACAGGTCCCCAGTAGAGGTCTTCGGAACAACCCGACAACCTGAAAACCAGAGATTCCGACCCGACCTGAATCAGGTCTCGGGTCCATTCAAAAGACGTGACTCCGGGTTCTGGTCTGAATCGGTACAGTTAGTCTCGGGTCCAGTTGGTGCTCTCTGACAGGCTGGGTCCACGTTTACTCCAGAGAGGTAAAGATATTAGCGGTGGCAGCCAATGTCAGGACTCGTTGCAGTTAAATTAATTATTCATTAACGTGTTTGTCATGAAACAATCGTGTTGCCGTAGCGTGTTATTAGCGTGTTATTAGCGGTTTGCCCGGCAGCTGTAAAGCACAACGGATCGCCAACATGACAACGCTGGATGAGAGAATCTTTTCACGACACGTCCTGACTGATGTAGGCTATTAGCGTTAGCGGTTGCTACCAATAGCATCTGTATCCACAAAGAAAATAACGTTGTGGATTTATTGTTGTTTCCATCACGTAGCCTATGTAGCAACTGAACCGGTAGAAGAAGACAACTTTAGGTAAGAAAATCAAGTTTTATTCAACGCTAGACAACTTTAACATGAGCAACTATGGGCTGGATTGTCTCGGTTCTATTGGAGTAACTCGGTTCAGTTCGTTCAAATATTGCGGGTCTATTCGGGTCCGGATTCCCGGACTTACGATAATAGCTCGGGTCGGGTCGGTTTGGGGTCGAATTTTCACGGGTCCATTCGGGTTCGGGTCCATGAAAGTGGACCCGTGAAGACCTCTAGTCGCCAGTCCATCACAGACCTTGCATTCATTCTGGTTGAATCTGTCCATCCATCCTCATTTCTGATGTCACCACCAACATCTGAAACGATTACTGCCGAAGCTGAAGCAAGCTTAAACTGGGCCTCTGCACCCTGATGATGAAAGATTAGGTAAACCTAAACAGTCCAATAGGCTCAATAGTTTGTAATGACTGAACCCAACTAAATATCAAATGAAAAAGAACTTTAGAAAGAAGACTTTAGAAAGTATAGGGCTGAACTGATGTAACTTTTCCCTCAGAAATTCTGCTGTGAACTTTTTGTCGAGTTCAAGCTGGTAACTTTGAGACCAGCTTAAAGGAATTCAGTGATAAATTCAAAGGATTTATGCTCCATCCTTTTATGCAGCTGTTTAGTTTAAGTTTGTTCAAAGATCAAATATGCAAGAGATGTAAACAAGCTTTTGCAGCTTTGCTTTCTGTATTCCAGACTCAGCCACTTTCTCTGAAAAAGACCTTTTCTCTGAAAAGTAGCAGGCATTGAATACATTCATTGCTCTCTACGAGCTTCTCCGAGATCTTCAGGTTTTATGTAAAATAAATAAATGTTTCTAACAATTTAAATCTCTTGCTCTTTGTGACTCTTTTCCCTTGACTGCCAGCTGATCTGTATTCATCGAGGCCAGTCTGGTGTTTAAAATGGATACCGCTGCGTTGCTTTTGTTCAGTTTGTTTTAGTGTGAAAACTTTCCTGTAGACGAGCCTTGGTCAAAAACCCTCCACAAATGAATTCTGGGAGATGTCTTGTGGTCAGCGTGAGGTCGCCGGCTTGACAGGATCTCGGTGTCCGGTCATAACACATTCAGCATCACCAGCGAGGGGAAAGATTTAGATCAGCGAAGTGACAAGCTCCACATGTCGTGCAGTGTTTTTGTATGTTCTTGATAAAGGTTTGTTTCTGTTGAGCTTTTTCAAGTCAAAATTCTTTTTTCTTTTGTTGTTGTTTTTTTTTAAACCTCTGTGTGTGTTGGGTCGGATGCTTTGCTGCTTAAAGGATTCCTGCTGCCACCCCTGACGCCGTCCAGCATCTGTTATGATGGGTAACTGTGACAACCAGACACCAGCAAGGTTATTATCGTTAACGAAAACGAACGAAATAACGAAAACTAGAATTGAAAAAATAATTTCGTTGAAGTAAAATAAAAATGTTTTTAAAAAAATGATAACTAACTGAAACTGTATTATGTGTTTATAAATTGAACTATTGAACTAAAATGAACTATAATAATGTCAAGAACGTCCTTTGTTTTTGTATTTGTAATTTTTTTCTCATAAACATTTGAAATCTATTAACTTAGCTCCGCCGTAGAACAACTACCACAAAAAAAAAAAAAAAAACTAAAGTGATCAGCAGTGATGGCTGCGGCAAAAGTTGGGAGAAAGCGTCTCAGTCATATTTGGGATTTCTTTGACTATGACTGTGTTAACGATAAAAATAAGTGCCTTGTTGTAGAAGCAGGTGATACAATGTGTGGAATACTTCTGAAGGAGAAAAAAACCCACGAATCTGAGAGTCCATTTGAAAAGCTCACACAAGAAGGCTAACCAAGACTAGCTGGATAAGCTAGCCTAAGCTAGCCCCCCTGGAAGGAAGGCTAACCAAGACTAGCTGGATAAGCTAGCCTAAGCTAGCCCCCTGGAAAGAAGGCTAACCAAGACTAGCTGGATAAGCTAGCCTAAGCTAGCCCCCTGGAAAGAAGGCTAACCAAGACTAGCTGGATAAGCTAGCCTAAGCTAGCCCCCTGGAAAGAAGGCTAACCAAGACTAGCTGGATAAGCTAGCCTAAGCTAGCCCCCTGGAAAGAAGGCTAACCAAGACTAGCTGGATAAGCTAGCCTAAGCTAGCCCCCTGGAAAGAGAAGCTACAGCTGCAGGCCAGTCAGCGTTGGGAAGGAACGGGAGAAAACAGCAACTATAATGGACTGTTTCCATGGAGACCAGATAGCTGCTGGTCAGTAAATACGTAGGAACACCGCAGGAGGGAAGATGCATTGATAAATATGTTCGAGACCGGAATGTAAACACGACTATGTGATTCAATAGCCTTCAAAAAGTTCAGTGCTTCACTGGAACCAAAATTACAACCCTAATTTACAAAATAAAACTAACACTGAAACTAATAAAAACTAAACTAAAACTAAGTATTTCAAAACAAAAAAGAATAAAAACTAGCAAAACTGCTCTAAAAACGAATTAAAACTAACTGAATTTGAAAAACGAAATTAAAAACTAAATAAAAACTAAAACTAATGGAAAATCCCAAATTATTTTAACCCTAGAAACCAGAACCTGTTTAAGCTCTTTCAATGAAACGTCAAATTCAGAATTTTGTATTCAAAATGTCTATTGTCATATACAGAGCAAAAATACATCGATTAAACTGAGCAATGAAGCTCTTACTTTGATAGAACTTCCTGCAAACAGCATAATCAGCACAAGCATCAAATAGTAGTTTGCAGTGTTTTCACAGTTCAGAGGTGCAGGTGCATGTGAGGTGGGGGAGCCTCAGGCAGGTGTTGGCGTCTGGGTTCAGGTGAGTCCCCACGCTTCGTTTCTGTCGTCAAAGTTCTCTTCTCAGAAACTTTCAAAGTGTCGAGGTTTTCTTTAAAGTAGACTTGCAGCAGAAGAAGAAGAGCACCGCAGTCCAGCACAAAGAGCTTTATTCTTCAGAGCAAGAACAGAGATTCTGCACAATGATTAAATTACTCCAATGTATACATCACCTTATCCCTGTAGCACCCAAGTATATGAATAATCATTGAAAAAAAAATCATTTGGGCTGATGTTGCATCTTTTTTGGGTGGGAGTAAATCATTTTTAGTGGATTTTTTGTAATCGGACCATTTTTGACAATCTTAAGCAATGTTGGATATTTGCAACTCTGGGCGTTTCTGGTTAATTTTTTCTGACAATCCAAGTCATTCTCTGCAGATCTTTTTGCAGAAAGATATAGCGAAAGCTCACCAGCTACTGCTAGTACTACAATAAAATTTACAAAATAGACCTTCATTCAATATTCTGAATACAAAGTGCTGAACGCAAACATTATAAATGAAGAATGAAAAACAAATCAAACAAGAATGTTATGAGCTATGCTAGTATATATTTGAAATAAACAACACTAAGTCTAGGCTTTGCTTCCATTTTGACCAAGAAAATAAAATTTACGATCAACAGCAAGTGCAAGGTGAACATGTAGCGCCAATGATTGTGCTTCAATTGGGCCCAAAATCAATTTTTTTTAAATGTTTTGATTTATTTATCTAAATGATAAGCAGAATCTTCAGCACAAATATATCTGCAGAGTGTAAGTTTTATTCTGTGCAGTATGTACAGCATACACCATCTAGATACTTGTATACCTGAGAAGCCCAGAGTTGCATATTTGCAACACTTTCATAACTATGGTTCTAACAAAAATGTTGTTTCAAGAAAATTAAAACAAGTAAAATGTATGATGTCTAGAGACATTGTTTTAACTAGATTTATTCAATTTTACTTGATAACTTACCTTGAATTATGTTATCTTGGGGTCTCTGAGCGAGGGCAAGCACAAGCTTAACATGAAAGAAGCCATTTTGAAATCTGTAGTTACAAGATCAGGAGACAGGTGGCAACAATTCTGTTGCATACTTGCAACTAAGGGACATACAGGTAATAAAATATACATAAAAATATTGGAATGGAATTTTACTTTTTTGGCCCTGCCTTTCAAAAAAGCTTGTTGCATATTTGCAACTGTGGGTGCTACAGGTTGTATGCCCATCTGTTATGGGAGTGGTCAGCTTAGGGACACGCCCTTTTTTCCTTTTTTCAGGTGCCTTTCAGACGATTCTATTGGTTTCATGCTGTTTTTATTTATCTTATGGCAGAAAATTCGCCTGCTCTGCATTATTCAGACTTGACAAAAGTTCACCACTCACACAAGGTTGTAATGGGAGGACGATGAGGTATCGAAAACAACACAGATAAGAGTAAAATGTGAAGAAATAGAGCTTGAGGATGGAGGCTGACGCTCCCAGACGCAGGGGTGTGGACAGTTTGAGCTGTGGATGGTCGGACCTTCCTGTCCTCTAATGATGATTGTTCATCACTGTGCATCTGTAAAAATGATAGAGGAGCTCGGAGGGTAATCCAAATTTCCTCCACTTCCTTAAGAAGGAAAGACTTTTAACGTCAGAGCCAATTTTTTAATAACCGACTGACCCGTGCTGAAGTGATTAACACAAATGCGTGTAACGAGTCCCAAAGTTTCCCATTTTTCTCTTCTCTGCAGATCGCCTGAAGACACAGATCTTTCCTTTTACGATTCTTCGCTCTTTGGCCAAGAGAACGAAAGTGCAAACTGATGTTTCATACGAAAAATGTGGTGCACCAACTTTTACACCTGGTATTAAAATGCGTCCAGGGAAATCCAATCACAAGTGACCGACAGTAAGACAAGGCCCGATGACGGACGGTCTGTTCCCAGACGGACTGAGACGCAGTCACTCAAGACGCATTTGAAGGTGGTTTGGGACTCGGCGTCCGCACTCTCTTTGTAGTCTGAACAGTAAGGCATCATGGGACGGATTCAGGGAACGCCTAATAAACGAACATCATCATTACCCTTAAATTACGACTATAAAGCCCTTTTCAGTGGATTTCTTTTTTGTTTTTGTGCCGTTGGTTTCCTTGTGTTGTACACGCTCTTATTCTTAATTTACATAATTATTTGTGGAACAAAAAAACAAAAGGTTAATTTTGTATCTCCGTTGTCTTGGCATATCAGGCTTCTTGCTTTTCTTTTTCCCGCGAATCACGGCTCGTTATTTCCCGCTGCTGTCTTTGGCAATTTTAAAATGATGTTTTTGCAAGCGTAAATGGGTCTCACGTTTATTTGCCAACGGAGCAGGAAGGTCAGATTCAATCGCCCAGGGTGCATTTGGGTTTACATTTTAATACCAGGTGTGAACATGTGCGCTCAGCTGATCTGATCTGCCACAGGTATGATGCCGCTGGCATTTTCCAACCTGCTGCCAGTATTTTAAATGCGTTTGTTTTCATCTAGTGCTCAACTGAAACACAAATACATCGCTGCCGGTCTCCTGGAGAGTTCCACCAAGCCTCTCTCTGCTACGCCTCCAACTTTCCGACACATTTAATTTCTTTGATTTGTTTACATTTTTGCAAATAATTTAGAGGTATTCACAAGTCCGCTTTAATGGACCCGTGAAAATTTGACCCGAAACCGGCCCGACCCGAGCTATTATCATAAGTCCGGGGGTCCGAACCGCAAATGGACCCGGAACCGACCCGAACCGAGTCTTTAGTTTCCGAACGAACCGAACCGATTTACCCGAATAGAACCGAGACAATCCAGCCCATAGTTGCTCGTCTTAAAAGTTGTCTAGCGTTGAATAAAACTTGATTTTCTTACCTAAAGTTGTCTTCTTCTATCCGGTTCAGTTGCTACATAGGCTACGTGATGTAAACGACAATAAATCCACATCGTTATTTTCTTTGTGGATACATATGCTATTTGTAGCAACTGCTAACGCTAATAGCCTACACCTGTCAGGACGTGTCGTGAACATATTCTCTCATCCAGCGTTGTCATGTTGGTGATCCGTTGTGCTTTACAGCTGCCAGGCAAACCGCTAATAACACGCTAATAACACGCTACGGCAACACGGTTGTTTTATGACAAACACGCCACGTTAATTAAATAATTATTAAACTGCCCCGAGTCCTGACGTTGGCTAAACCAAACTACTGTTTGTTTGTTTACTTTTGCTTGACCTGCCACCTGACATTTCACAGCCTATTGGATGGAAGGGGGCGGGGACGGGGGGGGGGGGGGCTGAGTGAAAGCTGTGTTAGGTTTTAGAATTAACTCAGAACCGTTTTAAACTGTTAAAGCTAAACTTTATTGCATGCAGGAGTACTGCCTGCTTTTTTATGACTGACTTGTCAGCCTTGTTACCTTCAACCACTTGCTGCTTTAGGTTTTATAAACTAATAATTGGGACTTCCTGACTTCCTGACCTGCTGTCTTCCAAGGAAGTTTGTGACAGCATAGATAAACACATTTTAGTGACATCTCATCTCCTGGACAACCAACACAACAGCATGTGTCTGGACCTGTGATCCAGAGCTGTTGGACACCTGGATTCTGAGACAAAGGCAATAAACTCAGAAGAATGTGAGGACCTGCCTTTTTTGAAGCTTTAAAAATGGAGAGACTTCACTATTCTGGGTGCATTTTCCT
Organism: Hirundichthys speculiger; assembly: GCA_018398805.1. Classification (NCBI taxonomy): domain Eukaryota; kingdom Metazoa; phylum Chordata; class Actinopteri; order Beloniformes; family Exocoetidae; genus Hirundichthys; species Hirundichthys speculiger. The sequence continues at coordinate 669,432 of JAGFBZ010002540.1, read as the reverse complement.
GGCATCTCTTGTGATGTTAGGAGGATGTACCATCGGCCGGTTAAATATTCTCCATGGCATATTGAATATCTGTATTAATCATTGTATATTAAACTCTTTAATTGGTCTTTGTTTTTAGAGTCTTCAATGGCACCAGATAAAAGAACACGGAGAATTACTTTCAGCTGCCACCGCCAATATCTTTACCTCTCTCAGGTAAACTCAGCCTGTCAGAGAGCACCGACCGGACCTGAGACTAACTACCGATTCCGACCAGAACCTGGAGTCACGTCTTGTGAATGGACCCGAGAGCTGATTCGGGTCGGGTCAGAACCTCGGGTTTTCGGGGTTGTTCCGAAGACATCTACAATAATTTAAACCTGCATTTCACCTCGTTTGTGTTGCCGACGGGAAGGACAGACACGCAGACATGAGACAAACAGATGTTCAATGGACAGATAAATAGTCAAAAGCAGAAAACGAGAGAAGCATTTCTGCTCAGTTCTACAATCAGTGTGTGTATTGCACGCCGTGTGTGCGGCGTACATGTGCGGTGCGTGCACACCTGTGAGTATACAGTCATGGAAAAAATTATTAGATCCCCCTTGTTTTCTTCAGTTTCTTGTTCATTTTAATGCCTGGTACAACTAAAGGTACATTTGTTTGGACAAACATAACGATAACCACAAAGATTGCTCATAAGAGTTTTATTTAAGAGCTGATATCTTACCATTTTCCATGGTTTTCTTGATTATGACCTAAATCACTTAAGTTTTTACATCAATAGCTATGGTGTTGTACTGCCAAAAACACTGCTTTAATGCATTCAGTGTTTTCTTTTCTGTCTGTTTTAGTCACATGATGACGTTTAGTGGTACCAGGTATTAAAATGAACAAGAAAGTGAAGAAAAAATGGTGGTCTAATAATTTTTTCCATGACTGTAGATCGCATATGTCACACACATCAGTGGATACACGTGCATACGCATACAGATGTGTACAAGTTAGGGATGCACAGAAAGAATAAAGAATAACTGGTTGGCTGTGGCTGGAAAAGTACTGAAGACAGTCACATCTCGAGGAAGCATCTGTTCTCTGTCATTATTAAATTTTTATGGAGCAGCTAAATCATAGAGCACTTATGCTGGAAGTCTTTACATACCGGAAAAAAGCTAAAAAAAAAAAATGAGTCTCACAAATGTAGGTAAAGTAAATGGAGTATGATGTTGAATAAATTGTGAGAACAGACATCACTGGAAGTAAATTTCGTCTAAATGAGTGCAGAAATCATTTTCCGTCTCGGACCGCTCAATCAGTGAAAATGCAATAACCTCCTTCCATTTCCGTTTTACCGTCTCAATAGATGCAGCCCGCGAGGCTCGGTCAATATTTACTCCGGCATCATCCGTCCACTTCTTTCCCACTCAGAGCAGATGAGTAATGTTCGGCCGGATCGGGCCTGACTGAGCTCCTGACGGACCGCAGAGCTGCTCAGAATTCAGATTGTTGCACAGAAGATGGACCCCCCCCCCCCCCCCCACCCCCCCCCCACCCAGAGGTCAGCAGCCAGAGAAAGCCATACAGGATGTCCATCTCTGCCGGCATCCATGCTTTATGCATGACGCTCTGAGCATCTGTGTGTCTCAGTTAGACAGAAACCAACCCTCTCATTCGCACATTATTTACAGGAAGGAAACACTGGAGTAAAAGTTGATTTATCAGCTGCTCCAGAAATCGAGAAACATAAATCACTCTGACGCAGAATGGAACTTTTTTTTTTTTTTTTTTTTTTTCTTTTTTGTAAATCAGGTCTGGATATTTTATCAACTCATTATAAGCAAACACACATTTGACAAGCGACATGACGGATGACCGCAAACTCAAGCGAAGGGAGAGAAAGAAGAGTAGAAATCAAAAGATCGGTACTTTTCTTTTCTTTTCTTCCTGGTGTCGTTCCATTTCGTGCTCTACTTTGAGGAGGCGGGGCTGATATCTGGTGATACCTGGAGATACACTCCAGTCTCCAACTTTTTGACCTCATTCTGAAAGTTTTAGGTTACTGAGTCGGCATGACAACGGGCGATAAGAGGAAGCGGCTCAGGGAAGTAATTCAAACAGGCTCGTCTTCTGATTCACCCCGTTGCTGAACCCCCCGACTTGTTACCATCAGATAAATGTAATCGTCCCTTTATCTCTTTAATCGAGCACAGTAGTCCAACAAACAACAGTACGACTCAGATGGTTAAAAACTAAAGACTAAACGAGCTCTGTGCGCAGAACACTGTATTTACCGTATTGGCCCGAATATAGGACGACCTTGATTATATATACTCCTAAAATCTGAGACTATGGGTCCGATCTTCCGCCATATCTCCTAAAGCCACTATTTAGGGATAGCGGGTAGCGAGAGGGGCGTTCCCCCGTAAAGAACACAATCTTCCACCTTGCTAAACCCGCTATCCCACCTGCGCTACGCGCTACATTATCCATAGGAGTGGTTAGTGCGTTCCACCTGTTAAACCAATCAGTGCGTCAGCAGCCATTGCCTTTAAGAGCAGGTTGCGCTACCCGCTAACCGCTACGGAGCGTCTTTTCATCCAGATCAGAGCAGCTCTCATGTGCAGCTCGTCTGGGACTCTGCTGTAGAGCTTCCTCCTCTTCCTCCCTCCTCCTCCTCTGCACTGATATATACATAAAAATACTGAAAGTCCCAGATAGTCGGTGCGCTCCCAGTAAACACGCTCTGGTTGTCTATGGTTTAACTGGCGAAGAACTCGTTTAAGACGATCTCTGCCATTTTCTCAGGGGTTCAACTGAGGCCAAATTCACGCTTTTTATACAAGAGTTAATCCGAGAGGTAGAGCCGTTTGTGCACGTCCACATGTGACCAGGTGGAAGCGCATTGATGCCATTTGGACGCGCTCTTGTACGTACCGACATGCGGGCTTGCGATACCTTAAACCCGCAATCGCAAGATACTGAGTTTGCGGAAAGGGCAAAAGACACGCCCATTGTCACACCTACAATGTGAGTAAGAGAGTAACGGGTAGCGGCTTTAGCGAGCGGAAGGTTGCATTAGCGGTTAGCGGAGGTTCCTATACCCGCAACTTGCGGGTAGCGGCTAGCGGGAAGTGTACGATCAGGGCCTATGACTCAGTAAATAAGCATTAATGATGTCAATAACTACATAACCATCAAGTCAAGTTTTATTCAATTTCAAGAACAACATTAACAATTCAACGAATCCTAGACTGCAACAAAACAGTATATTGCGATTGATATTTAAAAAATAAATAAATAAAATAAAATAGCTGTAAACTGCAAGCTGACCCAACCTGGCTGGCTTCACATTTAAATAATTTGACTGGGACGGGAAAGGACGGTTGCAATACAAGAGTTCAATAAAGCAGTAGCGGCTCCTTCTAGTAACACAGATGTGTAACAACAATAGAAAAGTCTCGTTCTAGAAATAAATATCGTCCTATATTCGGGCCAATACGATACTAAAAGAAAAGAAAATGTACTTAACATTCATTAATGCATGAGAGTAAATATAAGAATCACATCTGCCCTATTAAAAGGTCCTTCTTAACGTCGTGAAAGACTCTAAAGTGACTGTACAGTAAACACAAGCTCCTCTAAAGTTTGCTCACTCCCCAAACAAGCCTGTGCGAATAGATAATACGGATATTTTCAGAGTAATTGTAATGGAGGAAAGCCAGGGCAAGATGGAGCAGAGAGATGTGGCTGCATAACATATGGCAGCAAAAGTCCAGGTGGGGAGAAATCCTCTTCACCATTTATCTCCCTCCTGCAGTGCTTTGGTGAATTATATGCTGAGTTTGTGTTTCAAAGTGTTAATTTACCTCCTTTTCCACAATATTTAAAGGAGAATATTCTCATTTCTCCACCCACGTAGACATATGTACCTTTTAAATTGCCCTGAGCGTTGTTGGAGAGAGTCGTTGCGGGCCGTGGACAGGTTCCCAGTCCATAACTGGACAAACAAATATCCCCGGTCTCTCGGCCCACATATTTTAAATGCGTCAACCAATGCTGCTGTCTCAAAGAGAGATAAGGACAGCTGCTGGACTGAATGATGAGTCTTAGTCACAAATGGTTTCTATCAACCAAAGTCCTTCAGAGCGAGGAAGCATAGAAATACAGCCATGGTACAACAGTTAGAGCTATTTCATTACTGAAAAATGACATACTTGACCTCGTGAAGTTGATTATGTTCTTTTAAGCCACTCATACATATGAATTACCTTATATAACATTTATACAAGATCCACTTTTATGTTCCAGTGAAGGCTGGTGGTTTATGTTCGTGCAAACCATCTACATTTGGATACAGCTAATCTGCAAAAAAAAATAAATAAAAAATAAACATGAAAATAATTTCATTATCTGCAGCACTGTAATTTTTACCCATCTGAGAAATAAAATGGGCTAGCACAAGAGGAGGAGCCCAGCTGAACCTCATGGTTGAAAAGCCCAGCCACTAGTGGTCTGGCTCCAGGATGGGGTCCTGGTAACCCACATCTGGGCAGGGCGATATGCAGATCATTGGCTTCTCTTCTCCATGTGAGTCGCTACAGGTGAAGAATCAGTGTCAGTGATTAACAGAGAGTAGTTTAAATATCTGGGGGTCAGGGAAGAATGGACCGGGACATTGACGAAGTGGATCTCTGTTTAGCCTCTCCTGCACATCCAGAGCAGCCAGCTGAGGCAGTCCAGGGATCTCGTGAGGATGCTCTGTCCTGGTCTGGACAGACATTCTTGGTTTTTTTCTCATCTGTTTTCCTCTGTGTCAGGTTGGGGTCACTCCCTGTCTCTCGTCTACTTTATTTCCCGTTTTGCTTTGAAGGTCTGTCTCATCTTCGTGGTATTCTGCTTTTCTTCCTTCCCTCCATGTATCAGCCTGATTGCCTGCACCTGTCTCTCGTTTGTCCCTCTGTGTATATCAGTCTCGTCTTTCCCTTTCTGTTTGCTGGTCCGTCTACTTGTTTTCCGGAGTGTTAACCTGTTTGTTTCCTGCCTGTCACCTGCTCGTTGTCCCGGTTCGTCCTGCCGTCATCTCTGTGGATTACCTTTGTGGAATTTAAGTTAAGTTTAGACTTTGCTTTTGTTAAATAAGTACCCTTTTTTCTTTTTTAACTCCCGCGTTACCTTTAACACTCAACACCGCAAAACCCTGACACCCCCTCGGTAGCTGTTTAGGGTATATATCCAATCAGGAAGATGCCCCAAAGCCCAGGACATGCTGGAGAGACAATATCTCCCTACTGGCCCAGGAACAGCTCTTTGCTTAGGCTCCTGCCCCTGGATGGATGGATGGATGGATGGATGGAAGGCACAGAGGACTGTCCATGTTTTCCATGTTGGCCCCATGTGAATTACGGGCGATGGTTATCGTTAAGTACACGAGTGATGAATGTCTATGAGCCTAGAACGGACCAACTTGGACCAACCGCCATAAGTGAACCCAAGTGTCCAACCCACATGGGGTCAGGATGGAACCAGTGGACAGTCTCATATGTCGCCCCATTTTCAGCCCGTCATGTATCTCAGAGTGCACAAGCTATTTTTAAAATTGGTTTCAAAGTTGTTCGATTTGTTACAAATGCTGAAATAGCTATTATAGTGCAAAATACTTGGTTAAAACTGGTTATATCTGGGTTTTATTAGACCAAGTTCAGCCTTTCTGACACTATGGGTCCAATTCCAGTTCCTCCCTTAGCCCTCAATCTCAACCCTCGCCCTTAACCCTCAGTCTTTGGCCGTCAATCTTAGCGCTCGAAAGTAAGTGTAAGGGTTATCTCGTGACTTAGAAATGGGACACCCCTTGAGTGCAGTTACATCTTTAGACTGCGGGGGGCGGCCTTACGCCAAAGCTATGTCCAGTCTGTCAAGAGAGCAACGACGACGGAGAAGAAGAATAAGATAATATATTTATATATAACGAAGACAATAAGATGGTTTCATAACATCTATATCTTGATTAACTACAAAAATACTTACATTTCGTAGCTAGCTTTTTTTCGGCGCCATCCTTTTTAAAGATGTTTTGGCGAAAATACGTAATGTCTTCTGGGTAGCCCTTACTTCCAAGGGTGGCGCCTGAGAATCTCAACATTCCGGGCGATACAGCCCTCAAACTTGTCCCTCAACTTGACTTTCTAAGAATCGGGACGGCATTTGCACTTCACGGGATTCATTCTAGTTATAAATAAAATGCTGCGTCTGTAGGTCTGCCTGACAAAAGAACCAGAGAGCAGCTGTCTTCGTTGCAGTTTTTCTTCCATCTGTCTTCATGATCCATCCTGAATGGACCAGAGAGGAAGACAGTGATGTATTTCAGCAACCAACACATAAAACATTCATGCAGTTGCTGTTTTTGAGCTCCTGAGTGAAAATACACACAGTGTCGCAGGTGCAAAGACCTGACATTTTAAAGCAGTACCTTGTAGCAGGGAGTTATACTGACCTGATACAGCAGCCAGAGATGGGCACTGGACAAAACAGTCCCATTACCATTTCACTGAGGGAGCTCAAGTCCCAGACTGTCTCCAACTGGTGAGGGACGAAACAAATCAGCAAAAGTTCCATTTCCATCAAGAGTCAATAAAAATGTAATATAAGACAAACCAGGCCACACGAAACAACCACCAGCCATGCAAGGAAGCATGAAGGTAAAAAACAAAAACAAAAAACGAATCCAACACTGTAGAAACTTTAACTGTGCTCTACTCAGTTTAACTTGTATAACATTTTACACTTAATAATATTGAGCATATTTGAAAGCTATGAAATCATTTAGATTGACCTTATAAATTTAGTAAATATAATTTTTAGTAACATGACATAGAACAGAGGTGCGCAAACTGTGGTAGTGTACCACCAGTGGTACGTGAGCGCTCTCTGGTGGTACGCGGGAGAACGTCATGACTTTCCCCATTTTTTTCCCACTTTTTCACTTAAAAAAAAAAAACAATCGGAACCCTACAATGCATTATAAATACAACGTATTTAGTGAAATGTGTAGCTTGTGATTAAAATTTTGTCTTTTAAAAAAATATTTGTTGCATATTCAGTTGCAGAGTGTGTTTATTTTGCTCTGTATGAGAGTACGAGTATGTGAAAATTGTTGGACAGAGTTGTAAATGTCTGATTCAGTAAGGTAACAATTCAGGTAATAAATAACCACAATAAGGAATAAACATCTCTGTGTGTTTAAAGCTAACTGAGAAGGAATATATGGCTATATTTTAAAATTGGTCATCGTGGTGGTACTCAGAGAGCTGAACGGTTTCTCAGGTGGTACGCAGGATTAAAAGTTTCGAGAACCACTGACATAAAACACTGAGTAGATATTAAAATGAAAAATCAATCAAATAATAACCCCAAATCCACGAGGAGGAACGAATCAGAGTACTGAGGTTTCCATAAACCAGTGAAGGGTGTCCTGTTTAAAATAACAAATAAAAAAATGAATCAATAAACTCATAAATGCTAGTAAAAATACAAAAGAAAGTGCTGAAAATACATACTTAATGCATTATTGAGGTACAGTATATGGAAGGTGAAATGCACACAAGTCTCACAAGTGGCAATTTACATTCTCAGGAAAGCCTGGGGACACATGAGGACAGACGTCCCTGCACAGTGGACACTGACGGCGTAGATGCTGTTCACAATCAGAGGATCTCAAGAGAACAAACACAGTGAAGATAAATGAACAAAGTGAATGTTCGTGAAATGCTATTTCTCGTATCTTTTGATAAAGAAATGAGAGCACAGTGACAAAGGTCTCATTCATCTGATGTTGTATTGCACTTGTGTTTTTGTGTGTAAGGAATGTAATCACTGCTGATCACGCTGTTCCAGTCTTCAGAAACTGCTGCTGCTTTAGATAAGAAGTTAAGGAGATGGACTGTTGTTACTTCAAAAGCATATTGTTGGTATAAACTGTGCAACATTGTGATATAACAGCTTTTCATCTGCAGCAATGTTGCCTCACAGCTAGAAGGTTCCTGGTTCAAACCTCTGCAGGGTTCTTTCTGTTTGGAGTTTGCATGTCCTGCAGTGCTTGTGTGGGTTTCCTCCGGGTACTCCGGGTTCCTCCCACAGTCCAAAGACATGCATGTCAGGTTAAGTGGTGGTTCTAAATTCCCCGTCGGTAGGTATGATTGTGAGTGTGTGTGGTTGTTTGTCTACATGTGGCCCTGTGATGGACTGGAGGCCTGTCCAGGGTAGCGGTGTGAAAAAAATCAATTTGGGAATACATCGCGATTTTCACGATATATAATATCGATTTTTCAGCTCCTAATATCAATTTTTTTCAGAACATTGTTTATTATTCACATTTGTTTAAAATTTAAATGTGCAAAAACACTAATAATTAACAATAAATAGGTTGTTTTGAGGCAAATAGTTTTGACTCAATTTGTCCTCTGAATGATCAATATCATCTGATGAACATATACAGCAACTTGATTTTTCATCTCTACTATTAATTTTGATATTAACTGGGTAGAATATCGCAATATATCGTGATATCGCGATAGCGTATATCACTAATATCATATCGTGACCCAAGTATCCGGGGTCTACCCCTGCCTTTTGCCTCAAAGAGAGCTGGAATAGACTCCAGCAGATCCCCATGATCCTGCACAGAACTAATCGGGCTAATGGATGGATTTTCATGTCCTTCAGACTCTACTCTAATGAAAATCCACTGGCAATTAATTAAGACTCTTCTTGATGTTGAAAGAGACTGTCAAACAGCAGTTACTCAAACATACCTTAAAGCCACATAACGAGAAAACAAAAATCTCTGGCTAAGGAGAATCTGTTTCTCTATGTAGCATAAAATGTGGAGGTGGATGAAGAAATATTTTTCTATCAAAACTGAACATATTCATCAAGGTAAACAGAAAATGAACACAGCATTTGAAGCCTTCTTTTCCTTTTTTTTTTTATGTTTGGGAGCTTTGAGCCTCATACAGATGGACTCCATCTTCTATGCTTGATATTTCATTAAAGAAAAAATTCCAAATATCCTGCCAGCATTACTAACAGTCTTTCAGTAAGAGATAAGGAGCCAGAGTTTCTGTCCAACAAACAAACCTGCTGCGGTAAAGTGATAAGAAGGAGACAGATAATAGGGGCTCCATGCACAAACGTGTACAATTCAATTCAACTTTATTTGTTTAGTGCTTTAATGTTTCATCACGTTTCAGAGACCCAGAGCATGACCAAGGCAAGTTTATTTGTATAGCACATTTTGTGTACAAGACAATTCAAGGTGCTTTACATAAAACATTTGAAGCATTACAGATGAAAATAGCTGATCAAAGTGGCATTGTACCGTTTTAGCAGGTTCAGCCTGGTTTCATGGAAAATAGGGAGAAAATCATAAACTCGAATCTGTTTGTTTGGATGTACAAACAAACTCTGAGTTTGTCCCTCAAAGCAATCGTATTTCTATCATTAGCTTCAACTGTGTCCAAACAACTGTTTGTTTCATTTATAGGAGCAGCAAGAGCGAATTCAGGTAACCAACACAGCAGAGTTTTCTTTTACCTGACAGACTCTCCAGAGGACCTAAATTAAGGGAAACCGCCATCTATCCAGAACCTGACCTGAAAAACAAAACAGACACAAAGCCTCCCAACGTGGAGCCTGTTGGATATTCAGATAGGAATTCTTTCTTTTTTTTATTTGTTTGTTTTAACATATAACATGTCTGATAAACAATAAATCAGTGTAATAAATGTGAAACTTTAAGGAGCTCATTGTGCCCCTAGAACATGTGTCAAACACAAGGCCCGCGGGCCAAATGTGGTCCGCCACGTCATTTTATGTGGCCCTCGAGAGCTTGTGCATTATTGGCTTAAATTTTAAATCAATATTTTAAGACTTACAATAAGCTTACACCGCTTTAAAGCGCATATTGACAATAAACTACATCTCCCACAATGCATTTCGTCGTCACCCACAATAATAACAGTATCTCGCCATGAGCAAGACATCAAGATGATTTTCAGAAGTGATGGACTTCAGAAAAACCTCTACAAACTAACCCTAATATGTCCAAGAAAAGAGAAACTGATGCACAAGGAAGACAGTCGTGAAAGAGTTTAATCTACGTCGTCATTTTGACGGCAAACACTGAGCTAAGTATGCTAAATTTAGCCTACAAGAAAAACAAAGAAACGCTTCCGCTTCTGAAACCAAAGTAATGGATACTCTCAGTGATGTTTACAGAGTCTGTTACCATGGCAACAGACTCTGTAAACATCACCTGTGCCAGAGTAGGTTTGATATAATAATGAGTTTAATATTTGAAACTTTAATACATAATAAATACAGAAACAGTGATTTAACAATATAATAAGGTGTGGTCTAATTTATTTTGATTTATTTTGATCTGGCCCTTCGAGGGCCACCATGATGCTGATGTGGCCCTCAGTGGAAAATGAGTCTGACACCCCTGCTCTAGAACATCGGAGGTCTCAGTGGTGAGTCATGGAGTGGGACAGGTGAGTTATTTAGTGAAGTCCTCGTCCTCTGACTCAAACGTCTCCAGCTCTGGGCAACAGTGGTTCTGGCTGTGAGAAGGAACTTAGTGACTCAGCTAAAGCTGCTCCTCCAGATGTCCTGCAAAACCAGGTTTGACACATGTTTAGAAGACGAATTCAGTTTGATTAGTTCAGTGTGATGGAGCACCTGCATGGCAATAACACACCTATGTATCTACAATATCTAGATAGATACTAGATAGGTTGGGCATTTTCTTACTTGCGCTGTTGACCTTCACCTTTCTCTCGGTGTGTTTTTTTGCCTTTGGGTTCAGGTCCATGTGCTTCCTATAATGCAACTCAGAAAACCATCATAGTTTACGACGAGCTGTTGGGCAATGTTCATAATCTAGATAGTCATGATTATGTGAAGTTTCCCTGACCCTTTTTGGTGGGAGTCTACTAGAGTCCAAGATATTCTGGAGGTAGCCCCCAACGGCCATTCAACCCATTCAGAGCTGATGTCCCTTGTGGCACTCCAATAGAGCGTTCCAGTTCAGCTGTTCCCACCGAGACCTTCCCAACTGAAGGAGCATGTTCATCATCCGCCGTTCTTAACAGCTTCTCAGTCAGTAGAACTGGTCCACTGCTGTGAAATATACTGGAGAAGGACTGAAAAAGAAACAGACGAAATACAAGAAATGTCAGAATAATGAGCTGGATTTTGACCACATAAACCTTCGCCAGGACTGAGGGTCTTTTTGATCCCCTCATCCACTTACAACACAGGAACCAGGAGCTATAAAGAGATTTTCATGAAGGATACTTAACCTCCATAGACTAAAGAGACTTTTGGGCTTACCCAGAACGATTGGAGCTGGGGTTGTAGCCATGAACCCGTCCATTTGGTCAAGTATTCTCAGGGTCTTATTCCTTCCTCTCTGGTTATGTCCACACCGGTACAGTTTTGACCATGACCATCCATGTACCACTAGAAATGATGCTCTCATGGTATAGTTCCTTTTTTTCTATGCATGCAGGCAACAGGAGGATTATTACATACAGAAATTAGCTGCAAAGTCAGCAGCACTTCTGTCTCTATGTCTGTAAGGTTTATCTAAGACGAATCTTCAGAGCAGAGGGTTGTCATTTTTGCTGTAAGTACTTTTGTTGTACTCATCATAACCAACAAAGGCAGCTGAGCAAAGAGATGTAACAGTGAGTGGTTAGAAAGTACATCCCTAAATGACCCATGAGTCACTCTTCTACAAACTCTCTCCCATTATTACAAAAACTGATCCATTAATGAGGAAGTTTTTAATCTCATGAGAGTGAAGGTTACATTCAGTCATAAACTTTTGTTTCAGGTAATTATGACCTTAGTCCTTTTTATATTTCAAATTAAGGCAGAGTAGCAAACAAACTCTTGATGGTTCACAAAGTGGGAAGGCTGTCTGATGGGGAGCGTAGCACAGCCTTTTACCACTTTAAAGGTCCATTAACATTTGTTCACAGTGCAAAATCTCAACCTTTTTGACAAACCGCCCTGCTTATATATTTCAAAGAGTTGTTTTATGTTGTATTTTTATTAAATATTAGAGCACCAGGCCTGTTTTCAACCTGCCTGCCGCCCTCATGTTCCATTAACCAGACACTTCATTATTAAATGTGTTAGTGAGGGCAGAAGCTTTTATACATTATAAGTGCTACTTGGGCCTGTGTCCCTAAAGCTTTTGGGTGACATGGCTGATAATATACATATAAGATGAGAGAAAACAAAGTTTTTTTGTGGAGTTTTCAGCTTAGTTTTAGTCATTAGTGGCTGGAGCTGCTCTATCAGTTTCCTGACTCCAGGTCCCAGTTTTAGTAATGTTATCACAACTGATGCATCTGACTGAACACTATCAGAACTTGATTGTTTTCTATCTCCAAGTTCTGATTGGGTCAACAAAATTCAGTCACCCAATCAGTAGCTGTTTATTTTGTTTTTTTCTACAGTTTTTCATGTGTAGTTTTAACTTTTCCCTTTTACAATGAACTACAAAGATCCTACATGGTAATAAACTTTCTCTCCCCTCTCTCTCCCACATACTAATCTCTAGGTCAGGGATGCCCAGCTTCAGCCCTCGAGGGCCGCTGTCCTGCATATCTTTGATGTCTCCCTGCTTCAGCACACCTGATTCAAATGAATGAGTCGTTAACTGACTTGTGCAGACCTGGATGACAAGCTGATTATGATTCATCCATTAGAATCAAGTGTGTTGTGTCAGGGAAACATCTAAGACATCCAGGACAGCGGCCCTCGAGGACTGAGTTTGGACACCCCTGCTCTAGGTATCATCTTGTAAAGGTAGAATGTGGTAGAACAATTGAGGGTGATGACCTGAAATGGACCCCTGCAGATTTTGATTGCCTCGTCAACAATACTGCAGATATTTTACATTCAGCTTTAGATCCTGTTGCTCCTTTGAAAAAGAGGGTCTTTAACCATCTGCGCTCAACTCCCTGGTATAATTCACATATCCGCACGCTGAAACAAAAAAAAGTATAAAATTGGAAAAAAAGTGGTGCTCTATAGTATACAGAAAAGCCCTTTATGATGCTAAAACAGCTTACTGTTCAGCATTAATACAAAAAAACAATAATACGGGCCTTCTGCAATTCAGACACCTTTACTATGGAACCAGCTACCAGTTTGGGTTCAGGAGGCTGACACCACCTCCACCTTTAAAATTAAACTGGACACATTTCTGTTTAGTAAAGCCTAGAGTTAGTCTCAACAATAGTGTGTTAGGGCCTAATAGTCAAAGCTACAATTACGGGAATAATTAAAGACAAGACTAGAGCAGGCTGGTCTGAAACATAGCCTCGTCATAGCTATGCTGCTATAGGTCTACGCTGCAGGGAGACACCAACAACAGGAAGGTCCCCCCTCATGATCCAGGTCCAAACTCAAAGTTTCTTTCCTCTTAAAGAGGAGTTTTTCCTTGCCCCCCTTAGTGAAGTGCATGTCTGCTTCCAATCCCTTCGCATTGGGGGCAGGTACAGTCCCTGTACAGTTTTTGGTTATGATTGCGGGGCGAACGGGGGTGGGGTCCCGGCGGAAACGGAGGGCGCCAGCTACCGGGCGGGAAGCTGCGGGCCCCGAGGGGCCTTCGTTTTCTGCGCCTGCCCCCCCGAAAGCCCTGGGCAGTTGGCGAAAAGATAGGGCAATGGGGTATTTACTTTTTCGAACCACCAGATGCCTCTTTCGGTTCTTCATTGCCACTGTATGCCACCTTTCCCTGTCCACTGTTTGGCTCAAAGGTTTTTATCCTGCTAGGGGAGTTTTTTTTTTTTTAACTTGCCATGGTTTCTTTACTTCATATTTAATAATATTACTGATAGTTAAGATTTGCTTGGGGTGCGTGGGGGTCATGTTCTGGGTCTCTGAAAAGCATATAGAGACAATTTGTACTATAATACAATGCTGTATATGATAGTTGGATGATCATGACATTGCTCACCTCCTAATTCTGTGCCGGCCCTCCCTGGTGTATCCGGCTGGAACCAGGAGGGAGTTTGATAAATGGAGAGTACAATAAGATTTGGGTGTCATGGCAACAAGCTTAACTAGATGATCTTAGATGTACTGCATATTGGCTATTTTTAATCAATCAAGGTATTTTTCAAGCTGAGAGCAGCCTTCATTGTTTTCGAGCTCCAATATTGAACTGCTTTTCTTAGAACTGGCTCCCGGAGCGATTCAATTTCTACTGACCCCCAACGTTAGACTTCACATAGTTAGATAGTTAGATTTCACGTCCATGAAAACTGTCCGGGGGTGGATTTGCATCTACCTCGTCAGGTAAATGTTATCAATTGGTGGCGTGGTTTCTCTGAATATCAGTTGCACTGCAGCTTGCTGTCATCACTTTATCTACTTAGCAATTATGATGAATTTGACGTCTGAGCTGCAAACTAAGAGGTAAGATCACTCTCATCTTAAAGATAATGCCTCTGGTTCCCATACACAAATCTGATATATGGCCCTATATTTAAATAACATATATAATATCGGTGTCCATATATGTCTTTCACATATGTGAACATATATTGGTACATATTTGAAACATATATTTTAAAATATTACAAAAATGGCCCCTTTTATATATGGAAAATATATGTGGCACATATATGTATGGCATATTCAGCACATATATTTTTCAAACATATATGTCACATATATTAGTATAGCATCAATGTTGGTATATGAAATAGCAATATATTGCTCATTGACTTGTATATTAAAAATAAGCCATCAAAAATATCTAGTCAACAAATTTTAACAATTTACAGCATTTATTCTGAAATATATGTTCTAAACAAATATCTAGACTACATATTTGCACATTTATTCTGACATATATGTAAAGAACAAATATCTAAACTACGTATTCCAACAATTATTTTGGAATATATGTCAAATACAAATATCTAGACCACTTACTTTACCATATATTTTAAAAATATATTTCAAAAGCAAATACCTGTTCTACATGTTTGCACATGTATTTTAGAATATAAGTTTAAATCCAATATTGCAATTACATATATTTACATATATCATAAAATATTTTGGCAAATATGTCACCTATATGTACATATATGGCCATATATCAGATTTGTGTATGATATACACAAATCATACGAATTGCGAATTGTTCTAACGGACCACCGTGACGGGCAGAAAAAAATCAGCCCTCTGCTGGGTGTGAGTCAGCAGGCGAGTCGCTTTCATCCACACACACACAAAGGCTGAGCTTTCATGGGTTTAGGTCACTGTTTCACATCAACTATTTCAGCTTTTCTGCCTGAGCCACCAAAGCCACCTCTCAGAAACCTGTGGGTGACGCCAGGGAAAGGTTTGTTCAGGTCCCTTTGTGCTCTCTGGTTTCTGTTGTCGCCATTTCTGCATCCAGAGTGAACTGAAGCGTCTCTGTGGGTGAATTTCACGGCTGCCAGATCCCTATCTGTGACTGGCCAGAGGGAGGTTTTTAAAAGATGCAATAAAACATAATAAATGTACTTTTCAGTTTGGCTGATTTTTTTTTTTTTTTTCCTTAAAAAAATGGATGCAAAAACTAAAAAAAATAAGTGTCCACTTATCCAGAAATATCCAGACTGCAGCCCTACAGGCTTATTTAAGTGAGTAGATGAAAATTTAATTTTTTTCTTCTTTTTTTTTTAAACCAGATGCTCAATAAATAACAAAGATAATTCAATTCATATTTACATTTCCAACATAAAAGCGTCGTCTTTTTTTAGAATTACAGGTTTGTGGGACCAGATGGCAGAAATGTATTTAATCAGGGTTGTAAATTTGCAGAAACTCAATATAAAAATGTTGCACAGCTGTTAAGGGGGGGGGGGGGGCAGAACTGCTGTTGGGGGTCACCTGCGTACAAACGAGCTTAACCTCGTCTTGTTTTAAAGGTGCAGTACGAGATGTTAGAAAAATACAGTGGTACCTCTACTTACGAAATTAATTGATTCTGGAAGTAGTTTCGTAACTTGAACATTTTTGTAAGTAGAGACGCGTTTTCCATGTAAATGCCCTAATCCGTTCCAAGCCCCCCAAAATTCGGGCATAATTTTTTCAAACAAATTTTAAATAATACATGAAATGACATAAAAACCTGTAAGAAATACACGTTAGAACTAGAAAAAAATACAGACAAGAGGCCCTCCTAACCAATGGGATGCCAGTAAGATGCTAAGCGATACCCAATGGCAGAGCAGCTTGGACGCACGGCTTTCAAACCGAGATACAGAGCCGATGTTTACGTTCAGTAAACTCTGGAAGCTGCGAGTAGCAGCGCTACTGTATTTTTGCCTTTCGTATCCTGAAATTTATTTCGTAACAAGAGGCAATATTTTCCCTTTGAGGCGTTTCGTAACCTGAAAATTTCGTATGTAGAGACGTTCGTAAGTAGAGGTACCACTGTAGTTAGAGTCAGTGATGAAGTCCAACCCCCTTCTCCAGACCTGCCTCAGAGGCCACACCTCCAACAGCTAAAGGCGTTTGACGGACAGGCCAGTTATCCAATGACTTTGCTTGGTAACACCCAAAGACTGGACGCTGTATTTAGAGCCCCGTAGCTTCCACCAGCGACTCACAGTTGTTCGCTTTAGACATGGGAGAACTTAGTTAGGTGTATTAAAGCAACAATCACTTCGGAAAAAGATCCATCTGTCCTTTAAGAGTTTGGTTTGTTTCAATCTTCCAGGTTTGAAGGCATTGAATCGTGACACTCTCATCTACAAGATAGTATTGATGGCCCTGCTGCGTCTCCAGCTCCTGTTTGAGCCTGTACGGAGTCTTTGTTCGGGGGCATGCTGGGGAAATCAACTCACGGGGGTCTCTTACTCTGACGGCATCGTCCCGGGATACTGAAGCCATTTTACAATCCAGTCCTGCTGCTCTGACTTGTTTCCCCAAAATACAGCTTGAAATGTTTAACCAAAACTGTCAAAAAAAAATATTGGAACCTTTTGAAGGTATTGAACGACCAGACCTCTGCCAGTTTTTCCTTTCAATTCATACGCATTAACGTCTGTACGCTGCTGTGATTATCTGTATGGGGTTTTTTCAGGGCATGTTCCCTCTTTTCTTGCGTCTGGGGGGGGGAAATAAATCAAAACAGCCAGAAACAGCTCATTTGCGTCATCAGAACGACCTCAGCGTGGGTGGAACGTGGACGCAGAGCTCGTCGGCTTCCATCTATTTGACTGCAAGATACAAACAAGTGTTCGGGCTCATGATGTGATATTTTTTCCCCCCGAAGCAATTTTCCACCGCCGCGGTTATGTAGCTGTGACGTTCCCTCTGCTTCGACATGCCAGATATATTTAGTTTTAGAAAATTTAAGCACCCAAGTGAAAAGTTTGTCATCTTTGTTAAGATTGAATAGCGCTTTCAGTAACCTTGTAGTTCATGTTTCTCCTTGGAAAAGGACAGATGGAGCATTTGTCTAAAATCAGAGTGCGAATTATACAATGACAATTGGGGGGGTCAACATTTTCTAGAGATGACAAAAATGACAATTTGTCCCTTCTTTAGGGGGGTCGAAGATGACAAAAATGACAATTTTCCCTTCTTTAGGGGGGTCGAAGTTGTAATTGGGGGGGTCAAACACCCCCAAACCCCCCTGTAATTCGCACTATGCCCCCCCTGTAATTCGCACTATGTCTAAAATCCTTTTGTTTGTTGTTGCTTTTATCTAACAAATACAAAATAAAAAATTCAGCTTTTCTTTCCAGTTATGTCATTTCATGCTTTTATCACCAGCTTGTGTTTTCCTTTTTAATTGAGAAAGCAATTTAGTTTGACCTTTCAGAGAAAATGTGACCATTTCACAGTGCGGTTTTTGCTGTCAGGTGGATTTTAATTAGCAGGGACCCTTCCAGTTTGTTTTTTTTTTTTTTTTTTACATTGCTTTGAAATTTATCGCTAGTAATCATGTTATTAGCATCATCCTGTAGCACCCACAGTCGCAGATATGTAACAAGCTTTTTTTGAGCGGCAGGGCCAAAAAAGTAAAAATCCATTCCAATATTTTCATGTATACTTTATTACCTGTATATCCCTTAGTTGCAAATATGCAACAGAATTGTTGCCACCTGTCTCCTGATCTTGTAATTACAGATTTCAAAAAGGCTTCTTTCATGTGGAGCCTGTGCTTGCCCTGGCTCAGAGACCCCAAAAAAACATACTTCAAGGTAAGTCATCAAATAAAACAATGTCTCTAGACATCATACATTTTACTTGTTTTAATTTTCTTGAAACATTTTTGTTAGAACCATAGTTATGAAAGTGTTGCAAATATGCGACTCTGGGCTTTCAGGTATACAGTTATGTAGATGGTGTATGCTGTACGTACTGCACAGAATAATAGCTTACACTGTGTATATAGGTTTGTACTGAAGATTGTTTTCATCATTTACCATTTAGAAGAATAAATCAAAACACATTTATTTCTTTGATTGATTTTGGGCCCAACTGAAGCACAATCATTGGCGTGTACATGTTTTATTTACATTCATTTACATTACATTTTTATTTATTCACATAACATTTTTGTTTGATTTGTTCTTCATTCTTCATTTATTATGTTTGCATTCAGCACTTTGTATTCAGACTATTCAATGAAGGTCTATTATGTAAATTTTATTGTAGTACTAGCAGTAGCTGGTGAGCTTCCACTATATCTTTCTGCCAAAAAAATCTGCAGAGAATGACTTGGATTTTTAAACAGGAAAGCTCACAGTTGCAAATATCCAACATTGCTTAAAATAGTCAAAAATGGCCCGATTACAAAAAATTCACTAATATTGGTTTACTCCCACCCAAAAAGATGCAACATCAGCCCAAATTTTTTTTTTCAATGATTATTCATATACTTGGCTGCTACGGGATTAAAAATGACGGTTTTTTTTTTTGTTAATCGACTTCATTGCAATATAAAAATTGTCAGCCACAATAAAAAGTCAAAATGACAAATTTGATCAAATTTGGGACAAAACTGCTCTCTTTTGCAACAAAGGTGAAAGATCGGTTTTATTTTTTTTTTGGGTAACCTCCACTCTGGTCATTTCAGCTTCATGCAAGATGTATTCAAATTCATGAAAGTACAATCTGGTAAATATCAGATCATATGCACAATGTTTCACAGTGCGGGGGGGCAGTCTGTCGATCCAACGCCATTAGAAAGAGAGAATCCTCATTGACACTGTTGAGTAAAGTCCAGTCTCAGGTATCAGACCTGTTGCTGATTGTATTTCTGCTCTCTGAGCTTTGGAAATGACTGGAAAAATTGTCGTTATCACGCTGACAGAGGCACAAATATCTCCTTCAGTTGAGAAACAGATAATAATATGAGCAGCAAGTCCATTCCCTAATCTCTTAATTTTTTTTTTGTTGTTGTTATTTTCTCAACCGAGGAAGATCAGCTCACTGAGAGAAATGACCTGGAAGTAATTGAGTGGCATCTGCGGTAAATGAGTGACTTTCTCCTTTTCTCCCCCTTTAGCAAAGGAAACATGATATCATCATTTATGAAAGGAAAGAAAAATCATTCTCATTTAGTGTGGTTGGATTCTCATTCTTTTTAAAACTCCTTACAGATTTCTTCTACCAAGGCACCAGTCCTCTGACAGTTTACTTTTTTATTGGATGTACCCAATGTCCATTGATCATTGTGTGTCAAAGTGATCTTGTGGATTCAGAGTCCAAGGACTTGGATCTGGATTTGTCAATATGACTGTGTCATATCTGCAATACTTTCATAATAGAAGGATGCACGTTTCCACCTTTATTCCTTCCTGCTGTGCTGTGTGAAGTGTATGAGGCGGAGGAGCAAAACGCCACTGTGTTGGCCCTGATGGTGCTGAAAATTTTGTTTCTCAATATCTCATGAAATCTTACTCAGGGATTGACAATGGGAACCTCTATCAAATTTCAAAGGCTGATCTGGATCTGATCCAGAAGGCGGATTTTATCGCAATCTGTAAATCGCTATATGGGAGAATTGTTGTCTGGTGGAGGCTCTCTGAGTGCTTTTCTAGTTAAAGAAGCAATTGCAAGTAAAAAAAACTCCCCTATTGGGAGAAAAACCTTTAAGCCAAACAATGGCAAGAAAAAACTCCCCTTTAAAAGGAAGAAACCTTGAGCCGGACCTGGATCATCTGGAGGGACCTTCCTGCTTAAGATCAGTTGGATAAAGTAAGAAAAAAGGTAGAAGATGGGAAAACTTCATGATCGGCAACTGGGGATCACAAACTTCTGATCTGACACTTTGTCACCCAATGAGGTTTTCATACCACATTTTGTCAACAAAACCCACACCAAAACTAAGGAAGTGAAGTTAGTTGAGCTTCCAAACTGGTCTGAAGACTCTGTTGTGTGAAGTTGGCTTTATTCAGTAAGTAACCGCCTCCATCTGTCCTCAGTTTGTTTTGTCGGCTGCCCTCAAATCCCCTCCGAGTTATTCTGTCTGGGGTCAAAGAGGTCCTTGCAGACAGAGGGAGGAAAAAAATCTATAATTTTATTTTCCAGGCTGAATTCCTTGTCATATGTGAGTTGACCTTCTGTGCGTAGATCGGTGTAGTTCACATTTAAGTCGCACAGTAATTGTTCAGACATACTTTCTAGCTGAAAGGGCAGCGAATCTCCTGCAGCTTCAACATGTTACACAACTTCACAGCAACAGGAGACCATTTTTAGAACTTTATTCATTCATGCACAATTTAAGTCGGCTCTTCCACTGATTGCATTTCATATTTTAAAATTAAAACGTATATGTAATGAGATAATGTATTCAGATACTCAATCTCACCTGCCTTGTGATTCTGCCTCATCTAACACCAGCACAGTGTTTACTTAGAA
Organism: Hirundichthys speculiger; assembly: GCA_018398805.1. NCBI lineage: Eukaryota > Metazoa > Chordata > Actinopteri > Beloniformes > Exocoetidae > Hirundichthys > Hirundichthys speculiger. Next base: position 648,501 of record JAGFBZ010002540.1, on the reverse strand, counting down.
AAATCCCATGGACCAAAAGACAAAATTCAACTTTTTGCCAAACAGTAAATGAGGCGAACAAAGCCACAAACACAGCTGTCAAAACGAAATGCTTCACATCACCTGTTACAATAAAAGGCCTTATCTGAGGTATTTCAGAATATATTAACTCCGAAAGCCAGCTCCTGGCTTCAGTCCGCCGCCGCCCCCATCCCCCTCGTGTCAGGATCTTTTTTCTGAAACATCCTAGCTGCGTATTCTTTGTTGGAAAGGAGAGTCCTGGTCGGCTAAGTACAACACAGATGTTTAATTGTCATAAACGTGACATCACGGCTCCCTGGCAGAGGCGGTCTCTAACACGAGGAGAGGCCGAACAAATCAAAACAACAACAATTTTTACAGAAATGTGCGTCACTAGATGGGGAGGAGCCGCGGTTTAGGTTCGGCTCTCCCATTGGCCGGTCCGGTCCTCCGTTTGTACGTCCAAACCATTGTCGCCACATCGTCGTCTTCTGGTCCGATCCGCTGCCGGCATTTCCTGAAAAAGAAGAAAGACTACATATCCCACAATGCCATTCTTATCTACCTGGCCAGGTCTTTGTCTCCAAATACGTGTTTCTAACCGGCTTTGGTGTGGCTAGTTTACTACATTTCTGATATAAAGTGTAGACAAGACATACACTAAGATGGATCTAAGACACTGTGACGTGGACATATGGGTCATTAAACAAAATAGCATGATTAAAAACAATGAGCAACAATAAAATGGTGTGATATAAAGAGATAATGTCATTTATGTTTCCAACACCAGAATATTAATAATGCTATTCATAACAATATTGATACCAATATGTAACTAATGTGTATCTGTACAAAAATGAGAAGCACTAGCTGCAGTACTGTCATGGTCTGGGGCAGCCATGGCAGCCATTTTGGATTTTTCTTTGTTATGTGTTGAGTTGGCGTCACTCTCCCTGTCTTTTGTGTTACCTGTTTCCTGTTTTACTTTGAAGGTCTGTCTTGTCTCTGTTGTGTTCTGCTTTTCTTCCTCCCCCTCGTTATCCTGATCGTGAACACCTGCCTCTAGTTTGTTCCTCTGTGTATTAAGTCCGATGGTTCATCATCAGTTCTTCTGTGCGGTCGTGTAAAAGAATTTACACGTTCCTTTAGTTCTAAGGTTTTGTGCATCTGGAGATGTATTATCTGGTCCTGACAGGTCCATCAGTGAGTCAACACATGCTCAGATAACCAACACATGACATGACAGGATCACAGGATTGATGTTTCACAGTAGCATGTCCTGGACTACATCATCTGTTGTTGAATTCCACCACCATTACTTTTTCCAGTCTTCTTCATATCTCTGTCTGCCACTTATTGTCTGAAATCTGGGCAGAGAGATTCTGGAGTCTGGAAAATGCTCCTGCAGCCACGTTTCGGTGAAACACATTAAACTGCATTGCAGGAACTTCAGATTTGTCCTCGTCAGCTCATCAAGCTTGTCCAGCTTGTTAGCGAGAGATCTCACATTCTCCGTCTCTTCTTCGACTCGTAGAGGTTTGATGTCTCAATCTCGGTATAATTTGGCTTCTTGATATTTCAATCAGATGCTCCCCCTTGTAAACAACTCTCTTGTTGCTATGGTTACTTGTCATAACAGGTGGCTTAAAAGGATAAAAAAGCGACCAAGAAAATCCCTCAAGCAGCACAGCATCCTAACCGAGATCAAAATAATTCAAAGACCAATGTAAGTCTGTGCTGAGCAGTTTGTTACCACAACTGTAACAAACATCTCACTTCAGACTGGAACATTCCCACACTGAGGGAATGGGGGTCTTCAAACAAGATAAAAACACTACAACTAATGAAAAAGGTTCTCAAAACAAGTGAAAAAAATCTGTCCATGCAGCAAGATACTTGGTAAGATTTCTTAAATTAAGATTGTTGGAACACTTGTTTCTAGATTTAAGAAAGGTATAATTTGTTATTGAATCTTAAAACAAGATTTATTTTGATGAGGAGAGGAGAGGAGGAGGAGGAAAAATGTAATACATCTTATTTTAAGTGTTAATTGTCTTATTTTAGGATTCCCTGCCTGTTTGAGAATAATAAGTAAAGTTTTACTTGATATAAGATTATACTGAGATTTAAAATGAGAAAGTAATTATTAAAACAAGAAAAAATATCTAATGCTTCTAAATGTAAGTTTTTTTTTCTTGGTAAGAACCAAATAATTTGCAGCGTAGAGGCCTTAAAAACTGCTTGTCATTAAGCCTCGTCTAAAGAAGAGCAGTCTTGATGCCACAGTACTGAAGAACTATCGGCCCACATCAAACCATCAAACCACCTGCCATTCCTTGGCAAAGTCCTAGAAAAAGTGGTATACCAACAGCTTACTGACTTTCTCCTGTCTAATAATGTTTTTGATAGTTTTCAATCAGGCCTCAGGCCCCACCACAGCACTGAGACAGTCCCTGATCAAGGTGAAAAATGATATTGCCCTGAACACAGACGCAGGCAAAGTCTCAGTCTTAGTTCTGCTGGACCTCAAGCGCTGCCATTTGACACAGCTGATCATGTGATCTTATTACAGATGTTAGAAGACTGAGCGGGAATCGCTGAAACTGCTTTAAACTGGTTCAGGTCCTATATCAGGGACAGGAGATACTTTGTTAGTTTGGAGATACTGGGGTTCCCCAGGGGTCAATCCTGGGACCCCCGATTGTTCAATCTGTACATTTTTCCATTAAGCCAGCTAATGGCTTAAATGGACATGGGCCTGTAGATTCATTGTGTCAGTGCATTGAACAGATCAGTGTATTGATGCAAAACAACTTTCTCCAGCTAAACTCAGACAAAATCAAATTCATTGTCTGTGGCCCACACAAACAAAGAGAAAGTGTTATCAGTCACCTTGAGGCGAGGCAAGGCAAGTGTATTTGTATAGCACCTTTTGTGTACAAGAATAGAATAGAATCCTTTATTGTCACTGTACATAGGTACCATGAGATTAAAAGCGGCATCTCCGGTTACAGTGCAAAACAGTGCGGATCAGTGTAAAACAAAAACAAAAAAAAAAAAAGACAGAACAATTCAAGGTGCTTTACATAAAAAATTAGAATTAATGTTTAGAACATTAGAATAATTCCAGAAGCATTTAAGAGTATATTAAAGGGACTCTTTCTCAAGAATCTAAAAATCAGGTCAGAAATTTAGGGGTAATATTGGATTCAGACTTGAACTTTAACAGCCACATTAAAGCAATAACATCAGCAGCTTTTTGCCATCTAAAAAACATTACCAGAATCAAAGGAATCGTGTCTAAACCAGATTTAGAAAGACTAATCCATGCGTTTGTCTCCACCAGGTTAGACTACTGTAACGGCCTGATCACTGGGCTCTAAACAAGGTGTAAAACAGCTGCAGTACATCCAGAACCCTGCTGCAGGAGTCCTGACTAGAACCAGGAGATACGACCATATTAGTCCAGTCCTGAGGTCTCTGGACTGGTCCTGACTAGAACCAGGAAATACGACCATATTAGTCCAGTCCTGAGGTCTCTGCGCTGGTCCTGACTAGAACCAGGAAATATGACCATATTAGTCCAGTCCTGAGGTCTCTGCACCGGTCCTGACTAGAACCAGGAGATACGACCATATTAGCCCAGTCCTGAGGTCTCTGCACAGGTCCTGACTAGAACCAGGAGATACGACCATATTAGTCCAGTCCTGAGGTCTCTGGACTGGTCCTGACTAGAACCAGGAAATACGACCATATTAGTCCAGTCCTGAGGTCTCTGCGCTGGTCCTGACTAGAACCAGGAGATACGACCATATTAGTCCAGTCCTGAGGTCTCTGCACTGGTCCTGGCTAGAACCAGGAGATACGACCACATTAGTCCAGTCCTGAGGTCTCTGCACCAGTTCTGACTAGAACCAGGAAATACGACCATATTAGTCCAGTCCTGAGGTCTCTACACTGGTCCTGACTAGAACCAGGAAATACGACCATATTAGCCCAGTCCTGAGGTCTCTACACTGGTCCTGACTAGAACCAGGAGATACGACCATATTAGTCCAGTCCTGAGGTCTCTACACTGGTCCTGACTAGAACCAGGAAATACGACCATATTAGTCCAGTCCTGAGGTCTCTACACTGGTCCTGACTAGAACCAGGAAATATGACCATATTAGTCCAGTCCTGAGGTCTCTACACTGGTCCTGACTAGAACCAGGAAATACGACCATATTAGTCCAGTCCTGAGGTCTCTACACTGGTCCTGACTAGAACTAGGAAATACAACAATATTAGCCCAGTCCTGAGGTCTCTGCACCGGTCCTGACTAGAACCAGAATACGACCATAAGTCCAGTCCTGACTAGAACCAGGAGATACGACCAATTAGTCCAGTCCTGAGGTCTCTGCACTGGTCCTGACTAGAACCAGGAGATACGACCATATTAGTCCAGTCCTGAGGTCTCTGCACTGGTCCTGACTAGAACCAGGAAATACGACCATGTTAGTCCAGTCCTGAGGTCTCTGCAGTCCTGACTCTGACTCAGTCCTGAGGTCTCTGCACGGTCCTGACTAGAACCAGGGATACGACCATATTAGTCCAGTCCTGAGTCTCTGCACCGGTCCTGACTAGAACCAGGAGATACGACCATATTAGTCCAGTCCTGAGGTCTCTGCACCGGTCCTGACTAGAACCAGGAAATACGACCACATTAGTCCAGTCCTGAGGTCTCTGCACAGGTCCTGACTAGAACCTGGAGATACGACCATATTAGTCCAGTCCTGAGGTCTCTGCACTGGTCCTGACTAGAACCAGGAAATACGACCATGTTAGTCCAGTCCTGAGGTCTCTGCACCGGTCCTGACTAGAACCAGGAGATACGACCATATTAGTCCAGTCCTGAGATCTCTGCACCGGTCCTGACTAGAACCAGGAGATACGACCATATTAGTCCAGTCCTGAGATCTCTGCACCGGTCCTGACTAGAACCAGGAGATACGACCATATTAGTCCAGTCCTGAGATCTCTGCACCGGTCCTGACTAGAACCAGGAGATACGACCATATTAGTCCAGTCCTGAGATCTCTGCACCGGTCCTGACTAGAACCAGGAGATACGACCGTATTAGTCCAGTCCTGAGGTCTCTGCACTGGTCCTGACTAGAACCAGGAAATACGACCATGTTAGTCCAGTCCTGAGGTCTCTGCACCGGTCCTGACTAGAACCAGGAGATACGACCATATTAGTCCAGTCCTGAGATCTCTGCACCGGTCCTGACTAGAACCAGGAGATACGACCATATTAGTCCAGTCCTGAGGTCTCTGCACCGGTCCTGACTAGAACCAGGAGATACGACCATATTAGTCCAGTCCTGAGGTCTCTGCACCGGTCCTGACTAGAACCAGGAAATACGACCACATTAGTCCAGTCCTGAGGTCTCTGCACAGGTCCTGACTAGAACCTGGAGATACGACCATATTAGTCCAGTCCTGAGGTCTCTACACTGGTCCTGACTAGAACCAGGAAATATGACCATATTAGTCCAGTCCTGAGGTCTCTGCACTGGTCCTGACTAGAACCAGGAGATACGACCATATTAGTCCAGTCCTGAGGTCTCTGCACCGGTCCTGACTAGAACCAGGAGATACGACCATATTAGTCCAGTCCTGAGATCTCTGCACTGGTCCTGACTAGAACCAGGAGATACGACCATATTAGTCCAGTCCTGAGGTCTCTGCACCGGTCCTGACTAGAACCAGGAGATACGACCATATTAGTCCAGTCCTGAGGTCTCTGCACCGGTCCTGACTAGAACCAGGAGATACGACCATATTAGTCCAGTCCTGAGGTCTCTGCACCGGTCCTGACTAGAACCAGGAGATACGACCATATTAGTCCAGTCCTGAGGTCTCTGCACCGGTCCTGACTAGAACCAGGAGATACGACCATATTAGTCCAGTCCTGAGGTCTCTGCACCGGTCCTGACTAGAACCAGGAAATACGACCATATTAGTCCAGTCCTGAGGTCTCTGCACCGGTCCTGACTAGAACCAGGAAATACGACCATATTAGTCCAGTCCTGAGGTCTCTGCACTGGTCCTGACTAGAACCAGGAGATACGACCATATTAGTCCAGTCCTGATATCTCTGCACCGGTCCTGACTAGAACCAGGAAATACAACCATATTAGTCCAGTCCTGAGGTCTCTGGCTTCCTGTCACTCAGAGAATAGACTTTAAAACAGCTCTACTTGTGTTCAAGTCTCTTCATGGCCCCCAAAGTCCATCTCTGACATGTTAGATCCATATGAACCAACCTGGACTCTGAGAACCTCAGGTAGTGGTCTCCTGCTGGTGTCCAGAGTCAGGACTAAACAAGATGAAGCTGCATTTCAGTTTTATGCTCCTAAAATCTGGACCAGTCTTCCAGAAGACGTGAAACAGGCCTCAACTCTGACAATGTTCAGATCCAGACTGAAACCAGTTCTGTTAAGATGAATAATTTTCATTCATTAATGATTATTTTTATGCTTTTATTATTCATAGACCTTCTTGTGATTTTATGCATCTGTAAAGCACTTTGAATTGCCTTGCGCACAAATTGGGGTCTACAAATAAACTTGCCTTGGCCTATCAAGATGAAGATAACTTTGTTGTAAAACTCAAAAAAATAGGAAGAAACGCTTCGTAATAATTGAGCAGCGCTGTCATTTGTTGGCTCAAAGACAACATTCTTTCTTCTTAATTGTGAGTTAGAGCTTGATAACCGTAGATTGAATCGCAATATTTGCCAAGAAAAATTACAGTTAGATATTTTACCCACACCATTCATCCCGAGTGCTCAAACTTACAAACGGTTATTCAATCACGTCCATTAGCATCCCCCCGGCTCCTGCTTACCCTCATATTTTCTTTTTCTGTCCCTGGACTTTAGCTTAGTTCTTGTTTCTTGTGTAATATACTATGAGTCATTCACAGGGTTGCGTTTGCCTCATTTTTTCCGCACCTGCAGATATTATTTTGTGTGTGTCGTGAGTGTGAGTGAGTTGCTGCAAATCTCAACCTGTACGCTCATTAGAAAAATATCTTACGCCCTTGAGTCTTATTTGCTTATCAAACAAAGATTAACTAAAACAAAATTATGCAAATAGCAGGTCACAATTCAAACAGCGGACCCAGTAGACAGAAACGTTTAACAAGGATTTAACGTGTCTGAGTGTGAATTGCTTTAGGAGTTGGGTGAGCAGCTGATTCGGTGCAGCAGCTGCAGAGAAACAGAGTTAATGAGGTCTTTAGCGGGCGATGAAGGCAGGAGGACTGGATCTCTGAGGTTCTCATACTTTCTTTTGTTTACTTGCACCTCGTAATATACATATATATGCATATACAGGGGTTGGACAATGAAACTGAAACACCTGTCATTTTAGTGTGGGAGGTTTCATGGCTAGATTGGACCAGCCTGGTGTCCAGTGTTCATTAATTCCACACAGCACCAGTAAGAGCAGAGTTCAGTTATCAGGATAAGAGCACAGTTTTGCTTAAAATATTGCAATGCACACAACATCATGGATGACATATCAGAGTTCAAAAGAGGACAAATTGTTGGTGCATGTCTTGCTGGCGCATCTGTAACCAAGACAGCAAGTCTTTGTGATGTATCCATGGTAACGTCAGCATACCAACCAAGAAGGACGAACCACATCCAACAGGATTAATTGTGGACCCAAGAGGAAGTTGTCTGAAAGGGATTGTTCAGGTGCTAACCTGGATTGTATCCAAAAAACATAAAACTACAGCTGCCCAAATCACGGCAGCAGAATTAAATGTGCACCTCAACTCTCCTGTTTCCACCAGAACCTGTCCGTCAGGAGCTTCACAGGATCAGTATACACGGCCGGGCTGCTATAGCCAAACAAGGTGAAACATGTATTGTTCTCTGATGAGTCCAGCTTTACTGTTTTCCCCACATCCAGAAGAGTTAGAAACCCCAAAGAAGCGGACCACCCAGACTGATGCATGCCCAGAGTGCAGCATTGGGGTGGATCAGTGATGGTTTGGGCTGACATATCATGGCGTTCCCTTGGTCCAACACTTGTGCTGGATGGGCGTCACTGCCAGAGACTACTGAACCATTCTGGAGGACCATGTGCATCCAGTGGTTCAAACATTGTATCCTGAAGGCGGTGCCGTGTATCAGGATGACAATGCAACAACACCCAGCAAGACTGGTGAAAGATTGATTTAATGAACATGAAAGTGAAGTTGAACATCTCCCTTGACCTGCAGTCACCAGAGTGGTGTACTACGAAGCGAGATTAGAGGGTTAGCGAGGTATGTTGAGTCTAAAACCAGGATTTCCGGTACCACGAAGGTGGCTCTCTTTCAACCTGGCTAGATCACCATGGTAACTTACTCTGCAAGCTTAACCTGGTCCGGAGCAGGTTATGTGCAGAGTTTAGGCTCCAAAAGCGCCGCCCTTTCACTTTCACCCAATCCTGTTGACTTTAGCGCCAGGATTGTGTAATGGAGGGAGAGTATTCAGAGACCGGACTGATCCCCTGGCTTCCCATGACCATATTCTCTATGAACGCTAGAGATTTCCAGCTGAGGGAATACGTTACATTTGTAATCTGCTAGAGCCAGATATTGGCAGCGCCACCAAACGCAGCCGTGCGCTCACAGTAGCGCAAACGGTGTGCGTTTCTTTGCGTTTCTTTGCCGCGGGAACCTACATGCATTCAGTTGGTGATGCAGAAAATCTGAGCCAGAATACTGGAATAAAGGTTGTACTTGCTGTTACTAAACTGCTGAATATGTTTGTAGTATTCCCTGGCCATCTGCCCACGCTTCAAATAAAAGAAGCGTTTTACTAAATCAGGTAACATAAATTAATAGTACATTATATTGATAATCAGTGTGACGTGGAATTTCATGTGAAATGTTATAATATAATTCATTCATAAGATTCCCCAGGGTGATAGGGTACCTATTAAAGTGGCCGGTGAGTGTGTATAACAGATCATATTAAATCTTAAATTAATTTCACATAGATTTAGCAAAAAACTAAAGTGATTTTCATTTATCATTCATAATGGGACAGTCAGACCTACATGATGTTTAAATCTGCTGCATTAAGTTTAAAAGTTTAAGCCAGAGTGTGAATTATACAATGACAATTGGGGGGGTCAACATTTTCTAGAGATGACAAAAATTACAATTTTGTCCCTTTTTTAGGGGGGTCGAAGTTGTAATTGGGGGGGGGGGTCAAACCCCCCCCAAACCCCCCCGTAATTCGCACTATGGTTTAAGCGCTCTAAAAGAGGGAGGGAGATTAATTAAGGTTGTGAAATAAATATAGTGGTGAAATAAATATAACTTACGAATTTACACGATCTGCAATTTTTTGCCAGCACTCCTCTCTGGCTTTATTCGCACCTACAGTGTTGCTTTTGGCCGTAAAGACTTCTTTGAAATCCTCATAGCCCTGCATTAATTAAAACCTGCTCCTCCTGACTGAAATATACGGACCACCATCTATCCATTTGATCCGGAAGAGGCGTCAAATGACGCTTCAAACGCCCCCTTTTATGTGAACGCGCACAGAGCAGGAAGCAGAAACGCCGCGGTTAACAAAGATAGTTGATAACCACCATCGTGGTACCGGTTATCTCTGATCGCGAGTTTCAGGTTTGTTAAGCCAGCTCACCCAAAGAAAGCCTGGCTGTGTCGAACTTGCTTCGTAGTACAGCCCTCTGGTCTGAATATTATTGAGCCACTTTGGGATGTTTTGGAGGAGCGAGTCAGGGAACGTTTTCCTCCACCAGCACCAGCATGAATACACATGGACGCTTACTGGTTTCAAACACAAATCCTGTATATTTCCCAGTTTACTGGCAATGCTGCAGACAGATAAAATAATCACTCATTTGTTCCAAACCGATCTGCTAAGTCAACTTTCTTTAGTCTTACACATTACTGTCTTCCCTCTCTCCATTCAAGTTTTGTCTGAATTAAACGTAACAATTTTGTGCAGATGAAGCACTGGCGCTTGAAGCTGAAGAACAGAAGAATCATTTGTTGGTAAATTGTTACAAATATCTGCAGCCTTTACAAAAGCCTTTACTAAAGACCTTGAAAATGAGAAAACAAAGAAAAAAGCCCGACCACGAGCGGGTTGTTTGCGCGGCCACGTGTGCTCTGGTTGATGAACAGTCACCGATCTGCAAATAGGAGTGATACAAGTGAAAACCTGATGGTAAAAAAAAGAGTTATCTGGTCGAGGCCTTAGGAGGATGAACGTCAGATGTTCAAATGGACAGATTCAAGGACTGTTATCCAATTCATCATATGTCTGATGAAAGGTTTCCTATTCAGTCACATTCATTTTCAAATCAGATCAAATTTAATTTTCCTCAAATGGCCATTCAAATAAAGCAATGCATTATGCTAGTTTTCCTTGGACAGGACATAATGTTCTGCACAGAAAAACCGAGCAGCTGTACATATGCATTCACAGCTGCGCTGCATTTAAACAGCAAATACATTCACTCTGGCTGTTGTGACAGAGCTGCAAAAGTGTGTGCAGGGAGGGTGTTGGGGTGGAGAGACAGGGCTGCAACCACGTTAGGCTTTAATATTTCATATAACCTCTGTTTAACCTGGAAAAGACTGACGTTTCCTGTTTATGAATGGAGAGTAGTTAACTGCACAGAAGGTGAGATTGTGAGATTAGACCTGGCGATCCACTTATCTGAAAAACATTTTTTTTTTGTAGCTTGCCAGCCATCCAGATAATCAATTGTTTTTTGTTTTTTTACTAACATTCTTTAAAGGCACACTATGTAACCATGCCACTGCTGACCAAATGGGGGCAGCATATGGTGAGAAAGTTTACATGTCATAGTACACTTCCTTAGGTATATGCCATACTCATCATAACAGTGAATGCATAAATGTGCCACACTGACACCATAAAAACCATCATTCTAACCTTGCTGTGTATATTAGCATATGTTAGCAACAATAGTTCACCCTATTATAACCTTGTTGTGTATATTAGCATATGTTAGCAACAACAGTTCATCCTATTATACCCTCGTTGTGTATATTAGCATATATTGGCAACAACAGTTCACCCTATTATACCCTCGTTGTGTATATTAGCATATGTTGGCAACAACAGTTCACCCTATTATAACCTCGTTGTGTATATTAGCATATGTTGGCAACAATAGTTCACCCTATTATAACCTTGTTGTGTATATTAGCATATGTTGGCAACAACAGTTCACCCTATTATACCCTCGTTGTGTATATTAGCATATGTTGGGAACAATAGTTCACCCTATTATAACCTTGTTGTGTATATTAGCATATGTTGGCAACAACAGTTCACCCTATTATAACCTCGTTGTGTATATTAGCATATGTTGGCAACAACAGTTCACCATATTATACCCTCGTTGAGTATATTAGCATATGTTGGCAAGAACAGTTCACCCTATTATACCCTCGTTGTGTATATTAGCATATGTTGGCAACAACAGTTCACCCTATTATACCCTTGTTGTGTATATTAGGATATGTTGGCAACAACAGTTCACCCTAATATACCCTTGTTTTGTATATTATTATATGTTGGCAACAACAGTTCACCCTATTATACCCTTGTTGTGTATATTAGCATATGTTGGCAACAACAGTTCATCCTATTATACCCTCGTTGTGTATATTAGCATATGTTGGCAACAACAGTTCACCCTATTATACCCTCGTGTATATTAGCATATGTTAGCAACAACAGTTCACCCTATTATAACCTTGTTGTGTGTATTAGCATATGTTAGCAACAATAGTTCACCCTATTATACCCTTGTTGTGTATATTAGCATATGTTAGCAACAATAGTTCACCCTATTATAACCTTGTTGTGTATATTAGCATATGTTAGCAACAATAGTTCACCCTATTATAACCTTGTTGTGTATATTAGCATATGTTAGCAACAATAGTTCACCTATTATAACCTTGTTGTGTATATTAGCATATGTTAGCAACAATAGTTCACCCTATTTGGCAGTCTAGAAGAAATGTTGTCTTTAGTCCTTTATTTGCTAAGAGTTCTGCCCATCAGAGGTAACCAACGCTAATTTTAACCCTAATTAACGCTAACGTTAAAGCTTCATGTTTTGTTTTATTTTTGCAGAGGAGAGAGGGTGCTGGTGGTAGTGAGGAAATCCATTTACCCTCAGCCCTTGGGCCGGTTCAGAGCTTGCATTAAAATGCACCCTGAAAGATCCAATCACAAGTGGCCAGCGCTTAGTGCTTGTGTTTACACCTGGCATTAAAATGTGTGGCTAAAGGCATCTAACCTTCCCATTCTGTAAGCAGATAAACACCTTAATTTTCAATTTTCATGCCATATGCTTTGGTGTTTCTAGTCACTGAAGGCAACAGCTGGAAATTACTAGGTGTAACTCACAAAAAAAAAGAATTAACAAGAGAAGCTAATAAAAAGAAGAAGGTCCACCAAACTTATATTTAAAATAGGACACATACAATACAAAGAAACCAAGTAATCTTGCAAGCATCTGGGTTCCTTTTGCCTGGACGCTTTCACATTTGCATCATAACCTTGCATTTGTCTTTCTCTGCACTTCCAGTCATTTAAAACTGGTCTGTATTGTTATTGTGAGCTTTGCTTTGTACTGCTATTGCTCCTGCACAGCTTTAATTTTGACAAACACTGAGACAGAAAATTAGGGATAAACTCACTTAACTTGGAAAAATTAGTCTTACAAGTCATAAATAGCTCTGATTGGAGTGTCAGTTTCTGCAGATGAGGCTAGAAATCTGCACTGAACCAGGAACAAAGGAACATCAAGCTCTTCTCAGTTAAGACCAAACCGGGTTATCGGTTTTTTGATTTTTTTACAGCTACTAATATCGATTTTTTTTTTAGGAAAATTCATTCATTCACTTAAATGTGCAAAAACACTAATAATAAACAAAAATAGGTTGTTTTGAAGCAAATAATTTTGACTCAGTTTGTCCTCTGAATGATCAATATCATCTGATGAACATATACAGCAACATGATTTTTCATCTCTACTTTTAATTTTGATATTAACTGGGTAGAATATCGCAATATATCGTGATAGCGCGATATCGTGATAATATCGTATCGTGACCCAAGTATCACGATACATATCATATTGCGAGGTCCTTGCCAATACTCACCCCTATGAGCAAGGGAAACGTACAAGTCACGGGAACATTTTGAAGCTGTTTGGAAGTTAATTTTTTCACTCGTGTTCAGTGGTGCAGGTGAGAACGCTATAAAAACAGAAAAGACTCACCATTGACTTTTACTTGTGAGAAACATAGAAATTATGTCTTGAATAATCTTCCTTGGTTCTCTCAAAGGCACTGACAAACCTGAAACCAGCCCATGTTCTTTACTAGTTTTGATTAAAAAATAAAAAATAAAAAAAAACAGCCCATATTGCAGGACATACAGTAACTCTCTGTGGTATACCGGCTGCATTAATGTGAATGCTTTAAATAATCACATATAATCACAGCGCTTCAGTACTTAACCTGGGTACATCAGAACGCACTCCTTGACCGTTGTTTTTCTGCTAAATCTATTTCCTCTTCCCAGCGTCCCGGTGAAATGCATCATCTCTTGTCAAATGGAGAACGAGCTCCCATCACTTCATTGCTACCATGTAATTATGTGTTTCCACGTGTGCCCGGTCCCTGCGCTCCTCACCGAGCGAGATTATAAATGCGTGCTGATGTTAGGCATGTTCTTGATTATAGAGGCGACTTTCTGTGATTAAAGAAGAATAATTACGTTCTCTTTTATAACACAATAAGCTATGCTGTCTTCAGGGGGAATAGCGGCGAAGGGACATTCGTCTGCCACGTTATCATCCAAGTATATGTGCAGATAAACTTCTAGGATAACTGAAGTTGCTGAAAAGTAAGGTTATGTCATTCTCCACGGCCCTGAACTGAGGAGTGACTTCAAACTGATGCAGCAAATTTCAGCCGAAGCACAATTTTCTTTGAGCTCCTCGCAAGGCCACGAGAGCAGATTGTTTGTGCACAGAGGAGATCTCAACACCGCTCGCTCTTCCTGATACATGCGTCTGACGGATGAGACGAGGCAGAACTGAATCCCCGGTAAGCGCGGGATCAATAAGAAGCGGAGATGTGACGAATATTCACAACCTCCGCAACGGTGGCCCACGTGGAGTTCCGTGATGGAAAACGATCCCGGTGTGGCGGCGGAGTTCGAAGCGCCAGTTTCACAGCTGACGCACGCTGAGCTACAACAATGCTGTACTTAAAAGTGTGACCTGCCGGTTTCAGAAAGCTTTTGCAGCTTTCAGCGTTTATTCACTTGTAATAGTCACAGCACCATATCACTGGAGGGGAGAGTTTCTCACTGACAGCAAATACAGAGACGGTGAGGCCATGATAGGACCGTGAAATGTGGGAACATATTGATAAAAATGAAACTGACAACGTCAGTGCGGGGTTTCCATTATAAAAGAACACATGGTCATATTGGCTTTATAGATGCAGGTCAGGTCTGAACCGTTGCAGCTGCCCACAGGTTTCTGAAGAGTGGTTCTGAAGTCCAGTTGTATGAGATCTGGTGGCTGCCTGCAGGATCTGACTTCCCCCAGCATCCCAGTTAAACCTAAAATGGACAAATGGGTGGAGAGACATTTTATTCTGACTGAATCTGTCCATCCAGCCTCATTTCAGATGTTGCTACCAGAATGACATGGCTAACCGCTACTACCAGAGTTGAAGCGAGGTAATGTCTTAGACTTGGACTTGTTCTTCCATCTGTGTACTCGTTCCTCCATCTGTGGACTCCTTCCTCCGTCTGTGGACTCGTTCCTCCGTCTGTGGACTCGTTCCCTCCGTCTGTGGACTTTTTCCCTCCGTCTGTGGACTCATTCCTCCGTCTGTGGACTCGTTCCTCCATCTGTGGACTCGTTCCTCAGTCTGTGGACTCGTTCCTCCGTCTGAGGACTCGTTCCTCCGTCTGTAGACTTTTTCCCTCCGTCTGTGGACTCCTTCCTCCGTCTGTGGACTCATTCCTCCGTCTGTGGACTCGTTCCTCCATCTGTGGACTCGTTCCTCCGTCTGTGGACTCGTTCCTCCGTCTGAGGACTCGTTCCTCCGTCTGTAGACTTTTTCCCTCCGTCTGTGGACTCCTTCCTCCATCTGTGGACTCGTTCCTCCATCTGTGGACTCGTTCCTCTGTCTGTGGACTCGTTCCTCCATCTGTGGACTCGTTCCTCCGTCTGTGGACTCATTCCTCCGTCTGTGGACTCCTTCCTCCATCTGTGGACTCGTTCCTCCGTCTGTGGACTCCTTCCTCCTTCTGTGGACTCGTTCCCTCCCGTCTGTGGACTCCTTCTGTGGACTCCTTCCTCCGTCTGTGACTCTTCCTCCGTTGTGGACTCCTTCCTCCGTCTGTGGACTCCTTCCTCCGTCTGTGGACTCCTTCCTCCGTCTGTGGACTCGTTCCTCCGTCTGTGGACTCGTTCCTCCGTCTGTAGACTTTTTCCCTCCGTCTGTGGACTCTTTCCTCCGTCTGTGGACTCGTTCTTCCGTCTGTGGACTCCTTCCTCCGTCTGTGGACTCGTTCCTCCGTCTGTAGACTTTTTCCCTCCGTCTGTGGACTCTTTCCTCCGTCTGTGGACTCGTTCTTCCGTCTGTGGACTCTTTCCTCCGTCTGTGGACTCGTTCTTCCGTCTGTGGACTCTTTCCTCCGTATGTGGACTCGTTCCTCCGTCTGTGGACTCGTTCTTCCGTCTGTGGACTCTTTCCTCCGTCTGTGGACTCGTTCTTCCGTCTGTGGACTCTTTCCTCCATCTGTGGACTCGTTCTTCCGTCTGTGGACTCTTTCCTCCATCTGTGGACTCGTTCCTCCGTCTGTGGACTCGTTCCTCCGTCTGTAGACTCGTTCTTCCGTCTGTGGACTCGTTCTTCCGTCTGTGGACTCGTTCCTCCGTCTGTGGACTCCTTCCTCCGTCTGTGGACTCTTTCCTCCGTCTGTGGACTCGTTCTTCCGTCTGTGGACTCGTTCCTCCGTCTGTGGACTCTTTCCTCCGTCTGTGGACTCGTTCCTCCGTCTGTGGACTCCTCCTCCGTCTGTGGACTCGTCCGTCTGTTTATTCGTTCCTCCGTTCGTGGACTCGTCCAGATGGTGATATAAAACGCTGAGCTGTGAAGAGGATCCCAACGTAGGTGTCCTTCCTCTGTAGGCGTGACAGCGTGATGTGGAGTATCAAAGAAACTGCGCCCTCACAGTTCTTCATGTGCTGCAAACCCAGTCACTCAAAAACACGTAACGACTGGAGGACGACACCAGTCACCACCTAGTGGTCAGACGTGTCACACCCTGACATTTATGATAACCTCACTGACTCTCCAGGTGAGGCGATCCAGGCAGAGATCAGAACCAATCACTGTTTTGATTTAGCTGTGATTTAGCAGTGGTGAAGTGACATACTGATGTACTTTATAGCAAGTTTCCATTTTCGGGTCCCGCATCCTTCTCAGGGGAAAATAGTTGTCCTGGATGTGAAATCTATCCATGGAGACTAAAAGCGTATTTATTTCTCCTGTGAAAGTGGACAATTTCATGTGAGTGGGCCAGCAGAGACACTCATTCGTGGTGATTTAAGGACGTGCACTTCTGCCTTGGCTTCACAAAGAAAAAATCTCAGGTTGATCCTTGGTTGCTTTCCGTCGTATCATTTCTGCAACTTTAGCCTTTTCAGTTAAAAATAGTCATTATCTGAGGAAGTAAAGGGGCGTTTTCCTGCTTGACATGTTCCATATTTTTGTCAGCTGTTTTGTTGTTTGTCATATTCTCAACGCCAAACGTGAAGGAACATCGACATTCTTCATTTATCTTCATGTATCCTCTTTCTGTTTGGTGATGTAGCATGATAGCACCCCAGCAGCTCATGAATGTTGAAATGACACACTGCATCTCTAGAAAGTGACACATAAATTTGGGACAAAAAAACAGCAACACCACAAACACATTTATTTCAGCTCCTGGAAATGTTTCGGTAACATTTAATATTAGATGTGTCTGTCTGATGTCATGCACATGTACAGCCTGTAAATTTGAAAGCACAGAGAGGCAGGAAAAGTCTGGAAAGGGCAATGAATCTAAAATCATACATTATAAAAGTGACAGCCTTGTTAATTTTCACGGCACAACCTGTGATTTTCGTGTTGTTGAAAAAGTATAAAGGCATGCAGAGGATTCATTTTCCATGGAGAGTAGGGCAGAAAGAGCTGAAGGCAGAGAATATCAATGAACCGGCCACCTGAAATGAATGGTAATGGTGTCCTGCTGACCATCCGAATCATCAGAGCTAAAACTGAGCCGCCTGCTGAAAACATGAACTATTTCCTGCCTCTTCAGTCCCTCCAGCATCAATTTGAACCTCACATCTACGATCAACGCGTAAATGTTTCTGTTTACGATCTGAGGACACTTTAATTACCATTTTTTTTAACGAAATGTCATGACGTTTGGGTCAAAATACCACAAAGATATCGTACTGAGGGTCCCACACAAAATAAGAAATCCCTTATATTTTTTCACATCTCTGTGACTGCGTCTCTGGTGAATTCCAATTCCTCCCTTAACCCTCAATTTTTGGCCCTCAATCTTAACTCTCGAAAGTAAGTGTCAGTGTTACACGCCCCGGTGTGGCTTAGTAAACAGATTATATTTAAAACTGCTCTGCCAGTTAGAACCTGAATAAACAGGGAAAACACGAGACAGAGTCAGTTTCAGTGTTTGTCGTTCTCTCTTCCTTGTCCATCTTTATTTATTATCAATCATGTATCTTAAATCACTGTACTTTTCTTTCTTTGTTTTAAAGAGGTTCAATCATTAATCATGTTCCAAAAATAATAATCATGTTAACAAAATAACAATGACCCATATTTCCTTCACAGTTTCATCATCAATACAATACATTCTTCTTGTTTTCATTTATGTCCATATTCCCATATGTTTTAATTAGACAGCATCAGCATACTGTAGTAATTTTTGATTTCGTCCAGTCATGTTGTTATTGCCTAGAATTTTATCAATTCTGTTTTTAATCGTCACATCCCTAATGACCATATTGTTTTTAATCATCACATCACTATGAACTTATTTCTACAATCATGTAACCATTCAAATCACAAAATAATCATAAATCAAACTTAATTACTTCTGTTGTGATAACAGGCTAACACTGTATCAGTATAATACAATGTATAAAGCAACTAGATGCATTTCAAGGCAAAACTGGAGAGAATTAACTGTATATAAAAAACGGGAATGCACTCTTTCAATGTGAACAGTAAATCACACATTTAAACACAAAACAGAAGCTTATAAAACTCAAGGAGCAACATAAAAATACTATCAATGAAAACAACCCACATGTCACGTAGTGGACGGCCATAATGGCTGCTGCCATGAAACTCAGTGTAGAATCCTAGATCCCACTACAGACATCAAGCTATACAACATTTCTGGCATTAAAACCATGTCAGGTTCTGTATTATAGTACAAAGTGCTCATATTAACCATGTTTCATGTGCTAATGTTATTTACCTGAATAAACAGGGAAAACACGAGACAGAGTCAGTTTCAGTGTTTGTCGTTCTCTCTTCCTTGTCCATCTGAAGAAGAACGTCACGTAGGCACCTATCTAACCTGTCTCTGAAAGTGCAGGGGCCACCTGGTGGCGAAATGTGGAATAGGCGTATTCCCAGCATATAGATCCCCATTCATTCTCCATGCACATAAGGGCTATTCAAAGAAAAAGAAAAGTATATAATATAACAAAATGTGACTACACTTTTGTGTATGTCACATCAGGTCTATCTCGTGACTTAGAAATGGGACACCCCTTGAGTGCAGTTACGTCTTCAGACTGAAATGTATCAGAGCCGTGTTGTCTCTGTATTCTCTGAAATGACACAGGGATAACATTGAAAAGAGCGCCATATATTCTCTAAATAATATTAGCAAACTAGAAAAGCACTCGGAGAGCGCAGACCTCCGCCAAGCACAACAGTTCTCCCATATAGCGATTTACAGATTGCGATAAAATCCGCGTTCTGGATCAGATCCGGATCAGCCTTTGAAATTTGATAGAGGTTTCCAATTGTCAATCCCTGAGTCAAATTTCATGAGTTTTGGGCAATAATTAACGGAGATATTGAGAAAACAAATTTTTGGCCCCATTGGCCGCAATGTTATCAAAAATTTGAAAGTGATCCAGAATCCAGGATTTCTTCCGGATCACAGCCAAAATGAAATCAGTTCTTCCTTTTCACATTTCACAAATTTCATCAAAATCCATCCATAACTCTTTGAGTTATCTTGTACACAGACAGACAAACAGACAGACAGATAAACGGCGGGAAAAACATTGCCTCCTTGGTTGACCTAATAACACAATAGAGGATACATTATTCAGTCCTCCGTCGCTACACAACAAGGATATACAAGTAACGTGAAGCCGGGCCAGGACCACCGGTCCGCCAGCAAACATCGTAGAGTAAAAAGATAAATGTTACGCAACAACAATGCTAATCCATTGAAAAAAGTCTCAAACAAAGACAATAATGGTAACATCGTAACATTTATATCTTTAAGAACTACGAAGATACTTACATTTGCTGCTAGCTTTTTTCTGCGCCATCCTTTTCAAATATGTCTTGGCTAAATTACCCAGTGCCTTCTGGGTAGCTATAACTTTCAAGGGTGGTGCTGGAGAATCTCAATTTTGAGGGTGATACAGCCCGTCAAACTCGTCCCTCAAGTTTGACGTTCTAAGAATCGAGACAGCACTTGCATTTCATGGGAGCGCGCATTTTTGAGATTGAGGGTTAAGGGAGGAATTGGAATTCATCCTAAGTCTGAACGAAAATAAAGATCTGAGACTTCTCAGGTTATCCTGAAGTTTAATCCCACTGCATGCAAGAGGTCAGAAGACAAGCTGCCAGAAAATAGCATCTCACTATGGATTTAAGCGAGAGAGAAAGAGACGGGGAGATCTGAGGATACCAAAAGGAAAACATTATCCAGGATTATTGTCGGTTTACACACTACGAGCCCTCGTGGCTCCTGAGAAAGTGGATACTTTGTCTCCCAGGAGCAGAGGACGGGAGGGAACTACACATGCAGTCCTGTCTAGACAGGGAGATCGTAAATGATCATTAAAACTCCATATTCTGACAAATTTCTCAACTGTACAAGTCACTTCAGAGTACCGCCTTGTTTTTTTGTTGTTGTTTTTTTTTTTGTGTCTGCATTTACATTCGTGGTTAGTGCCATTGTCTAGCAAAACCATCTAGTATGTATATACTATAGTATATAGCAGACTTTTTTTTTTTTTTGTGGGACTGTGAAGGGTGAATGCATTGTTCACCAGTCCTCTCTGGCAGTAAATTCTAACGTCTTTATTAACATCTTAAATCCTGATTTCATCAGAGAGGACTAAAAAACACCAGCAGTGAAACATTTAAAGACAAGACAGTTAAAGAGACACGACAGTGAGGGTGTGGTGTGTGCCGCCTTGTTTGTGATTTTCATTTTTAAAGCTGCTATTATTGTTGTAAAAAAGATAATGTCCCTTCCACAGACCGTCCACTCCGCTCCGCTAAAGATACCACGTCTACGTCGGCGTTCATCTCTAGACGCACTGCATCGGTTTACATGAGTCATGTCGAGCTGGCAGGACGCTAGAAACAGGAATGGCATCGAGAATCCTGAGACAGTATAAGCGGGGACCAACTCCTGCATGGACGTTACGTTAGGTCAGTCCTTCTCCCCAGGGAACATGCTTTTTTTTTTTTTTTTTTTTTACTGTACTGGAATTAAGTGTAATTGCACATATACTACAGTAGGGGGCAGTGGCGCTCTCATTGTCACAGTGTGCGCAGGGAGTATTAGCTATATTGTATTGGGGTTTTTTGCATGGACATGCTCGCACGCAGCACAGAGCAGCAGGTATGAAGAGAAGAAACCCTCAAGAGACACCAGGGAAAAATATTTAAGAGGAGATGAAAAGAAAGGAGGAGAGAGACGGAGATAATGAGACAAACGCAGCAGAAGTTAATTGAGAAGCACTGCGTTAAACAGTTCTGGTATCAGGAGAGATTTTATTATATGAAGAAAGGTTCATTTTTGGAAGTTGGAAAGCTAATTTTGTTTTAAACCGTGGATCCTATTATGAGGATAATAGCTGAAAAGGACAAGATACGCCAAGAAATCTGTCTTAGAAACCAGCAGGTGACCAGGTGATTCTCACGTGATCTCGAAACTCTCAGGTAAACTCACAATGTTGCAGATCCGGCCAACGAGGCAGAACCATGACGTGTTCTGCTCCTGATCACCCCTGGTGGATCTGGGAACCGAACCACGGTCGTCAGAGTCCAGCCAGTCGTATAGCGGGCTTTGAGTCAGTCCCGCCCCCGTGCATGATTTCACTGGCTGGGAATCTCACTGTTCGAGCGACCCGGCCGTTTAGATTGACATCCATCTCTGCAAATCTGACTGGAACCTCCATCTGTGGCTTGAATCTGATCTGGAAAAATTTGCTTCTTTCATGTGGTTTTTGAGCTGTTGAGCTTGTCAAAAAAACATATAAAAAAAAAAAAGAACTATCTTTATACACTCAGGATGTGCTAGAAATCGGATTTGGGCTGGCAGTGTGAACGTAGCCTGAATTCAGTACATCAGCTAAAACCTCAGGGTTAAGGGGGGACGGCCACAAATCTCTGCTTCATCGGCAAATAAGTTCACATAGGCAGTCCTCCTCAAATAGTGGGGGGCAACCCCTTGGGGAGGGTGCTGTGCGATGCCGGGGGGGGGGCGTGTGTGACCCCAGAGAACATGCGTTTTTTTTTTTTTTTTGCCGTACTGTAATAAAGTGTAATTGCACATATACTCCAGTAGGGGGCAGTGGCGCTCTCATTATCACAGTGTCAGGGGTATTAGCTGTATTGTGTTGTTTTTTTTTTTTTTTTTTTTTTTTTTTTGTTTTTTTCAACGGCTGGGAATCCTTTCTCATCGTTCGAGCGACGGGGCCGTCTTGATTGACGTGCATCTCTGCAAATCCAATTGGGAACTCCATATGTGGTTTGAATCTGATCTGGAAAACTGCTTTTCATGAGGTTTTTGAGCTGTTCAGCTTGTCAAAAAACAACAACAACAAAAAAAAAAGAACTATCTTTATACAATCAGGATGTGCTAGAAATCACATACAGCCTTTTGTGGAGCTGGACCATGAGGGAAGCGCAGACGTACAGATGGACCGCGGTATGTTGACTGTTTTTACGAAGACCTTGGGGGTCTGAAGAGGCACATGGGACCGCCATCAATCTAGAGTTAGAAAATCAGAGTGCTCTCTAAATATTCCTGCTCCTTTTAAAGTCACATGTCCAAGCTCTTCCTACAAGTCGGACCTCGTAGGGAAACGTCTACTCACCCTTGAAACTGCAGGTAGACTGAAAATACGACGATAGAAATGACAACAGACTGGATAAATGCAGCATCTAATGGGATCTTTCAACAAACAACAAACCAGAGATAAAAAACATTTAATAATAGGGCGCATTTTGAACCAGAAAAAGCCTAAAGCACCCTGATTACATAAGTCTGCACAGCACTTTTATAGAACTGAGGTTCCCAGTCAGCCCTGTAGATAAATGACATCCACCTGTGACCAGCTTAAAGAGATTCTGATTAAAACCAGATAAAAGTCAGCCGTTTCTGCAGCATTTGCTGTTTGAGTATTTCAGAGAAATGGGCTGTAAAGGGGTTGCCATAGAAACTCCAAGGCTTAATTGCTGAAAAGTATCAATCATGAGAGGGATGTAAAAGAGTAGTGAAGGCTCGTAATGTGCCAATCAAAGACTGTCAGAAGCATCATCAGTAAGTGGAGGAAGTGAGTCATTACAGACACTGAGAAGATCAGGACGACCCCCCCTCCAAGATCTCACATCCTTCACGTCTTAATGGTCCGGTAGAAAACACAGATGGGTGGTAGCGAGGGGGTTCAACGTCCGTGGAAATTCACCACCCCGATCATCAATAAAGGGAGGTTAACATATTAATGGAGTCCATACCAGATAAAACCGTCCCTTCAGTGTTTTACTGTTGGAGGATGTGGATTCAGCCACAAACATGTCATTACTTTGTTTGCTACAATCTCAGCTATTTTTTTTCTTAAGGTCGCCTGCCAGTCTCCCTAACATGCTCTGCTCAGTTTCTACCCACATTGTGTTGACATCCTTTGATAGCCAATCCAATAGTGGCTCCAGATGGGCTGTTCAGCTGTATTTCTTTTAGATCTGGCAAGTCCTCCATCATTTTTTTTTTACATACTCATCTTCTTGATTTAAGCCTGGGCCTTTTACCTTGCCAAATAAATTTACACAGCTGTTTATCTAGTATGGAGAAGATTTTTTTTTTTATATATTATATTTCTGAAAAAATTCTGTGAATAACTAAAACCTCGGAACTTAAAGCGCGAATTGCCGAGGGATCACTGTAATCCCGTTTGGTCAGGACTGATGGACTGATGAGGGCTGTGATGTGTTCCTGCTAGAATACGTCTTTATAGTTTCCGATCGTTCCATATTCAGCGAATGCATCTGTTTCCTTCACGTACCGTTGGGTCTTCGGAGGGTATTTCTTACAAAGAACCATTTTGCAAGCCTGTCTGATTGATATCTATATAAAAAATGAATTTAGTCACCCCCAAAGCACCCCAAACTGAGAGGGGAAAAAGAAAAGAAAAATTGATTTTTTTTTAACCAAGTTGTTGAGACTAAAATGTTCAGGCTGTGACTGAACTGTGAGCAAACCTTCCTGGAGAATATTGACTGGAACAAAAGGATGTGAAGGAGAGATCACCTCCTCAGAGTCTGAGGGGAAAACTCCACAAGATATATCTCAAGGGAAGATTAAAGCGTCTGACTTTGTAGAGAAAAACAAAGTTTAGAAGAATATTTTCAACCTGACTCATTTTTTTCTCTCTCCAGGAGAGCGCTGCAGCTCTTGTCTTCATCAGTGCTGCAGCGCTCAGTAACCAGGTGGGAAGACGCATCGTGTAGTCGTGCAAAAGTGTCGCTCTGTTTCTGCACCGAGCGACAGAAACGAACAAAGAGATTGACGAGACTTTTACTGGCGTTATGAACGATTCAACACACCTGGAAGCATGTTGATGACCGTTGTCTCCCTGAGCAAGACGTGGAGGAAAAACAAAAACTCTTGAGGGATTGTGATGAAAGATCACTGATACATTTGGAGAAATCTAATCAAAATAGGGCTGGGCAACGATTAAAGATTTAATGGCGATTAATCGCATTGTTTCCCTGATTAATCGCGATTAATCGCATTGTATACGCAAAATCAAATAATGAATCCAAAAGTAGTGTAAAGGTCACTTTTATTTAAATGTTCTGCTGCCATATGAACTAAAGTGTCATAACATTTGTTGTTCAAACACTTTTAACATCAGCACTTGTCAGTAACACATATTTAGTGTAAATCTCATCTTAAAAAATGTAAAATAAAATAAAGCTTATTACCACTGCCAGGGTAATAATGTCATCCTGTTTTTATTAAAAAAAAACAAAAAAAAAACGTCTACAATCAAAATCCAACAAAATGATTGTGTCTCAGCACAATCAGAACATTAAAACAGGTAATTTCTGAGGTAACAGCAGAAACTTTTAACGGGGAGTTCAACTTGTCAGTTGTTACAAATAACCTTGTTTCTGTTGAATCCTCCGTCTGGGAGAACTTTAAAATGAAAATGTCCATGTTAAAGTTCAGTAACTTTACCAATCCGTGTATCAATCAAAAATTTAAAAAAAAAAATCAAAAAGTGACATTTTATAACATTTTTCTTTTTTTAATCTAACAAACAAAAAAACAAAAAAAAATGCCTGTTTTTTTAATATTTCAATTTTAGACTTGGATCAAAAATACGAAATGAAAAAAAAGGCCACAGGACTGAATTAGTTTTATAATGGAGGACTGTACTTTCTGTTGTCATTACACATCTGTGCCACTAGATGGCAGTAACCAGCTAGAGAACAGCAGGACAGTGAACACATGGAGCAGATCTGATGGAACATGGAGGAATGATGGGAAAGTTTTGTTGCAGTCCAGAATTTTTTTCTTGGACAGAATTGTTAATATTGGAGTTGCTACCTGAACTGTAAAGTTCACAGATTTTTACTGTTCTCCATGTATCTGTTTTATCTTTTTCGCATGTTTACCTGCCAATTCTCTTCCGGTTCCGCAGCAGCCAGTAACAGATTTTTCAAAACAAAAGCATGTGAGCAACATACGTTAACGGGCCATAAAATAAATGTTCGGCGCTAATAAATTAATGCGTTAACGCGATAATAACACGTTAACATGCCCAGCCCTATATCAAGTTAAATTGAAATGGGACTCGTGGCTTGGATTTAACAGCAATGTAGCTTTAAGAGAAGCACTTGTCAGGGGGGGAAAAAAAAAAAGGCTTCAAAACATTAGGGAGCATAAAGACTGAACTCTGAAGAGTCTGGGTTTTCCCCGTCCCACAACGGTGACGCACCCATGATGCCTTGCGTCTGGCATGCAAGCCTGAGGCGGCAGTATCATGATCTGGGGCTGCTCCGGTTGGTCAGGTCACCTGACTCTTCTGAATTGACCCTTTTTATTTTTTATGTCCTCACTTCCCGTTCTGGTATGTTCCATGATAACAACGGCAAGATTCACGGGGCTCAAATGATTTAAGACCAGTGGAGGGAGCGCGAGACACCATTTTCACACGTGGATTGGTTTCGACGGAGTCTGGACCTCAGTCCTGTTGACGATCTCGGCGAAAACTTGGATGCACATGGATGTAACCCCTGGGTGGAGCTTTTTTTTTTTCTCTTTTGAACAACTGTCTATAAAAATATTAAAAATTAGTGCCATAGTCTGGGGGAAAAAAAATCCCTTTTTATAGATATACAGTGATCCCTTGCCAATTCGTTTTTTTAAATTCCACGGTTTTAGTTATTCGCAGACTTTTCAGAAATATATAATATAATAAAAAATCAAGAAAAAAAAGCGGACAATACAACCTGTGTGATGTTACAAGTTCCTGCAGTGCCAGAATAAAGTGCTCGTTCCATGCAGAGAAAACCGGACTGTTTGTTTTGTTTTTGTTAGCGTGTTAGCCGCTAATTAAGAGCCAAAAATAGCACAGTACCAGCGGTTTCTTTACTACGGTTCAGAGACCAGAGGCTGTGAAGGAAACAGAAAGACCACAGTTGAGCCTTTGTCTTGTTTTTGTCACTTTTTTGGGGTTTTAAACATATTTTAAACGCATGATTTAGGCTTGGGGGGCTCCGGGGCGTTGTAAAATTTCTTCCTACTCATAATATCTTCCTACCCGAGTTGACTGCGCATGCGTATAGCAGCAACTTCAGAAGGCCATAATATTCTGCTGCCTGACCGTTATCACAGAAGAGAAAAGGTTAGTTTCTTGTATTTTTAATACTTTGTATGGACAGTATTTAATGCATTATACATTTGAGGGAAAAATCAAATGCTCTGAATGCCTAACATTTAATACTTTGTATTTATATTGCATAGGTTATTGGAAGACTTGGAGGACTTTTTTCTTCACCTTAAATTATATTAACTATTTCACAGATTTACAAAAGGAGATAAAACGATAAAATATCAACTTTTTTTTAAACTCCAGTGTACATTTATCTAAGCAATCCTCTTCTATCCACCCTTTATATCCTCATATTCATCTTCATAATACGGATTCATAATCTGTCCGTCCGTCGTCTTCTCCTTATCCGGATAATTACGGTTATTAAATGTGTATAATAATATGCTACCACCCAAAACACAGAGGAGAGCAGATATGTGCTGGTAGGACATTGTTACAATATAGGAAAAAATTACAGATGAAGCTATAATTTTCCGCTACGGTAGGAAGACATTTCAGAACACCGGTCCCCATTAACTACAAAAATAAGGGATCACTGTATATGCAATTTGATATTGCAGTAAATGTGGGTTTTCTTTTTTTTTTTTTTTTTAAATGTATTTATTTTTATTTAACCAGGTTAGTACCGTTGAGATTAAGAATCTCTTTTTCAAGGGAGGCCTGGCCAAGACGGGCAGCAGCAGCAAAACACAAAGTTGCAGACAAAAACATACAAGGAAACAAAGAACAATTTACAAGCAGTAAGATTTATATGAAGTAAAACTATCTATAAAACAAGATGAGAGTTTCTGGGAGTCATTTAAACAAACATCAAGCTAAAAGCAGTTTCCCAAAGAAACTGCTTCCAACTTGGAAGACTTGGAAGTTCCAAGTCCTTCATCTTAGATTTAAAAACATTTAGCGACACGAGCTCCTTCAGTTTTAAATCGTTCTGCAAAAAATCAAATTCCAGGCTGCGGTACAGAAAACCCAAAAGCCCTTTTCCCTATTTCAGTCCGAGCATTTGGGACTGAGAGCATAAAAAAGTCCTGAGAACGCAATGAATACTGCCCTGGTGTTTTTTTGCGTGATGAAAACACACAGGTACCGTAATATGGAAGGAGAAGCCTACGGGTGATGAGTCAGTGCTCTACCGTTGGTAATGAACCTTTAGGGACGCACGGTAGATGGTTTAGTATGACGACGTGCGTGCCGCGGTGCATGAGAATAAAAGTGAGGTCTAACAGGTTGATCAGATTTTAAGATAAAAGTAAAAAAAAAAATCCAAGAAACTGAAGTCCTTTTGTGACCTAAAATGATCTGTAAAAGAAAAGGTCAGTTTGTAGTTTGAGCTACCATGCAACAAACTGTTCAGATTGAAGCTGTTGAGAGTAAAAGGGAAAAAAAACAGTGTAGGCCATGTACTTATGTATTCCCAGTCTGCAGCTGGCCCTCATAAGGACAGTAAACACTTCTCACAGAGACTCCGTTTGCTGCATAATTAAGTGGTCAGAGCAGAACGTAGGTGTTGCCTTCCAGCTATCTGGACTTCAGCCTCTTCACCTTTTTCTCTCACTGGGATTGACACAGCAACAATGTGCTTTGCATAGCATCGCAGAAGAGGGCCGGAGCAGCGCTGCCACACACACAGGGGGGGTTAACAGCCGTGAAGCCCCATGCTCCTTCAGGTAAAAGCTCCTGAGACGAGACCGGGTCAATACGGAGCTCATGTTTAAGGAATGACACAGCTGCACAGGCCGAGGCCAAAATATTGTGGAAAGTAAAGTGGTTTAGATTATATAAAGCATTACTGGAACATTCATTCTCACAACAGTGGCGAGCATCACCATGGAAACCCAGCATGGTCCGTTGCAATATAAAACAAGCCTTCTGCTGCCCTCTAGTGGAATTTTGATGGACGTGCATAAAAGCATGTACTGCATTCTGAAAGAAAACGCATTAACAGTTATTATTGACAGAAAAACATCCATAAATGTTTGAAGGAATATAAATCCACATTTGTACTTTAACAGTATTTTTTTTATTGCATATAAATTAAAACAAAAATAAAATGTCGATACATCTTTTCTGTTTGGTCGTGGGTGCTGTACTGCTGCACTGTGATTTCAGGTGGAAAACCCACTCTTCTTCAATTAAAAACATGTGCAAATGTCAAAATTATTTTGTAATATAGGTACTCAGATGGATATCGTTGATTTCAGAAATAATATATTAATTGTAATTATGGTTTCAAAACCAAAACGCAGTTTGATTGGTCAGCGGTCACATCCTTCAACGTGATTGGTCCTCCCGTGTCCCTCTCCTAAAACACTCCGACTAGAAACACGGACCTCTCCGTGTGGGTGAACATTTAGCCGGAGCATCGCACGGCTTCATCAAGTAAACATCTTAAAAGTGCATTTCAAAAACAACATTTTCCGTCGAGTCCCTCCCGGAATTTGAACCAGAAAAGGAATACGGAGTGACACGCGCCTCCTTGTAGTTCTCACTTCATTCAAAGGTGACTTCTGCCGTTTCGTATCCTGTCTTTTGTGGGCTAGCCAGGTTTCTAGCATGAGCCGCGTTTTCATCTAACGGTTAAAAAAAAATGTCACTTTTATCTAAAGGTGGTTTTAAGAGAGCTGCTTGTATTCGCTTTTTGTTTATTTGTGCGCCGGGTATGCGTGTTTGTTTTGGTAAACGACCGCAGTCCTGGCTAGTTAGCGAGCTATTCCAGCTCTGAATGAGCCGGTTTACGCTTTAAAGTGTGACACACGTTTCATCTTTACCTGTATATGTCATTAACAGGTCTGTGCTGTTGGAGAACGTTTCTACCGGATCTCCTTCAGGACGAAAACTAGTGTAGACATGTAGGGTTGAGCCAGAAGTTTACCTGCCTGACATTACATTGATATAAACCTTTCCTGGTTAATGTATTATGATCTGGAGCTGTTTTCATTGGTTGGTTCAGCTGCGATATGTGGGCAGAAAATGAGGTCTCCTGACTTCTTGAATACACTAAATAACCAAGTTTTTCCCATTAACGGATAGAAAAAGTGGCCCAGGGAGTGTGAGGCATCATTTTCACTGATTGACTGGCCACCAGAGTCCAGAGCAGATGCTTTAGAAAAAGAGTGTGGTCTATATTTCAGCATATCTACAGGGTTATTTCACGGAGACGTGCAGGAACCCGTGTTAGAGCAGAATAAAGTCAACGTGTCCCTCATATTTCTAATTGGTTTGTCCTTGTCCACAGTCATGTCTTTCCAGGAACGTGGGGGTCCCAGGGGGGCAGTGCCCCCAGGCCAGCACGGCTCGCCTCAAAACCGGTCCGCCAACCTGAGGCCGCCCCCTCCCCAGCCTCCTGCACCGTCGTATCACTACGACCCGCAGGCTTCGTCCGGTTACCACGGAAACAGTGGCTACATGCCCCCGCATCCTGACTTCATGCAGTATCCTCCTCCGGCACCCCCCCAGCCCCCCGGTTCTCTCGGCCAGTGCCCGGTGCGCCCGCCGTTTCCAAAGCCGCCCGCCAGACAAGGCTTCCCCGACCCCCCGCCTAACTTTCCCCCTCCTCCGCTGCCCAGCTCGACAGGCGGCTCCGCCCCCGGGCCCCCCGTGTCAGCTCAGAATTCCTACCACCCTTACATGATGCCACCTGTACCCCCACCCCCTCTACCACATCCACCCATGCCTCCTCCCATTCCCTCTCAGTCCATGAGCTACCACCCCCCTTTCCCCATGAACTACCCCCATCCTCCCCACCCTCCGTTCCCCCCTCCCACCTTCGGCCCCAGCTACAACCAGAGCCCCGGTCCGTTTCAGCCAAACCACAGCGTCAGGCACGGGGGGCAGTACAAGTACGAGAAGCCCATGGACAGCAGGAGGTCTCCAGAGAGGGGGGGCGTACGGCCACGACGACCACCGGCAGAAGGCCTACGGCTACGGCGGTCACGGCGACAGGCACAAAATGGAGTTTCCCGGAGAGAGGAAGGACCGCGGGAGGAGCCCGGACCGGCGCAGCAGGCCCGAAGGCGGGCGGTACAGGTCCGAGTACGACAGAGGGCGGACTCCAGTCAGACACAGGAGCAGAGATCGCAGCAGGTACAGGCGGCCCTCACCTGTATGGAGTCGGTCTGTTTAAGTCCATTTCCATCCATCATCTACCCCCGCTCAATCCCAGCAGGGTTACTGGGATCTGCTGAAGCCTATGTCCCCAGTTTATTCTCACTTTTTTTTTTTTTTTTTGGTTTGCTCACAGGGAGAGGTATCGCCACAAAGAAAGCCGGAGATCCCAGTCACCTGACCGGCACAGGAAAAGGCCTCGCAGGTAAACATGAGGTCACGTTTCCGTAACTCCTCCCCCCTGACCGTTCCGTTCAGATGCAGAACGATCCACAGTCGAGCACCGTGTGCTGTTGAAATTAAACTTTCCAGAACAGGCGGACTTTCTCCAGCTGTCTGGAAGTGATTTGTGTTTGCGATGTCCGACACCTCGTAAACGCAGCAGCTGAAGGCGTCGCTGGGACTGTTTTATTCAAGCGTCCTAGACGAGCGGGGAAATGGTTTATCGCTCCCTGCAACAGGAGCAGTGTAATTTCCCACAGTTTATCCCCAGTGATGGGGAGGAGACCTGGCTGGGAGGAGGAGTCAGACCCCGGGGTCAGGGGTCAGTCGACTCCAGGTGTGATGCTTATGCATAATTGAATGTTTCAGAATAAATCAAGTATTAAAATAATTCAACTTCTAGATCGTTTATTCCAGTAGTAAAAATCATCTGTTGTCTGTCAATTTAAGGTTTTTATTTTAAATTTTTAACAATAAATTGATTTAAAATTGAAATTTGGTTGCAGAAATTTAATTCAAAATTTAAAAAAAAAATTAATTAGTAAAATAAATTTCCACTATATTTATTCCAGTAGTAAAAGTAATCTGTTGTCAGTCAACTTTGTGTTGTAGATTTTTAAAAAATAATAATTTTAATAATACATTGATTTAAAATTGAAATTTGGTTGCAGAAATGTAATTAAAAATTTAAAAAAATAAATAAAATACATTTCCACATCATCTTATTCCAGTAGTAAAAGTAATCTGTTGTCAGTCAACTTTGTGTTGTAGATTTAAAAAAAAAAAAAAAAATAATAAATTGATTTAAAATTGAAATCTGGGTGTGGAAATTTAATTAAAAATTTAAATAAAATAAATTTCCACTTCATTTATTCCAGTAGTAAAACTAATCTGTTGTCAGTCAACTTTATGTTGTAGATTAAAAAAAAAATTATAATAAATTGATTTAAAATTGAAATTTGGTTGCAGAAATTTATTAAAAATTAAAATAAAAAAGATAAAATACATTTCCACATCATTTATTCCAGTAGTAAAAGTAATCTGTTGTCAGTCAACTTTGTGTTGTAAAGTTAAAAAATAAATAATTTTTATAATAAATTGATTTAAAATTGAAATTTGGGTGTGGAAATTTAATTAAAAATTAAAATTAATAAAATTAAATTTCCACATCATTTATTCCAGTAGTAAAAGTAATCTGTTGTCAGTCAACTTTATGTTGTAGTTTTTTTTTCTTTTTTTAATTTTAATAATAAATTGATTTAAAATTGAAATTTTGGCGCAGAGATTTAATTTTCAACTCAGTCTTGTATCATAAATTGTGAAGGGTCTTTTAAATTTCAAAGTAGGATTTTTTTTGTTTGTTTTTTCACACTCAGATAAAAGATAAGAAGCTCCTGTTTGCCCGTAAATCCGCGCTGCTTCATCTCATAACTGAATCTGTGCACTCACATCAGTTCAGATGTTCTGCGATCTTGCTCCTGCAAAACATCTCAGATCTTCTCGTCTGGCACTTTCAGAGTAATTTCTGGGATTTCCCAGTTCCAGACGTGACAATGATGTCCCTTTTTTTTTTTTTTTTGTATGCTTGTTTTACTGACTGCTTAAACTTTTAAAAATGTTTTATTAGTGTAGTTTAATTCATTTATCCTGGGCTGATTTATTATAAATGTCATCAATAGATCTCAGATCAAGTTGGATTTCCAGTCATTTACATATTAAAGTTCATAAACTGAAAGAAAATGTAACTGGTGAAGTCAGGCATGCGCACATTGCATACGTGCACTCTGAAATACAGAAAATCTAGTTAATGTTACAGACGTTACAGTACAGACTATTTAAGTGTTCATAAATTCTGTTTGTTAGCATAAATAAAGCATTTGAGTGCAGTAACGACACTTGACGACACCCCTGTCGTATCACCTAAATTTAATACTTTTTTTTTTTTTTTAAACTGATGCGTTCAAGTTTTTTTTCTTTCAGGCTTGACAGGTTTGCTTCATTTTTTTTTTATTGGCTAAGAAATAGTTCTTTGATTTTAGATTCCAACTTTAATTAATTGCATGCTTTTAGATATCTGTTGTGAGTGGAAATGCTCAACCTTGGAGACAAATCTGTCTATTGTTGAAATGTCCTCCAAGACTTTCTTGAACATTCTGATTATTTTGGAAGGAAATCAGGAAATCAGATTTTTCCCGTCTCGTTTCTGCCCGTCGTCACCGTCGTTCTTGTCGCCCGCAGCCGCTCGACCAGCAGAGACAGGAAACGTGGTCGGTGGGAGGAGGAGAAGGACCGGAGGTCCGAGGGCTCCTCGGGGCCGAGCCGGGAGCGCAGCTACTCCTCCTTCAGGAGCCGAGACTCGGACGAGGCCTTCAGCGACCGGGACAGAGAGCGGGAACGGGAGAGGGAGAGGGAGAGGGAGAGGGAGAGGGAGAGATGCGACGAGGAGAAAGAGGACGAGCTGCTGAAACCAGCGTGGATCCGCTGCACCCACGCCGAGAACTACTACTCCAACGACCCGATGGACCAAGTGGTACCGTTGACCCCTTTTCTCTCCCCTGTAATCTGTGATGTGTTGAAGTCATGTTTCACTAACTGTGTACCATTAACAAGAGTCTGTTTTTCCATCTTGTTTACTGCATTTAACACATAATCAGCAGATTCTGGTTTCTTATGACGTCCTTAAATTAGGGATGCACGATAGCTGTTTATTTAAAACCGAAACCGATAACTTTCAGCTCCTAAAGGCCGATACCGATAACCGATAACACACACATATACCTAAGATCATTACTTCAATACCGTGAACAAAATCAAAAATAGTTTTGACTTTTTAAATGAACAGATATTTATTTTTTCCAATGAAAAACTATTGTCAAGCCTCTCAAACATTTTCTTAAAGCTATCAAACAAACCTATTTGATATCGCACATTAAATTAAATAAGGTTCATTACTGACTGATATAAAAAATAAAGGCTCATTGAACTGATGGAAATACATGCATCAGAATTACAAACTGAAAAAGATTAACATTTAAAGGATTTTGGCTTGTGGTTCCATTTAAATTAATACCTTTAATTAAAGTAAATGAGGTTCAGTAGTTTTTATTTTTTAATCTCATGGAAGCTTTAGATGAGA
The DNA here is from genome assembly GCA_018398805.1 of Hirundichthys speculiger. Classification (NCBI taxonomy): domain Eukaryota; kingdom Metazoa; phylum Chordata; class Actinopteri; order Beloniformes; family Exocoetidae; genus Hirundichthys; species Hirundichthys speculiger. The sequence goes on along the minus strand of JAGFBZ010002540.1, from coordinate 614,470 downwards.
GGAATGAGGGAGAGGAGAGGAGACTGATGCTGGCTTGCACATGTTAGCATTAGCTCATGTTAGCTCATGTTAGCGTGATTTCAAAACTCCATGGAAGCGATTGTTATGTTGTAGGTGGCTGATCAGGTTTTACGTATTAAAGCTTGTGCTTCCCTCCTCATAGAATTCACTCGGAGGATTCGTCACAAATAACCACCAAACTATCTTCTTCTGAAACTTTAATGAAGTTCCACGCTGCCATGTTTGTTGTGATCAGCACGCTGTGCTGCAGGCTGCATTCAAGGTGTAACGTAAATTCCTCCGTTCCCTCGTTAGCTAGTCGTTCTTTCAGCCTTTTCTATTTTTTTCTTTTTTTTATGTGTAACATGTTGGAGAATACTGCGAATATCAATTCAAGTCAGCAACTACTAAAATTATGACCGAGTTAACGAGTTGTTTTCTGACATGAGGGGGTATTCTTGATTTGCCTTATTGAGTAATCGTTTTTCTGATTATGCCGACGTCACTTGAACATAACATTCACTGCTGGTCATTTAAGACTCAGAGGGAGCGAGGCACTGCCGTGTTGACAAAAATATATATGTTATCGGGGCTATTTGTTGTGATATCGGACTTATCGGGATGATGTCATAATTTCCTGTTATCGGCCCGATAGTTATCCTCAGCTACTCTTTCCCGGTGACTTGACTGCAGTCCGCCCTTCAGTAAATCTAAAGTGACTTTGCAAGTGTTGAAACGGAGTTCAACTTTACTCTTTGGCCTCCCTCTTCTTTATGTCTTGGCCCGTCTCGCGGCGACAGCGAGGAAGCTGCTATTGAGTGTCGGTTAATAAAGCGGTCCTAAAAGGGTGTAGAGTTGCGCCGGCGCGAAGGAACCGAGGTTAAAGTGGTGCATCGTTTACGAGGTCTGAAAGCATAATAATTAAATACGCTTCTCTAATTTCACTCAAAAGCAGACAATTTTCTCTCTTCGCGACGTAATTGGGTTCAGTCATTTTCCAGTATCGGATTTCACGAGTCTATTTGGGACTCAGTCGCAGCACTAAAGGCCTCATGTTGCCGTTTTGATCTTCATGAATCGATCGACTGGCGGGGCGACCGTCATCGTGAGCATGTTAAAGAAACTCGTACGGCTGTAAGGGAACACTCAGAGTGTTATCTGTGTGACCTGTGGGTTTGAGACGCTGATCGTATCGCCACACGGTCCATCCGTGGTTCTTCGTTGCTCGTCATTTCCTGTTGCCTCTTTACTGCATCCAAGAAAAAAACCAAGCCATCAAAATATCAACTTGATAATGACAACTTCAACAACAATTTGCAACAATTTGCACGCTTTATATATATATGAAACTCTTTTTCTCAACAAATCTTTTATTCATTTTGTCCAGTATTTGCAAGCTGCCTGTCAACCATATAATGTGTAATTGATGCTTTCAGTTCAATTAATTCAAACAAAGTCATCGGAACACTCACAAGATGTCACCAAAATCACTTTGTCCCTTTAAAATCTTTTGGAAAATGATGTAACTGTATTGTAAGATGAACATTGACATATATCGTATCACGAGCCGAATATCGTGTATCGTATCGTGAGATTAGTGTATCGCTACAGCCCTAGATGTAATCCTCCGTAGCTTCCCAAAATACTACTAAATGATTTTGCAGATTTTTGAGCGCGTGAAGCACATAAAATCGGTTCCCGGTCAGTAAGCACAACCAGAATTGATACATAAGTCGTTTTGGGAGAAAATCAAAGGGTTTTAAGTGCACCTTATAGTCCGAAAAATACGGTATACCTATGTGTGTATGCATATGTTTTGGAGTGTGTAAAAAAAAATCGATTTGGCAATATATCATGATTTTTGCCGCCCAATATAATATCGATTTTTCATCTCCTAATATCGATTTTTTTTTCTCCATTTTTTTTCAAAAACACTTATAAAAAACAATAAATAGGTTGTTTTGAAGCAAATAGTTTTGACTCAGTTTGTCCTCTGAATGATCAATATCATCTGATGAACATATACAGCAACTTGATTTTTCATCTCCACTTTTAATTTTGATATTAACTGGGTAGAATATCGCGATAATATATCGCAACCCAAGTATCGTGAGGTGTGCTAATACTCACCCCTAATATGTATATAATAAAAAGCAGCCGTACACACAGACTGTTATTTCCTGGTCTGTTTCAGGGCGACTCCACGGTTGTCGGGACGAGTAAGTTACGTGACCTGTACGAGAAATTTGAAGAGGAACTGGGCAGGAGGCAGGAGCGAGCCAAGGATGCTCGACCAAAGTGGGAGCCGCCTAAAACCAAGCTGGACGAGGATCTAGGTGGGTGGAACAGAGCTGGACTTGGGTCATTTACTGCAATGCAGTGCTTCTCAGTCTTTTGAGATTAGAGGAGTATGTTGGTTTAGATCAGTGTTTCTCAATCATTTTCTGCTGCGCCCCCCCCCCCCCCCTCCCCCCACGCGATATAAATAGTATAATTTGTCTATAAAATTATTATAAGTACACCTCTGCATAACTGTGTCCTTATTAACATTAAGGGAAACAAAAAATAAACAAATATAGATCAACTTATAACAACGAATAACTTTATTGAAACAGTTTTTCAGTCTGTAAAGATTTAAAGTCCATCAATCTCACCACAGTCGCAGTGAAACCAAGCGTTACATCAGCATCGTCATATTTCCTCGTCTTAAAGGTGGGGTTGGTGTTGTTTGAAAAAACGGTTCCAGCAATCCAACTCAAGTGAGATTTTCGAAAATATACACTCCCTCCCTCCTCCCAAAGGCTCCGCCTCCTCCTCTTCAGCTCACCCCTCGAAACTACGCCTTCACACGATTCATGACTACATGAACCGCAGGGAGGGAGGGAGGGAGGGTGGGGGGGAGTGCATTGATATTTGATGGACATATTATGCAGCCAATCAAAATAGTGACGATCACTATTTTGATTGGTCAGAGTTTTTCTCTGATTTTACCCTCTAGACTGGACCAAAACGTTTCATTTTTTTTTTTGCAAACATTTTATTTCAGTGGGTGCAATGGGAATGTGAAAAGGTTTTCAGGCAATATTGTAAAAAGTTCTGCAAAAAAACAACACCTACCCCACCTTTAACTTCCTCCTGACTTACGTTTGTCTCATTATCCAATTATAGCCAATTTCCCCTTGGGGATTATTAAAGTATTTTCAATTTTCAATTTTTCAATTTCAATTATCCCCGTCTCTCTCCGTCTTTCTTTTCATCCCTGTTAAATATTTTTCCGTGGTGTCTCTTGAGGGTTTCTTCACTTCATATCTCCTGCTTTGTGCTGTGTGCGCGCATGTCCGTGCAAAAAATCCTGACACAGTATAGCTAATACTCCCTGCGCACACTGTGACAATGAGAGCGCCACTGCCCCCTAGTGGAGTGTATGTGCAATTACACTTTATTCCAGTACGGCAAAAAAAAAAAAAGAAAAGAAAAAAAAGTTCACTGGGGTCATACGCCACCCCCCCCCCCACCCCCGCCTCTCGATGCTGTCCTTTTCCTGCACCGTCCAGTCTTTTTTTTTTTTTTTTTTTTTTTTTTTTGACGTACTGGAATAAAGTGTAATTGCACCTACACTACAGTAGGGGGCTCTAGCTGACTCTTAATATCAAATTTCATTTTTGACCAAGTCTAGTTTTTTGTGCATTCTTGCCCATGTTAATCTCATTTCGGTGCAAAAGCCATCGAGCTGATCGATTGTTGGGGTGGGGGGAGGGGTAATCGTTATTTAAAACGATTATCCACTCACTTCTTTAAGGATTATATACTAATATTCCAGTTTGAACTCCGCATACAGATATTCTGTGGACTGTGTGACAGAAGTGCACGTGCCGTTCAGAACAATGTGGCAAAATGATTGTTTTTGTAAATGAGGCTGTTTTTGTGATTGTTGGGCTGAAATTGACGACAATAAGACGGGTTGATGGGCAGACAGGACGCCAGATCGTTTCCCTGAGTCCATGTAAGGTAGTTGGCCGTTTTTCTTTTCTTTTCTTTTTTTTAAAGCTGTTCCAGGCTCGACAAACAGATATTTTTCATAAGAATCTAAAACACTTGATCTAATCTAAAATACAAATTACCTGAGCCTAAAAACTCACACCGAGGTTAACGAGGACGCTGCATTCGGGTCGAGCCGCGGTGGCTGGAAGCAGTTAGGAGATATTTACGTGATCCGCAGCGGCGTTTGTCTTAAAGGAGCTTCGCTCCAGACTCGACTCCCACTTTCCACAAGATTCGCCTCCGATATCCTGTAAAAACCTGCCGTCTGTCTTCCCAGCGGTGCGTTTTTGAGACGAGCCGTTCGATGCTATCCTCAGGACCGCCGGCGTCAGTGTCTCTTTTCAGCGCCGTAATAATATCAGTCTCACTTGGGGGAAATCTCATTTGTGAGTTATGTAGCTGTGGGCGCGCTGATTTCACAATCAAGTACTCGAGTTAATATGCTGATAAGGATTGAAGACCGTTCTCAGCTCGGAGCAACAACCCGTTCAGCTGAATGATAATTATAACCCTCGATTTGGTGAGAGCTTCCTTTTTTTTTTTTTTTTGTTAATGGAGAGTGAGTGAGAGAAAAGGGAAATAAAGAAACAGAAAGCAAATGCTAATTAGGTTGAAGATTGAGACTGCAGAACAGCACGCCGATGACAGGTTTATTTGGCGAAGCTTCGCGTTTTGGAGATGGCGGCCCCGGATCACCGAGGGCCCCCCCGCCGCCCTCCGATGATTAAAGGCCCCGCTGCGCTCCCTCCTTTCAGACGACAGCAGCAGCGAATCAGACTGCGAGTCAGACGGGGAAGGAAGCAGCTGCTCCAGCAGCTCCGACTCCGAGGTGTTCGATGTCATCGCCGAGATCAAGAGGAAGAAGGCTCATCCCGACCGGCTGCACGAGGAGCTGTGGTACAATGACGCCGGACAGGTTGGTCCGCCTTGACAGAGCGATAGACCGCTCCGCATTTAAACGGCTCTGACAAAGTGTTAAAGCATAAAAAACACAACTCAGACTACATTTACACAGAACCTCTCTGTCATGTTGAGGACTCAACAGGCTTTCACTGCTCACCACATTCATGCAGAATCTATAAAAATGTCTTATATTCAATGCATTTCTGTTACAAATACACACTTTCCACTGAGTGGAGCTCATTTCTGGGGTTCACTATATTAACTACAGATTGACAAAGATGGAGATTCAATTGCTGAGGACCTAATATGGCCCCCGAACACATCAATTAAGGCAGTCATTCCCAAACTTCAGAATACCAAGGCCCATTTAAAATGTGAAACATCTCTGCGGCCCATGCAAACCTTTAATCACAACTTTGATCAACATACAAGACTAAAAGCTACATTCCAATATTAATGTAAGGGGTCAACAAATAAGGCGACACTTTAAGTTAAGACGACAGTAGAATAACATTTATTTGGTTTGTTTTATTATTTCAAAAAAAAAATTTAAATCATGTAATAAGTGTTTTACAGTAATTAAAAAAAAATCGACAATTTAAACAACAATTTAATATTTTTAAGGACCTCTCACGGACCCACCTGCAGTACCATGACGGCCCACCAGGGGGCCCGCGGCCCACACTTTGGGAATCACTGAATTAATGTATAAACTAAAACTTGGACTCTTCTATTTTACACTAGAACTTAGTGTAAAATCTTAGCGAATGTGGCCTCCAAACATCTGGTGCTGCAGAAGAAGAACAAAACCATCAAATCACGTGATTATTGATTTGGTTGCGTGTACAGCAAAAGACAAGTCAAAGCTGGGGAATTGATACTGGAAAAAAACAGGGCTTAAAACATATAATAGCTGTGGTTATTTTTGTTAAAGGTCACACATTATGCTTTTCCTGCTTTATTTATTTATTTTTTTTTAAAGGTTTAAAATTGACTTCAGCTCCCATGTACCCAGTTTTCGGGCCGTCTGGCTGTCATTTTATCGATCGATCCAAGCAGCAGCCAACACGCTGCTCACCGCAGCACACAGAAAATAGAGGTTTCACGCCGCACGGTCGACGAGCGGAAATGAAAGCTGAGTAACATGGGACCTTTTAAGATAAAATACAAATACAAAAGCCTCAAAAGACATGAGACATTTGAAGGGCGTGTAGGTAGAGAAGACGCAGGGAGAAGGCGGGATTAAGAGGCTCCATGTTTACAGCGGTTCAGAAATGTTCAGTGAGCCTCAGGCTGAAATCTCATCTGTCAAAGCTCGATTTCCCAAATTGATTTCCCAGCTCGATTTTTTTTTTTTCTTCAAATGTTCCTCCGCTGGTATCTGTATTGCTCCCAGTCTTGGTGGCGGTCTCTTGGGCCCCGATCGTACGCTTCCCCTTACCCATTAACACTAGCCGCTACCCTAAAATTGCGGGTTTAGGAACCTCCGCTAACCGCTAATGCAATCTTCCGCTCGCTAAAGCCGCTACCCATGATGCCGACTCCCTTACTCACTTTTTAGGTGTGGCAATGGGCGTGTCTTTTGCCCTTTCCGCAAACTCGGTATCTTGCGATCGCGGGTTTAGGGTTGCAGGTAGCGGGATCGTCTTAAACGGCTCGCTCGCCAGTTAAACCGATAGACGACCGGAGCGTGTTTACTGGTAGACTGGGACACCGACTATCTGGGACTTTCAGGTAGCTGATAGGAATTGTCTGAGTAGAAATATTTATATGTATATATCAGTGCAGAGGAAGGGTCCCAGACGAGCTGCACATGAGAGCTGCTCTGATCTGGATAAAAAGACGCTCCATAGCGGTTAGCGGGTAGCGCAACCTGCTCTTAAGGGCAATGGCTGCTGTCGCACTGATTGGTTTAACAGGTGGAACGCCCTAACCACTCCTATGGATAATGTAGCAGGTAGCGCAGGTGGGATAGCGGGTTTAGCAGGGTGGAAGATAGCAGGGGAACGCCCCTTCCGCTACCCGCTATCCCTTAATAGCGGCTTTAGCAGATCTGGCAGAAGATCGGGCCCATGAAGTCATTCGTCTGTTCACATTAGGTGATTGATTCCCAGTGGAGACGATAACACATCCTCGCTCACCTGGCCGGTGCCTTAAACTAACATTTTGTCAACAGGACACACGGCGGAAATGCAACACTGGAGCTGTTTCAGGAAGCAGACGTGAAGCTCTTAGAGTCTGCAGTCATCTGTTGCGGTGACGGCATCAGCGCCTGTGAATGAACGCATCACAGCCTGGTTGTCATCCAGGTCTGCACACCTTTGAATCAGGCGTGTTGGAGCAACACTTCCCCACAAAACACAGTGATCAAACCATGAAAAGTCTGAGAATTAAAGTCTGCTGCAGCACAGATGGATAGATCCTTCCTGCCCACGGCTCTGACCTTCCACAAACACTCATAATGACGTGGTGATACTGACTGACTGCAACTGGATCATTTCCCCTCGGGCTTCAATAAAATATTATTAACCTGAGTGGAATCGCTCGCCAGCAACCGAGTGTCAAGATTTTCAAGCATCAACCGGAAGAGCGAACATTAACTGCAAAGTGACTGAAAAATCACCTCTGTAGAGTTTAGCTGCGACTGTAGCATCATAAACCAAGCTAATGATGCATCACAAGGCTAAATCTGTCAGTCAAGTGGCATCAATTGTCAAGTGAGATTCTTCACATTTTCACTCTCTTCATTTATTGCCATAAACTGCCACGCTGCTGTTTCAATGCCAAGATGAACATACAGTTAGTTATGTGTGTTTTAAGATGATCAGCTACTGCAAGTAACTGATAGAGGACCAAGTTCAAGTTGAAATCCAACAAATACCTGTGTTGTAAAGTGTTTTAAGAGGACTGAAAGGCTTATTTTTATTACCAGCTGATCAGACTTCCAACTGATAAAATGAGACGACAGTTCAGTTAAGAGGCTGCTATATATGTGCACGTACGCTCATACTAGACGCGCACGGCTACAGAGAAAAGCGTCAAACTTGAAACCTCCACGCTTCAAACTCACAACTTCAAAGTTCAGCAGAAAAATAAAGGTCAACCGGCTGCAGTTTAGAGGAGCGAAACGCCGCCACCGTGCTGTGTTGTACGCGGCGGGTGAAGCGGCGGCGCCTGATTTCCGTATTTTCTCTCTGTCCAGATGAATGATGGTCCCCTGTGTAAGTGCAGTGCCAAGGCCAGACGAACAGGGATCCGCCACAGCATCTACCCAGGAGAGGAGGTATGACACGCCGCGAATAAATCACCCTTTTATAACCTTGAGGCTGCGCGGCGCGGCGCGGGGGGGCAAGGCCATTATTTTACCGGGTATGAATGTATGTCCACACACTTTTCTGCCGCTTTAAAGGTGCAGTCAGTGAGGTTGCTTCATCTGAGAGAAGTGCTGTTGGAGGACGTTCTTGAAGAAACCTGTTTAACGAACGATTTTAATATCTTAGAATGCAAATATAAACTGTAAATTTCCACAATAAAAGAAGTTTCATACATAGATTTCCAGTTAGAATGGAAGCGATGCCTCAGACGTCACCATAAGACGCCATACAGGTTATTTATTATTATTTTAAAGTCACCTCATTGTTTTGACACACAAAACAAAGAAGTTCCCCTAAAAACTAGGGCTGGGACAAGTTAACGCGTTATCATCGCATTAACTCAATAATTTATTAACGCCGACATTTATTTTATCGCGCATTAACGCATGTTGCTCACATGCTTTTGTTTTGAAAAGTCTGTTACTGGCTGCTGCGGAACTGGAAAACAATCAGCAGGTAAACATGCGGAAAAAAGCTAAAACAGACATGGAGAACGGTAAAAATCTGTGAACTTTACAGTTCAGGGGTAGCAACTCAGGTAGCAATATTAACAATTCTGTCTGAAAAAAAAAATTCTGGACTGCAACCAAACTTTGTGGTCATTCCTCCATGTTCCAGCAGATCTGCTCCATGTGTTCACTGTCCTGCTGTTCTCTAGCTGGTTACTGCAGTGCGGCTCCATCTAGTGGCTCAGATGTGTAATGACAACAGAAAGTCCAGTCCTCCATTATAAAACTAATTCAGTCCTGTGGCCCGTTTTTTTAATTTTGTATTTTTGATCCAAGTCTAAAATTGAAATAGTGGCACCTCTACTTACGAACGTCTCTACATACGAAATTTTAAGGTTACGAAACGCCTCAACAGGAAAATATTGCCTCTTGTTACGAAAAAAATTTCAGGATACGAAAGGCAAAAATACAGTAGCGCTGCTACTCGCAGCTCCCAGAGTTTACCGAACGTAAACATACTTGTCGGCTCTGTATCTCTGTTTGAAAGCGGTGCCTCTGAGCTGCTCTGCCATTGGCTATCAGCTTAGCATCTTCCTGGCATCCCATTGGCTAGGTAGGGCCCCTTGTCTGTATGAAGCGTAACCCAGAAACCAGGTAAACGAACAATTTTCACCTCCGCCAAGGAGTCTGTCTGTCTGTGTTCAAGATAACTCAAAAAGTTATTGGTGGATTTTGATTAAATTTTCAGGAGTTGTCAGAAATGTGAAAAGGAAGAACTGATTTCATTTTGGCTGTGATCCGGAAGGAATCCTGGATTCTGGATCACTTTCAAATTTTCGATAATTGTTGCGCTCGATGGAGGTGTGCGCTCTCCGAGTGCTTTTCTAGTTCTAACATGTATTTCTTACAGGTTTTTATGTCATTTCATATATTTTAAAAAAAAAAATTATAAAAAAAATGATGTTCGAATTTTGGGGGGCTTGGAACGGATTAGGGCATTTACATGGAAAACGCGTCTCTACTTAAGAAAATTTCAGGTTACGAAACTACTTCCAGAACTAATTAATTTCATTAGCAGAGGTACCACTGTATAAAAAAACAGTTTTTTTTTATACAGTGAGCATGTGAGCATAAAAAATAGCATGTTGTAAATTATTTATCATGAGTCTGGTTTTTCTCGGCCCATCAGCAGAATTTAACAACTCGTGTACAGTTTGAAGTCTGCGCTTAGTTGAAAGCGAGGCTGCGTCATCGACATCACAGGGTTGTTCTTGGATGGGGAAAACAATATTCTTCAAACTTTCTCGTACAGCAGTCGATTGATCACTTTTTTTTGAGGATGGAGCCTTGCAAAGGATTATTTTATTCTGTTTCCATCATAGATTTTCAATCAGACTGAGATCTGGACCGTCTGCCAGCCACGTCATTGAGTCCCTCCTGAAGATGAGCTTTAATGCTCTTTGCTCAGAGGAGCCATTGTCATCCGGAAAAATGATCTCATCACTAAACCTACTTTAGATCGATAGAATGAAAAGTGTCTAAAACTTCGGCGCTCAACGGCACATTTACTGTAGAGTCTGACTACCGTCGTCAACGACTGTGGAAACGTGCTGGTTTTTAATTCAGGTCGTCGTCTTTAAATGTTTTATTGGATCTGCATTCGTCCTGAAGTCATCTCATTGTCAAAGTTAGATTCATGGCTCATCACTGAAAATCACTTCACTGCAGTTTCTGCAACTGTTTCCTTCCGTTAACGAATAAATGATCATTTAACTGTGGATTTACTGTATAAATCCAGTTTCCTTCAGCTGACTTCTTACAGTTTAATCAAAAACATTAACTCCCATTTCTCTACATTTGTCTTTAATTTCTTTATTTTGTGCATTTTTCCTGTTTTTAGGCACATTGGTTCAAGTCCGTCCTCGTGCTCGTTGTAGAAATCATCTTTATAGAAAAACGTTCACATGCATTAATATTTCCAACGTGAACTTGGTTCCACAGAGGAAAAAAATAGTTTAAGCACATCAATATAGTTTCCTGACAACTTTAAACGTCTATGTTTTAGGATTAATACTAGTAGAATAAACGTCATCATGACTTAATTGTTACATTTATTCATCTTTAAACATGTGGGCCTGTTGAAAGTTTAGTGTTTTCTTTTTCTTTAAATTTTCAATTTGATCTGAAAGATTATGATCTTCTGCCGAGATAGATTACGTGTTAAAGTCTCGTGCTTATTTCATCACTGCAGAAATATTTCTTTTCAGTGGGAAAATATTTAGAGAAATATTTATTAGTCAGATAAATGTACATCTTGTTTGTGCTATAAACAAAATGACTGTCCAGATATGAAATAATGAGTATTATGAGTGAAGTAGAAGTCTTGTTTTGTGGCAGTTCTCATACGAGCCACTAGATGGCAGTAGTGGCTCTGGGATGACGGTGATCTGGAAAGCTTTGCAGGTGATTTCCCTCCTCAGCATCTGATGCGTTTGCTGATGTTTCAGAGTGTCTGCGTGTGATGAGACGATGGCTGTCGATGCCTGTTGGTCCGTGTTCATCACACTCTGGTTCCTCCAGACGGTTTGCAGCCTCACCGGCAAAAACTGCACGAAGAATGAAAGTAGCGGTAACGGGAACTCCGTGTTTCAATGCTCCGTTCTTCTGCGGCCCTCCCGGACGAAGAAGCTGAAAGAAGATGCTCCGTTCTTCTGATGTGACAGCGCTCGCCGCTGGCCTTTAACGTCGGGCTCACCTGAGTGGCTGAGAGCTAAATACACGGCGAGAGCGCTGCATTTCTGCTGAAGGCCTTCAGGATAAAAGCTCAGCTGCTCCTCATACGTCCAGTTGGAAAGCTGAGCTTTTATTCTGAAGGCCTTCGGAATAAAAGCTCAGCTGCTCCTCATACGTCCAGTTGGAAAGCTGAGCTTTTATTCTGAAGGCCTTCGGAATAAAAGCTCAGCTGCTCCTCATACGTCCAGTTGGAAAGCCGACGGCGTGCATCCAGCAGCATATGTGGTGTCTTCATTTGATCAAGCTTTGCTTCAAGCATCTTTTAACCGCAGACTGAGACTCTTTATTTACATATTGCACCCTTCAGTGTATTAGTGAACCTTAACGCCCACTTCGTTCCATATCCATCTGACCGATGGAAAGCTTCTTAAGCTCATTTAAGACCGTTGAATCCTGGATTGGCACGTTAACGCCACTTTAAGGCCATTTCCCATCCTGAAAGGGGGAAACTAAATGAGGCTTGCTCCCTTGTTTAGTGAATTAATTCACTAATTGCTGGTTTGACCTGAAAACTACAGTTCAATTATTCGCTTCTGTAAGGTCAGATTTTATATGAGCAACACATCTATACTCATTACAGCATGCCTGGTATGACTTTAATTGTTTTTTTTTTTTTGTTTTGTTTTGTCCCCTCTCCCAGCCGGTGAAGCAGTGCCGTAACATGAACAACAACGCTGGAAAGCTGTTCCACTACAGGATCACCGTGTCTCCGCCCACCAACTTCCTGGTATGAATTTGCGCCTCTCGTTTAAATTCCCCGTCCTGATCAGTAAACCTCGAAGCTCAAAATCCGTCCGGCTCCTCTGAGGTTTTCATCGCAGATCTGTGCCTCTGTTCCAGACCGACCGGCCGACCGTGATCGAGTACGACGACCACGAGTACCTGTTCGAAGGCTTCTCTCTCTTCTGCCACGCCCCCCTCACCAGCGTAAGTCCACCGCCGGGCCGAACTCCTCCGCCGCGGTAGTTTTCAGATTCCTCCTCGAATCTGTTCGGCAAACGGTCTGAATGAAAGACGCGAAACGTTTCCTCAAATGAAAGCCAAATAAATAAGTGAATACAGTGATCTCTCGCCAGTTCGCGCTTTAAGTTCCGCGGTTTTAGTTATTTGAAGATTTTTTTTTCAGAAATATATAATATTGAAAAAAAAAATCAAGATGATCAGGATGTTGTGCGCGTTCTCTCGCAGCAAATAAATGTTGTGAGCCAGCCTGGCCCCTTTAAGAAGGTGGCCTTATGGGTAATGTAGTGTGTGTGGCTGTGAAGGTAACAGAAAGACCACAGTTGAGCCTTTGTCTTGTTTCGCTGCAGTGCCTCGCTACTTTTATGCGGTTTTTAAACATATTTTAAACACATTATTTAGGCTCGGGGGGCTCCGGCTCCAGTTTACAGATTTTGATTCTCGCGGGGGAAGCGTCGGTCCCCATTAACCGTGAAAAATAATGAATCATTGTAATACATCAGAGTCGGATCCGGAGCGGGTAAGAACCCGTTAGCAGAAGTTTTATGTTTTTGTACTTGAAACTGAAACTGTTTTATATAAACGTCCTGTGACATTGTGGGAGAAAACCTCTGCATGCAGTTGCGGATATGTTTCGCTCCTTCTGGTATCTGTTGCATCACTCCTCCGCCTGTGTTATTTGAGCAGTGGCGGCGGGGGGGGGGGGTGTATGTGATGTTTATAAAAGGAGAAGTGGCATCACTTCTAATCACACCAGACCATTCGTTCCTGCAACCGCGCGCTCAGACGCGGCGGAGCTACAAGTGATTATTAATGTCCACATGCCAGGAACAGTTCGCCGGTTTCCAACAGCCGAGACGGGACTTTTGAAGAGCGCCTGGAAATTATAGAGGAGATTAGTGGAGGCAGAGTAGCTGCAGCCGTAGAAGAATGGGCCCCAGCTAATAAAATTACCTCCACGCCGTCTCTGCGGCGGCTTTCTCTTTGGTGTAAGATTTCTTCTTTTAATAAGCCCTTTTCAGACGTGAGATACGAATCGTTAACGGCTCCATGAGTCCGTTAAGGCGATGGCGTTTAGTCTTTTAGACAATGGCCTCCTTCTGGTTCATGCCGCTCACGTTTTTGTTCAGATGTGCCTGTGAGAGCGGCGGCGAGAGCCACGGCGTGTGAACCGTCCCGGTCATTTATCTGAGATTTGGAGACACGTGTTTTATAGAACACATATTATCCTTTTTTCTGACTTTAAACTAGAGGTGAGCAATTTTATCGATTCTGCGATATATATCGATATTTTATTTCCCCATAGAGTATCGATTTTTAAGCAGCGGGTATCGATATTCTAAGCTCCTTTCAAAACCCCCGTGTCCCGCATTAAGTCCGCCAGCTACTCTGCTGAGTTTAGGGGTGAGTATTGGCAAGGACCTCGCAATACAATATGTATCATGATACTTGGGTCATGGTACGATATTATCACGATATATTGCGATATTTTACCCAGTTAATATCAAAATTAAAAGTAGATATGAAAAATCAAGTTGCTGTATATGTTCATCAGATGATATTGATCATTCAGAGGACAAATTGAGTCAAAACTATTTGTTTCAAAACAACCTATTTATTGTTTATTATTAGTGTTTTTAAAAAAAATCGAAAAAATCAATATTATATTTGGCGGCCAAAAATTGCAATATATTGCCAAATCATTTTTTTTTTTTTTTTCACACCCCTAGCTGAGATGGGTGATTGCAATTTTAAGATGGCTTAAATGTTGCTCCAATGGACTTGAACAGCCATTCCCAAACTTCAGAACACCAAGGCCCAAATTGAAATGTGAAAAATCTCTGCGGCCCATTCAAACCTTTAATCACAACTGTGATCAACATTCAAGACAAGAAGCTATGTCCAGATAATAATGTAAGGCGTCAACAAATACGGTGACACTTATCGTAT